>CM045450.1:30219093-30398237 GCA_024666655.1 Dascyllus trimaculatus
CTTGTTGGTCATTTTGTGTCTCTTTGTGGTCAGTTTGTGTCTGTTTGTAGTAGTAGTTTACAGCTCTTTTTGAATATTTTGTGACTTTTTGTGGTCATGTTGTGTCTCTTTGTGGTTGTTTTGTGTCTCTTCGTGGTCATTTTATGTCTGTTTAATGGTCATTTTATGTCATTTTGAAGTAGTTAATGGCTCTATTTTAACAATTTGTGGTCTCTTTATGGTCATTTTGTGTGTATTTGTTGTTTTGTAGCTCTCATTTTGTGTCTTTTCTTGGCAGTTTTGCGGTGCTTTGTGGTTGTTTTGTGTCTTTTTTACGGTAGTTAACAGTCAGTTTATTGCCATTTGTCTCTCTTTATGGCTACTTTGTGTCTCTTTATGGTCATTTTGTGTCTTTGTGGTAGTTTACAGCTCTTTTTCAATATTTTGTGACCCTTTGTGGTCATGTAGTGTCTCTTTTTTTGTCTCTATTTGGTCAAATTGCAACTCGTTGTGGTCATTTTGTTTCTGTTTGTGGTCATTTGTGTCTCTTTATGGTCATTTTGCAGTTCTTTGTTCCTCATTTGGTGTCTTTTTATGGTCATTTTGCATCTCTTTGTGGTCATTTCATCTCTTTATGGTCATTTCATCTCTTTGTGGTCATTTGATATTTGTTCGTGGTCATTTCACAGTAGTTTGCAGCTCTTTTTCAATATTTTGTGACCTTTTGTGGTCTTGTTGTGTCTCTTTACAGTTGAGTTGAGCCTCTATGTGGTCATATTGCATATTTTGTGGTAGTTTTATCGATAATTTGTGTTGTTTCATGTCTCTGTGGACATTTTGTGTCTGGTGTCGTCGTGTAACTTTGTTCTCTTCTACTCAACTCTGCATTTTACTGTCCTTGAACTCCACCTGCACTCATACTGATTTAATGCCGATGTCGCCTCGTGTCGCTCTGCTCTGTGGACTGGATGCTGCGATGCTGCTGTCGTGGATCATTTCAGTTTTACAACAGACAAACTGATCCAAACTTTCCGTGATTCTCTCTGTTCTCTTCACCTTCTCTACATCTTTCTCCACTTTGCAATCCAAACACAGCGAAGTTGCATGTCGAATTTTTATCTGCGGTTTTTAATGATCAATGAACCCTTTCAGTTCTAGTTTTCGTTACCACACAGTCTAGCATGTAGAAAGATTACGCTTCCTTTTACTAAATATTTTCTCGGTGGAGGCCTGAGCATCTTCTCGCTTCTGTCAGATCGCAGCCCTGAACCTACATGATGCAACATGTATTTTGCAGTGCAACAAATTCACTCTGTCAAGTTAAAAATTTAGGGGATGTGGGAGATTCTGGTTTCAGCACCTTCATGTTTATTTAGAAACTACAAATGACGGAGTCTACTTCTGCCTGTTGGCGATGTTTTCTAGCGTTTACATCAGAAATACTCCTTTAAATATAAATTAATATGACATTCTTTAAGTGTGGGTAATTGCTTGTTATCACATGAAAACATCCTCCTCTTGTGCTGACAAACGTTTGCGTCGTGTCTTCGGAGTCGGAGGAGGCGTCTCTGCTGTTTATCTGACTTTACACTTCATCAGTTTGTAACTCTGTTAGTCAGCATCCTTCAGCCTCCATCTCTTCAGTTTACTGGCCTGTTATTTGTTATTTATCTACACGTGTTCTTATCCATAATCATGCTTTACTGCAGCCCTGAAGGACAGACATTCCTCATTATTTACTCCTTCATCTCTTCATCTATCCACACAAAACATCAGCAGTTCTTGTTGCTGGATTTACAGCAGCTTTAAGAGGGCATTTGCTTTGTCAGGGACAGAAACACTCACTAATCTGAGGTCTGTCAGGATGGAAATAGAAAATCTGTCATGCAGAACCCGACAATGACAATTTTGTCTTTCATCTCTTCAACTCTGGCAGGGAGCAAAGACAAAAGTCTGTTAACTGTGAATAAAAGCAGCGAGTGACAGCGCTGGCAGGACATGAGGAGGATGAGTGATGAAAATAACCGTCAGAACCGAGACAGAAGACGGGGGACGGTGACAGATTTAGATTCCTACCAGGCTTAAATCACAGAATCTTTTTTTTCCAGCTATCCATTTAGGTGCAGATGGATTTCCAATCACATCACATGCTGTGACAGTGAGCAGCGAAAAAGAAGGCCGGAGACAGATGGCACACAACCAAAGGAGCAAAATTACGGCCGGACAGAGAAAAAGTCTGCAGCAGATTACCTGACAGCAGATCTGAATGGACAATCTGACTGTGAGACCAAATGTCCTCTGTAATGTTCTTTTCTGTGCTGCAGATGCATAAATCTCAGGAACACTTTAAATGTATGAATTTCAAAGTTCTACATGTGCAGCTTTCCAGGAGTCAGTTATTTTTGGCTGCACAAGGAACATACCACCTGTGAACAACTCCACGTTTTCACTACTTTGAACTGGTCCAATCTGATGGAGACTATCAGGTCTGACTTATTTAATGTTTACTGAACATTTACGCAGCTTTAGACTGACTGACAGCATGTGAAAGAACCTATCGGTGTGACTACATTTTGGTTAAACAGATGGACAAAGTCAAGTGTAAATGAACAAAAAAAAAGACAAAATGGCAACCACAAGATGCAAAATGGCTAAAATCAACGAAAAATGTGCAAAAACAACCCTGAAGACACGTAAAATAATAAATCAAGTGGAAACTTTGCAAACAAAACCAACAGTATAGCACAAAAAATGACCAAAAAAATGAAGTCTGCTTACAAAGAGATTCAAAACAATCAAGATGTGACACAAAATGTCCGAAATGATGCAAAAACCAACTATAAACAGATGGAAAATGTCCACAAACAGACCCAAAACTAACAACACGATACAACCAAAATGAGACAAAAAATAACCACAAAGAGAGGAAATAGTGAAAAAAAAGATGCAAAAAAAATGACCAAAAAGCAAAAAGAAAACAATCGAAATGTGACACAAAACTGGACAAAAACTACCATAAAGAGATTCAGAATGACCACAAAGAGACATTAAAGTCTCAACACATGACACAAACGTAATCACAAAGAGACAAAACGCCAACAATTAAAGCAAAATGGCTAAAATCAACTAAAAATGTCAAAAATTGTGCAAAAAACAACCATAAATAGACCCAAAATTACCAATATGAGACCAAAAACCACCAAAACGGGACAAAGTGTTTCTGTTTTCTGATAATTCACCAAAGAAAACTTCGAAAAGTGCATTCTGGGTAAACTTTCAAGGCTCATACCAGCATGTGTGATCGGTGGTTGGTCAGAGCAAGTTATGGACAATGGAAGGATCATTTGACACCAGGATCATCCTCTAGACATGATTCACTCTGTGCCAGAATCACTTTCTAATATAGTCAAATTTTAACATCGGAAAAATGTAAAACTTGAGATTCCACTCGCTCAGTGAATTAAAATCATAACAATTGCAGCAGCATCATTTTTGCAGAAGTTATGAAGCTCAGAAACTATGGAAAAAACAGTGTGAATATTTAACTCGCCTCTATGTACTTCAAGGGTCTGTAACTCTGAGAATATTTATAGTATGAAGGTAAAACTTTGCCTCATCAAATAAAGTTACAGAAGCAGTAGATAGTGAGGAGGTTGGGGGGGGGGAGATACTGATTCATTTTTCATTCATGACTATTTATTTCATTAGTAGGTTTATAAACTCTGTGTAGCACAGCTGATTGTGGTTTCCGACAGAGCTGCAGCCTTTTGTAGACTGAATCTGTTGTGCAGTTAACAAAGACAACTTAAAGATGGTCAGTCTGCTTCTTACCACATAGAGCTGCTTCCATAACAAGGCCCATTCCTGCAGTGTTGAAGTCACCTCAGTGACGATCGGGTCTTCCAGGGGCACCACGGTCTCATGTGGCCTGAACAGGGAAACAAAAAACACTTTTAACTACTGCTCACACAACAGTCAGGACAATAAACGACCAACACAGCGGCAGATTCACCTCACAAACACTTTAAACGGTTCTGTTTAACACAAAGACAGCAGGACAGACCCGGTAAATGCTTGACCTTGTTCGCCACCAGAGGAGCTCGGCCTATTGTGTCGTGTTGCATACAGTTAGGCTTGAACAATAGTGAATTACAGTGAATTGTGTTTCCAGGCTTGTCCAGTGAATCAGGGAGGTAGAGCCTGCTGTCCACAGACAGACAGTAATCTTGTTAACCGGCAGAATCCACTTACATCCTCTGCTACAACAGAAACAGTCCTGTAGGATCAGACCTCTGTAGTCCTGCAGAGCTCAGGCTCAAAGTAAAGCAAGGCAGCTTTTACGAAATCTAACCATGAATAGTTTTTATCCTTTAATTAACTTTGCTCGAAGTGCAGAAAACTGAAAGTTAAGTCAATATTCAGTGTGAGCACAGCTTGAATTTAAAGCAGCACCATTATACAGGTGGGTCATTCTGTATCTTTGCATCTGTGGATTTCAGTCGTGGAAAGTAACTACATCTACTTGAGTACTGTACTTCAGTAACAATAATGATGTACCTCTGCTTTAGTTGAGTATTTTCATGTAATGTAATAGAATATGACGCATGTATAAAGTTGTCTTGAACAGGACGTCCTCAAAAACTGATGACTGAGCAAGAAAGAGACTAGTGAGGGAGGCCACAAAGACACCTATGACTCCTCTGAAGGAGTTAAAAGCTTCAGCGACTGAGATGTAGAGACTGTTCCTACAACAACTATTGGCTGTTCTTTACCTAGAGTTCACCAGAAGACATGTGGGAGACTCTGAAGTCAACTAGAAGATGGTTTTTTGGTCTGACGAAGCCTAAATGGAGCTTTTGGTCCATCAGACTAGATGTTACGCATGGTGATACAAAACACTGCGCATCTTCACAAACACACCATCCCCATCGTGATACATGGTGGTGGCAGCATCATGATGTGAAGCACGGTGGTGGCAGCATCATGATGTGAAGCACGGTGGTGGCAGCATCATGGTGTCAAGCATGGTGGTGGCAGCATCATGATGTTAAGCACGGTGGTGGTAGCATCACGATGTGGAGCATGGTGGTGGCAGCATCATGACGTAAAGCATGGTGGTGGCAGCATTATGACGTAAAGCATGGTGGTGGCAGCATCATGATGTAAAGCATGGTGGTAGCAGCATTATGATGTAAAACACAGTGGTGGCAACATCATGGTGTAAAGCATGGTGGTGGCAACATCATGATATAAAGCACGGTGGTGGCAGCATCATGACATAAAGCACGGTAGTGGCAACATCATGATGTAAAGCATGGTGGTGGTAGCATCATGATGTAAAGCATGGTGGTGGCAGCATCATGATGTAAAGCATGGTGGTAGCAGCATTATGATGTAAAGCATGGTGGTAGCAGCATTATGATGTAAAACACAGTGGTGGCAACATCATGGTGTAAAGCATGGTGGTGGCAACATCATGATATAAAGCACGGTGGTGGCAGCATCATGACATAAAGCACGGTAGTGGCAACATCATGATGTAAAGCATGGTGGTGGTAGCATCATGATGTGAAGCATGGTGGTGGCAGCATCATGATGTCAAGTATGGTCGTGGTAGCATCATGATGTGAAGCATGGTGGTGGCAGCATCATGACGTAAAGCATGGTAGTGGCAACATCATGATGTAAAGCATGGTCGTGGTAGCATCATGATGTGAAGCATGGTGGTGGCAACATCATGATATAAAGCATGGTAGTGGCAACATCATGATGTAAAGCATGGTGGTGGTAGCATCATGATGTGTAGCATGGTGGTGGCAACATCATGATATAAAGCATGGTAGTGGCAACATCATGATGTAAAGCATGGTCGTGGTAGCATCATGATGTGAAGCACGGTGGGGGCAGCATCATGACATAAAGCATGGTAGTGGCAACATCATGATGTAAAGCATGGTGGTGGCAACATCATGATGTAAAGCATGGTCGTGGTAGCATCATGATGTGAAGCTTGGTGGTGGCAACATCATGATATAAAGCATGGTAGTGGCAACATCATGATGTAAAGCATGGTGGTGGTAGCATCATGATGTAAAGCATGGTGGTAGCAGCATTATGATGTAAAACACAGTGGTGGCAACATCATGGTGTAAAGCATGGTGGTGGCAACATCATGATGTGTAGCATGGTAGTGGCAACATCATGATGTAAAGCATGGTCGTGGTAGCATCATGATGTAAAGCATGGTGGTGGCAGCATCATGATGTCAAGTATGGTGGTGGCAGCATCATGATTTGAAGCACGGTGGTGGTAGCATCATGATGTAACATTACTTTGAAGAATTCTGTTTTCACTTTGATGTTAAAGAGTCTTTGTTTTTTGTTGTAAGCTCGAGTCCAAAAGACAAATTAATTGACCTTGATTCAATAAAAAGCAATAAAAGGGTCAAACTTCCATGGTAGGCAAATACTTTATGTAGACACTGAGTCTTACAGCTTTTTTAAGATGACGATTTGACAATATGCATTTTATAGACCATGTTACAGTCTTTTAAAACAACATATAAATACAGGCTTCGTTTCAAACAGCAGTGTGTAGTCGGCTCATGTATCAGTGTCTATGAGATGTTAACAGCTCAGCCAAACGTGACTTTATAATAGTAACACGCTGCTTGTCTTAATGTTTGCAGAAACGCAAAGAACCTCATGAGCGTTATTCCTCTTTAAACCCTCCCAATGTTTTAACCTGAATCTGCTGCAGCTGAAGCCGAGACCTCAGTTCACCGCGCTGAGTAGAAGCATCACGGAGCTCTAGCTCTGCCTCCTTCCTCTGCTGCCTCACTTACACCTCGTTTCCACCGTAGGGGAGTAATTCAGTAAAACCCTGAGCTGAGTCACCGTCTCAGGCCTGCAGTCAGGAATATTAGAGTGCCTCCTTTCTCCTCACCCCTCTCTGTGTCTCATAACTGATTAATTAATAAAAGCCAGTGTGCTACATTAGCTGATCTCCCAGCTGAGCCGTCGCCTCTGATTTCACCCACATTAGTTACACTAGTATCTCAGAGCTTCTCCTCCTCTTCCACTCTGTTCTAGTTTCCTCTCCTCCCTTCGCCTCAAGTTTCTGACTTGTTCTGGCACATTTCCATCGTCGCTCTCAGTTTCTACCTTTTCCCTCTTGGCTTTTCAATCTGTACCTCCTAAATGTCTCATCCACCTTGTCTGACCTCTGTCTCCTCCTGTTCTTCTTCTTCTTCTGTTTGCAAATGTGCGTCCATATTTCCTCCCATCACACTGCACTGAGTCTCCTTATTCATCAACAGTCTTATCTGAAGCAAATTCTCCTGTGAAATTACAGTATTTATACTAACGGTTATATAACGGTTATTAACTTCAGATTTATTTCAGCATTCGACTTTAAAACAGAAGTTTATGGTAAAATATTGGCAGCTTTCTGATAATATACTATATTTACATAGTGATGCCGCCTTAAACAACATTAGTTAACTGTAAAGTTTTCTTTATTTAAATTGTTTAAACTATGCACTATAAATAGCAAACGGTCATTTCATCTCAAATTATTGCATTTTTAGACTAATTTCTGTGACTATTTCTGATTTGCTTGAGATCTTTTACAGAATTAAATATGAATATGTATTAAGATACTTGGGTTTAATAAAACAAATATTTTTTACAACATTTTTTTTTTAAAAATTGCCCGTCGACTCACTTTCAACAGGCATTTTTCTGCGCATATTTAAATCTGAGGTTGTTTGAACAACAACATCTGAGGGACTGTTAAGGACAAAAACCTGAAACTTTCACTGTTATTTTTCTTCATGTCATTGATTTAGAACCCGCAATATTTGGACAAGTAAATCAAATAAACTCTGATTATTAGTGAGTTGAAATATGATAAAAAAGGAAACTATCGTCATGTATCAGGCTCCTCTCTTGTGGAATCAGCTCCCAGTTTGGGTTCGGGGGGCAGACACCCTCTCTACTTTTAAGATTAAGCTTAAAACTTTCCTATTTGACAAGTCTTACAGTTAGGGCTGCTCTGGATCACCTGAGCTGTCCCTCAGTTAAGCTGCCATAGGTTTAGACTGCTGAGGGACTCCCATGATGCACTGGGCTCCTCTCCTCTCCTCTACTCTCTGTACTGTCATATATCACCATTACATGTGACTAACCTATGTTTCTGTGTCCTGCTTGTTCTCTCCGTGGATGTCTCTGGATCTGGATCTCAACGTCCCTGATCTGCAGCCGCTGGCCTCACCACCTCCAACCCCTACCCCAACCTCTCCTACTATCCCTCCCTCCCTCCTCTTCCCCACTCCCAACCCAACCGGTCGAGGCAGATGTCCGCCCTCCCTGAGCCTGGTTCTGTCGGAGGTTTTTTCCCCCTTCCCTACCGTAGGGGGTTTTTGGTTCCTTCCCACTGTCGCTGACTGCTGCTCAGAGGGAATCCAAAAGCAACCTTGGATTGTTGGGTTTTCTGTTTCCTGTTTCCTGTTTCCTGTTCTTTCTTACAATGTTTAGCGCTTTGTGACGACTTATGTTGTAAATATGCGCTATATAAATAAAGCTGAATTGAACTGAATGTCTTTGAACACAACAAAAAAATGTATAATTAATAGATGATGAATAGACTATTTGACAATATTACAGATTCTAAATCAGTATCACGACGACAAATAACAGTGAACATTTCAGGTTTTTGTCTTTAATAGTTCCTGAGATATTGTCTTGGAAACTGAGATAGATTTTACAGTTTTTAACTGTATATCGGAAAACAGAACACAGCTAGAGTATAAATAAAGTTAAAATGTGGATGTTTTATTACAGACATTCATTACAGTCTAATTACTGTTTGTCTAATGTAAACATTTAATTCCTAAACACGTTTATTGTCTGTTTTTAAACCCTCAAAGAAAGACGAGGGATTTTTTTTTTTAAAACTCTGAACAAAATCATAATTTATCATTATATTCAGTTTCACCACCATTCACCAGCCATGAGGATCTTTTATTTTGTGTACATTACAGGCTGCCCTTTCTATAATTTTATTAGTATTATACGACAAATTGCTTCCAAAATCATTTTTGTAACTCAGAGGACCTTAATACCACTTAATTTAACACATGGCTGCAAGATGGAAAAAACAACAATTCACTGATTTAGATCAACCTGTTGAGTTGCAAACATTGTTTTGATGATAATAATGGTGGTCATTATACCAAAACCTCATATTGCATGTAGTTTAGACTCAAATGTTTGCATTAGTTGGTTTATTCAAATATTCAAGTTGTGTTAAATTAATTAAATTGCCTCAATAGCTTAATTTTTTTCTGCCTTCACTTTTAAGCCTTTAACAGCCTGAATTATTAAAATGGCTGTAATTAACAACACCTTTACTTTTTCTTTTTCTTTCTTTTTTTCCAGTGTACAGCTGTTTTACAGGACTGTAAAATAAACGAGGACCTGTTTTGTTCTCAGTTTTGCCATCGCAGCCTTAAATAAAACACCTGCGGCGTCTCTTGTCTCTTCTTAATTATTCATTGCTTCCTGTTTTTGGAAACACTCACCTTTCCTCTGAGCTTCACTCGCTCTGTGCTTCCATCTTTGTAACCTCCTGCTCTGCCATTAGTTTCACCTGAGCATCATTACCTTTCCCTCCCTGGTGGTTTTACTCGGCGTGTGTCCCGTCTGTTGAAACCCTACATCCAGAGTTCCAGCATTTTTTCTATCAGTGTTTGTTCTTCTGGTGTTTCTGATCTCTGCTTGTTAGTTTCTTGGTCTTGGTCTTCGTCGACTCCTCGTTGGACGCCCTGTCTTTTCCTCTGGCTGCCTACCTGTGGACTGAACCAATTTAAAGCACAGGCAGAGTTTTGAACCTTATCCTGCCTCGGAGTCGTCCGGCTGAATCCTCTTGTCGGTTTGTTCACCAGCTCTTAAAAACCACGGCGAACTCTTGGCATGGACGACTCTGAGTGCATGTGTGGGTGTTTATGTGGAGAGACATGGATGAGTACGAGCTCATACGAAGATCTGTTTCTATCTTGGAAAATGGAACTACTACTAGCATCACTGCACGAGTTATAAACAGTCATGAACACAAGTTAAATCCACTTGTAAAGCTCATTTATATCATGTCAGTCTTGGGTTCCCATGGACTCCTATAACTCTGAATTTTCTATGATGGAACCATTGAAACACATGAATCTCTTTGTCACAACTTCTCTTTATCTCTTAACTTCTCATGAGTGATTCTGATTGACTACAGCTGCTGACTCCTCTGAGCCAATTTAAATAGAACCCACAAATCCACTCATTAGACTCAGACACAAACACTACAGTGGGAAAGTCTGAGGAGCTCAGCAAAGATCTGAAGAGCAAATTATTGACTTGAACAAGTCAGAAAGTCCCTTGGAGCCATTTTAAAGCAGCTTCAGATCATAAAATCATCTGTTTGTAGCATAAAGCTCATGGTCCAGTTGTGTTACTGCCACCATCAGGAAGGAAACACAAGCTACCACCTGCTGCTGAGAGACGACTGGTCAGGACGGTCAAGAGTCAACCAGGAACCAGCAAAAAGCAGGTCTGAATGAACCAGAAGCTGCTGGAACACAGCTGTCAGTGTCCACAGGGTTGGACATCAACATGAGCTGAGAGGCTCCATGAAGAAGGAAGTTCTTCCTCCAGGAGCAGAACCTTAAAGCTCCACTGATAACATGGACAAAGAAAAGGCCTTCTGGAGGAAAGTTCTGTGGTCAGATGGAACAAAAACTGATCAGAAGTATGTTTGGAGGAGAGAAGGTGAGGCCTTTAACCCCAACAACACCAAACCTGCCATCAAGCATGGAGGTGGCAGTATTATGCTCTGGGGCTGTTTTGGTGCCAGTAGAACTGGAGCTTTACACAGAGTCAAAGTCACAAAGTAAACGGAATAACGAAGAAGAAGGATTACCTCCACATTCTTCTGGAAAACCTAGAATCATCACCAGAAGGTTGATCTTGGACACAGAAAGTGTCAAAGTGGTAAACCAGAATGAAGGTTTTAGACTGGTATCCCCAAAGTCCTGACTTAAACCCCGTCAAGAACAAAACAAGTCTGTGTCAGAGAGACAACAAACTTAGTTGAACTAACCCGAAGAGTTATAGGAGTCAGTGGAAACTAAAGACTGACATGATAAACATGGTCTTTACAAGCGGATGGAAAGTTTTGTTCATGACTGCACATTACTGATTTTTCAGGTGCTTTCATTTGTTTATGAAGTCATGCATGGTTTGGATCTTTGGTACATTTCAGGCCCCTTAGATCCTCAGACCAGCTGCTGTTTGTTGTTTTTGCAGCTCCAAGGCTTTGGAACAGTCTTCATCTTTAAATCAAGTGTTACTACTCTGATATTTTTTAGAGAAAACCTCCAGACATACATGTATTCAAAGCCTTCTGGCTGATCTTAATGATCTTAATATTTCATATTTATTTTTAAAAAAGCTGTTCTTACAAGTTGCTATTGTGTTTTGTCTGTTTCGGCGTTTTATTCTATTTTACTGTGTTCTAAAATTAGATTTTACTCGTTTAATCATGTCTTAATGTTTTACACATATTTTTCTGCTGCCTGTCTGTTAACATGTGCAGCACTTTGGTCAACTCAGCTTGTTTTGAATGATATTTAAAAATAAAACAGGAAGTTTTTGGAGGCTGTAGACCTGCTTTTACAGCTGGTGAAGATTAAAACTGTATAAATGGGACGTTCTTTTTTTCCCTTAAACTTCTGATGAATGATTCAAGCATTAATACTTTATCTGGATCTAAATTCCAGATCAGTCGGTATCTGTGGTTGGTTAAAGGCCTCAGCGTGACAAGAATGATCCCAACACAAGAAGCTCTCATATATTAGAGAGACAAAGGGAATATCAGAGATGGAGTCACTGAATCTGACGTTAGAACAGACGAATGCTTTCTGCCTACGTTAGTTACAAACAGGGAAGTTCTGATGCAGCTAAAATGTCTGCAAAGTTGAAATACAAGAAAAAAATCCATTTTTTGTTGATGTTTGGACAAAATGATGAGATCAGTCCATTTCTGAGTCATTTTGGAGAACTTGTGAGTCACTATTTTAAACAAACTTTGACACATTTTGGATCTTTTTTGAGTTTTGGAAAGAAATTGAGTCATTTTGTACAAATATTGACTCAATTTGGATGACATTTAAATATTTTAGAGAATTTTGAGTGATTTTGGACCAATTTTAGGTAATTCTGGACACAGACAGAATAAATGAATCCAGCAGAGGACTGGTTATACTAGGCTGATATTGTGTCCCCAAAAAGTTCCTGTAAGCCTATATACACCAAACAGCCACAACATCATGACCACTGACAGGTGAAGTGAATAACATTAATCATATTGGTACTATGTGGTGTTCTGATGGAAAACCTTGGACTTTAACATCCATGTTGATGAGACTTAGACACCCAAATAAACATTGTCCCACAACAAACACACTCCCTCATGCAAATGGAAATCCCAAATGTCACTGGTCTACCCCTGCAGGAAAATTCCCCCACCACATGGAAACAACATCAAACAGTCAGGAACATGTTGAGGAACATGACAATGGCTCAACATGTTGATCTGACCTCCAAACTTCCTACACCTCATTCTGATCAAGCATCAACAGGATGCAGTGGAACAAGTTGGATTGACAGAGGCCCCACTGGACAAGCCAGAGTACCCAAAGGATCCAGTGCCAACGTCCTGGTTCCAGACCCCATAGGACACCCTGAGAGGTCCTCTGGTCCATGCCCAATGGTTCAGAACATTTTTGAGTACATAAGGGGACCAACACAATGTTAGGCAGGTGGTCATAATGTTATGCCTGATCGGTCCATATTTAATACTAAAATACAGTCTTTGGTCGACATTTCACCAACTTTTGAGGCTCTAACATCAGTAGAATTAGTCAAATAATACAAGACAAGGTTCTAGTTTTTAGATATTTTGACAAAATGTTGATGTGGACTCACTGGTAGGAGACAAAACTGGTGGTTATAGGAGTCTATGTGTTGGTATTATATGCTGCTTCCATTGAATGTACAGTAACAGCTGCTGTTGCAGTGGACATTTGAAAAACATGACTAAAATTAAGTTGTATATTACTGTAGCTAATAGAGGTCTGTCTATTTAAGGTTATTTTTTAGATTTTGTCCCAGATAAGGAAATGTTCCCATTGTGGTCACTGTGCCTAAGTGCTGGATTAGTTGAAGTGAAGCAGCAAAGTTAAACAGTAATCAGAGGGGATGGCTTTTAGTGAAGAGTCTAGAGGTTCACAAAAACCTGATTTCATTTCCAGCATTTCTGAGGATGCCTCTTGTATGTCTGTACAGTGTCTGGGTTTCCTCCTGTAGCCGTGGGTTCGAGTGTTTACAGGGTTTTTTGTCTCTGCAGGTTCGATCCTGTTGTGCTGCTGCCTCATATTTATAGATGCCAGCTCTGAGACTGTATTCATCCTGCAGAGAGAGCAGACAGCTGGCGAAGCTTCACGACGTCCTGACACTCTGACGCAGCGTTCAAACTCAACACGAACAAATTAAAAGCCATAAAACACTTTGCCTCGTGTTGCATTTTTAAACATAGACGTCTGACTGCGAGGACCTAAACGAACCAGACGGCAGCTTCTGCCTTCAGCAGGACGACTGAGTGTTTCTCGAAGGACGTCTCTGACACAGACGGCAGGAAGAGTTATGTAAATGTTGTTTGTGCTCATTAAAGCTTCAACCAGAAGCTGTTTGCTTTGTTTACATCTGAATTAGTACAATCTGAAAGAGATGAAGGATAAGTAAGAACGCATCAACTATTCCAGCATGACAGCAGAAGTCAGGGTAAACTTTTTCCTAAAATGTTCTGGAGATCATTTCTGTGTTTCCTCCACCTTCTAACTTCATTCACTCTGAGAAAATAAACCTTTCTGCCTTGTTTGTGCTGCAGAGTTACATCTGTTTGTGTCATAACAAAAAATAAGGCATTAAAACAGGCTAAAATCATTCATTCATGACCAGAAAGTAGAATTAAATTTAGGATTAAAACAGCAGAGTTGCAAAATGTAGACAGTGGACAGTATTTGTTGTTGTTGCTGTTATTCTTTCACCTACATGCACTGTAAAAAAAATAATGAAAAATGTGGAAAACCATAACACTTCAGCAGCTGGAGTGCCAGAAAATACAGGTAAATAAAGGAAAATAATAATAATACATTTGTTTCGATAATTAAAAGCCATTTTCAAGCCTTAACTTTTACATTAAATCATTTTGCGTTTAATGAGGGATATTTAGATAAAAGGAACAATGACATTACCAGTAATAAAAACTATAATAATGATGATAATAATAACAATAATACTAATAATAAACAGTAGATTTCTTATGTTGCATTTTATTAATTAATAAGACTTTGTGTAATTTTTTTAAACATAAATTCTTGTCAAAAAGCCAAATCGAATTGATCATAATTCAACAGTGAAAAGCAATAAAAGGGGAAATGCTTTTAAAAGAACTGTACGTAACACTAAAGAACAATTGGGAAATGTTTTTCTTCTTAATGCACTGTAGAATTACTCAATTTTTAAAGTTTTAATACTTTAATAATAAAAATTTTAATAACTTTATGTGCTTGTAGTGTGTACTATCTGGGAAATGCTTCACGAATGGATATAAAACTGTGATAAGATGAGAATAAAACAACGATAAAACTCACAATAAATCAAGAAAAATAATTAAAATTCACACGGATATTAAAACTTTCTTAAAAATAGATATTTTAAGAGATAATGTAAAAGCAGTGATAGATTTTTGGACGTGCATAACTGTGTATCACTGCAATAAAAGATAAAACTGAAGCCTTTAAACGCATTAATCTGTTATTTAAATGGTCTTTCTGGATTATATTTGGTATCAACAGGCCTCCACCTAAACTACCTTTAACAAAGAGTCATGTTAATTATTTGTTCAGTCGTCACAGGATTCAACTCAGCTTTCTCTCCAATGCACTGATTTTTCAGTGATTTCTTAAACAAAAATGTCTGTTATGCTTCAGTAAAGAGATAAAACTAGTTAATATGATTATTTTATGTAAAATTCTTATCATATTGGGACCAAAACGTCCTCTACACAGGAGAAACTCTGTCTATTCTGCACTCAGAGCTGCTTGATCAATAGTCCGTCACCATATTTGTCATCCGGCTCCAGGATCCAGTAAAAAAACTCGACTCCGCTCACTTTAAACTCTCTTTCTTTGCCCTGAGGACCAACTTGAAACAGTAAAGGATTCACTAATTCCAATTAATTTACTCTCCCTGCCTTTAATTAAAAAACTCTTATGCAAATCGGGACACGCTCGGTGACTCTGATTAATCTCAAGTTTCCTAACAAAAGCTTCTCCAGTCATTATGCTAATGTATTAAAATATGTACTCTTGAACTTGGAAGGGAATCAGGAAAGAGCAGCTTCATACCTTATTTAGAGACCAAACAACGGATCCCAACAGAAAACCAGATTTCATCAAATTAGCCCTGAAGTGAAGCTTCAGCTGCAGACGAAGGAGGAATAAAGTGAAAGTCCACTGGAACAGAGGAGAGGCGTCGTCTTTACAGTGATTTAATGATGCTGAAATTCAACTTGGGAGGTTTGGATTCTTGTCTGTTCAGGAGTCGGATTAATTCAAACAGATGGTTATTTTCAGCCTGAAGTAGCATTAAAGCTGCAAGAATCAATGGTCAGGCCCTTTGATAACGTCGTAGGTGCTGCTAGAAGGAGAAAGTTTTTACGTCCCGCCTGCTGGAGGATCATTTTCACACTAAAGCATCATCAAGATCTCAAGGATTGTGTCGATGTGTTCAACGATAAACCTGAACATGTCACTGTCTGCTGTCTGAAGCAGGCTGGACATAGTCAGACTTTCTTTCAGTTAGTCGGCTAAACAAAACCTAAAGCCCCAAGAAGCCAGCGTTGATGTGTATCATGATGGTGATTATCAGCTTTTTTAGTAAATCAATTCTTTTTTTTGTTCAGGTTCTGAGCACGCTCAGTAGAGGGGGGGGGCGTTCGATGCATCATGTGACTCTTCTTCTTCCAACTCACCGGGTGGAGTTCCAAGCTGGACATGGTGGTTTTGTGAGTGGAGGGATATAATTTCTCGCCGCTCACTCCAATGTATTAAAAAAAGCAGTGTCTTCATTTCAGCTCTAACTTTAACCAGCGTGGATAAAAACGAAGCTCAGCAGATTTGGTTATAATTTATAAATTCCAATTTCATTTAGCAGACACTTTCATCCAAAGCGACGTACAAAGGTGGGTAGGTGGGCAGCATTAATGATCTGCTTAAGGTTCCTCACTTGACACCTGCACCCTGACCAGGATACGAACCACTGATATCCCATGCCAAGGTCACTATCCAGCTGGTTTCTTCTTACATTTGCTGTGACGTCCGGCTTTTTAAAGAAATCTGCTCTTTGCTCTGTCCTAAAATCCTTCACTGAAGCTCTGCTCTGCTTCAGTTTCTGGAAAATTCTGTTCCTAAACATTTAAACTGCATCTCAGTTACGTTTCAAGGGAAACTTATTTTCTGCTCAGTTATGTTTGTTTGTGACGCATCACAAATACGTTTCTAATAAATGTACAATGATCAGCAACAACATCATGAAGTTTCTAAAGTTTGCTAAAATTTCATAATAAATTTGAAATGTGAGACTTCCAGAGAGCTTGAGAAGCGCCTGACTGCAGTGTGCAGTTTGGGGTAGAGCTCAACGTTCAGGGTGGCGCTCAACGTTTGACTCCAACCATCTCAACGTTCCATAAACCAATTGCGTTCAGTCTTATTACGTACAACTTTACTTCATTTTGCAACAGTTTGGTGGCGATCTAACCTTCATCCTCACCCTAACCTTAACCTTTCAGGAACGTGTGTATCTAATACAATTCAGAATGGAACCACATTCAGGGCCAAATACAGGTGTGTGACTATGCTAGGAGTGTAAGACGACGCTCATTTTTACATGCAGGCAATGTCCACGTGGGCGGAGTCAATGTTAGATTCAGCCAATAGCATGCTGACGTTGAGTAACATTAAGCTCCGCCCCAAACTGCACACTGCAGTTGAGAAGCCCCTGACTGCAGTGTGCAGTTCGGGGCGGGAGCTCAACGTTCAACTTTACTTCATTTTGCAACGGTTTGGGGACAATCCAACCCTGACCCTAACCTTTCAGGAACATGCATATCTAATAATATTCAGAGTGGAACCACATACAGGTTTGTGACTATGCTAGGAGCATAAGACGGCACTTGTCTGTACATGCAGGCAATGTCACCAGCGGATCAAATGTTAGATTCAGCCAATAGCATGCCGACGTTGAGCATTGAGCTCCGCCCCGAACTGCACAATGCAGTCAAGGATACTTGGAGAGCTTTAACTATAAAGGGTCATAGGGGGCGCTGTTGAGCCATTTACATTTTTACCACTGATGATGCAACATTTCACACGTTCTTGAGATTACTGAACCCCTGAGAGAATATGATTTACTTCTTGGATGAATTACATCATTCATCAGTCATCATTTTTATCATTCATGTGTTTCTACAGTACAGCTGCAGACATCTGACTGGTTGTAATTCCAGTTCCTCCCCCTGTAAATGAAACGGTTCTCTGACTGTGCAGTAAAGTTCAAAATGATGTTGTAGAATCTCCAACTAGAATCACAAACGTCATGAACAAAAACACAGATCTAGAGTTTTGTAGTCTAGTCCAAATGGAACCACGGATTTTCCAACTGTGGGTTTGACTGGTTGGAAAAGTGCAATTAAACGTCCGCCTGGTCTCAGTGTAATAAATTAAAATGACCTCGTTGGTTGGTGCAACTTTAATTCTGGTCCAACTATCCAGAGCAGGTAATGAGCGCTCATATATAAGGTGAAGTTCTCCGAGATGTTTGGAAAAGAACCTTGAAAACCCGAATCTCACAGCAAATATTGATTTAATTGTCGAGTTTTACTGCACTTTGAATGAGGGGAACCGATAAATAAAGCATTCATGGCTTCTTTGCTTCACCTTCCAGCGAGTAAATCTAAAACAAGGATCCTGTGTACAGTTTTTAATGCGTGAAACACTCCTGTCCTGTTTCCGAGGCAAAGCAAGAATAAGACGGAGGTGAGTGAAAACACTGCGAAGGAAAACAGCCGAAGGGTTTCACTGACCTTAGTATCGAGGACAGGAAGTGAAACAACAACAGTGTGGCTGGGAGTCACTTTGTCACAGCAAACACTCGATAATTAACTCATTTTTCCTTTCAGTAAAAGCAGCTGTTAGCTTTAGATGCTCTTTTCAGTCAACAAACACGATGCTGCTGGTGCCTGTTAAGGATAAATTTAAATGCTCTCAAGGCAGAATAAGATAAAGCAGGAAGTGAGACGGAAGAATGAGGATAAATTAAAGTTTAGATGAAAAGTTTACAGCTGCAAAGTGTGACTCTGCAGCAAACGAAGGTGTTAACTTAATGAAGAGTGTGAACACGAAGAAGCCGCAGGTTGAACAGTGCTGGTGCTGCGTCTGAACTTACCCTCGGTTGGTGACGACGGCTTTCTTCAGATGAACGTAGCTGGCAGGAAAAACTCCCTGCAGAGACGGAGACAGAAGCAACTGGTGAGACGGATAATTAAAAGCAGGATGAAGCTGTGTTTTCTGGGGAAACACTAATGAGGATGTGCTGTGTGCAGCCAGCAGGGAGGAATCAGCACCTCTGGCTGATCTCAGCTGACAAGAACATGTGAGAAAAGGTGCAGCACGATATTTCATAACTTGGTGGGTTTTATTTCCAGCTGGATGAGAAATAAAATATACTAAATTGAAATTATAAGTGTCACGTAACCTTAAAGAGCCCAGATTCTGCACATTTACTGGTTTACTACAGTATGTTTGCCTGCTTTAATGTTCAAAAACAGATTATTTCCCTCATTCTGTACATCACTGCAGCTTTCTTCTATCGGTTCTAGCTCATTTCTCTTTAAGTCCCGCCTCCTGAAAGCTCACTGTGCTCTGATTGGTCAGCTGACTGACTGAAACCAGGTGACGTTGCTTAGTAACCTCAGATGTTTACACTGTAGTGAATTACTGTGAGATTGTAGCCACATTAGGTGGTCAGGTTTCTCAAAATATGTTTAGAAATGGTAAAATCTGAAGGTTTTTGGAGCAAAAAACAAGAATGAGGTGTGAACTAAACAAAAAAATGACACAAAACAATAAAAAACAGACACAACATGACCAAAATGAATGAAAAAAAACAACAGAAAGGACATAAAAATTCCCAAAGAGACATGAGACGACAAAAACAAGATGTAAAGGAAAATGAAGCAGAAAACAACACAAACGGGACACAAAACTACAGAATTGAGAGACAAACTACACAAAACAGCCCAAACAAGACACAACACGAGACACAAAACGGCAAAAATTAGACACAAAACAACACAAATGAGATGAAAATGACAAAAAGAAAGACACAAATGACAAAACAACGAGACACAAATCGAGACAGACCAACAAAAAAACCCACAAAATGAGTTTTCTGTGTGAGAAAATATCTCCTGTTTGTTGTGGAGTTTGTAAATTTGCACAAAACACACACTCAAGGAAAAGAGGATCCAAAAAGCAGGATATGGACTCTTTAACCCTCTGAGCATTAAACTGTGACTTTTCATCAAAATCCCTTGATATACAAAGTGTTTCATTTAAAATAAACCATTTGCACCAGTTTTCAGAGTTTTCAGGTTGAACTGCAGGCAGTGTTTCCACAGAGACACTCAGAGGAAAGTCAAACCTACTGGATCAATAAAATAAATACAGCATGACTCAGAAACAGTGAACAGAGGAGACAGTTGCTGGAAGATACATCCAGCATGGTGAAACATCTTTATAGAGCTGATGAGCAGAGGAGAGAGAAAAAGAGGCTGGAAACATGTAGATAGTTAAATATATGTAGTATGTGGAGACAAAACTGTGAGACAAAGTGAGACACGAAACAACAAAAAGACAAAAAATAGACACAAAACAGCACAAACATGACGCAGAATGACAAAACCGAGACAGAAACTGACCACAAAGAGACAAAAATGTGCCAAAGACACACAAAATTACCAAAATGAGACACAGAAAGACAAATTCAAGGGAAAACGAGATGCATAATGACAGAAATAAGACACTAAATGACCAAAACGAAACAAAGACAACACAAATGAGACACAAAATGAAGACGACAAGAGAGACTGAGAGGAAAATCAAACCTACTGGGTCAATAAAATAAATGCAGCATGACTCAGAAACAGTGAACAGAGGAGACAGTTGTTGGAAGATACATCCAGCTTAGTGAAACATTTCTACAGCTGATGAGCAGAGGAGAGAGAGAAAGTCTGTAGAGGCTGGAAACAGAATTACTCATAATCAATTGGACTCCAAATTTGTCCAAAACGACATAAATTTGTCAAAAAATGACTCAAAACAGTCTAAAAATTACATAAACTCACATGAAATTACTCAAAAATGGTCTAAAATCGCATAAAGTTGTCCAGAAATGAAGAAAAAAAATACTCAAAGTGCCTCATAACTGGTCCAAAATGGCCATGAGAGGAAAATCCAACCTACTGGATCAATAAAATAAATGCAGCATGGCTCAGAAACAGTGAACAGAGGAGGAAATGCTGGAAGATACATCAAGCATGGTGAAACATCTTTCTACAGATGATGTAGCAGAGGAGAGGGGAAAAGTCTGTAGAGGCTGGAAACAAGACGAGTAAAACTTCATGTACAAACGTTAGATTTAATGTGAAGTAACTCTGCTTCCTGTTTAATAACGAACCGTCTGCTCTGTAAAACTGCAGCTCTTCAATAATTAATGTGCGACACCGTCCTGATGGAAGCTGCTGGAGGCTTCTGTTCATACAGACACAGTGGATGGACAGCAATGTGTTCGCTGTTTGTTTACTCTAGTTTAAGCAGTGCAAAAAAGCCTTTATTTCCAAATAAACTCTTGTGTAAAAGTGAAAACGTTCACTTTATCTGGATGTTTTAGGTGACTGGAGTCTGGACCAGCAGAGCACCGACAACCACAGCTGTTCCACTGAAGCTGTAACTGTACGGAAAAACGTCTGTACCAAGAAGAAAGTAAAAGTTTATACTAGCAAAAAAACAGAAATATGTACGTTTAGAAACCTTGAAATGTACTTCATGTTGGGGTTTTCTAAAAATACATTAACAACAGAAGCTGGTTCTCCCTAAATCTTCCTCTGTGGGCAGGAGAAGCTGATTAAATGCTGCCTCAGAGACTCATGATCACCTGAACTGAACTGTTTTGGCAAAATTTACTGTTTTACATTTTACTTGTTTTGTTAAATTATAGTTAAATACAAGTAAAATCACTGAAAAACTCTTAACTGGCTCATGAACTATAAACAAACAAGCCAACACTGTAACGTCCACATAAAAAACACAAAGTTTGACAACACCTGACTGTAAAATGAAACTATTTTCCTGTATTTAAACTATTTTATTTTATTTAAATCAGCAACAAATATTTTTACAGATATTGTTATTTGAAAGAATTGTACATATTAGTACATTTGACAGATTAAAAAATAAAAAAATAATTTTTCAATTGTTATTTTACAAATAATTTCCCTGTTTTGTTAAATTACAGATAAAATTCAGTAAAGCATAATTTACATGTTGACTATTAAAAAAACAACTTGCATTTCTTTTTTTTTTTTTACTGATATTTGAAATCCATTATTTGACAGAAAAAAATGTATACTAAGTATTGAAAAATGAGATTTTTTAAAATCACTCTTAACAGATTTTCCCTGCTCTGTTAAATTACGCAAATTATCTCGTAAATTCACAGAATTAAGTGTTCATTTTTACATGTTGACAGAGAAAAAAACAACAGGCTAAAAACTGTAAGTAACATCCACATCCAAAATCTGTATTTTTTATAAATCATAATTAATTATAATTATTTTTATATTTAATTTAGCAACATTTGACAATAAAAACATAATTTTATTGTGTTTAAAACTAAAAAATAATTATTTTTAACATATTTGTCATTATTTTAATAAAAAAATATGTATATTAAGAATTTTAAAATGGCACACTGGAAAAATGTATAAATATATCTATAATAACATAAATAATTAATTTACATGTCAATGATGAAAAAGTCAAAACAATAAATAATGTCCACATTTAAAATCTGTATTTTTACAAATAATAATTCGTTCTTTTCCAATATTTGACCATAACATTAGACTGTTTTTATTGTATTAAAATCAACAAAAAATATACATTTTATAAATATTTTTTGTTACTTGAAAGAAAAACTTTGTATATTAAGAATTTTAAAAATGTGAAATGTTTTTTAAAAATGGTTATTTTACAGATTTTTCATTTTTGTTAAATAACAGATATTATTTAGTGGAATCACAGAAAAAGATTGCACTAGGTGTTAATTAACATGTTTACCATATAAAAACAAACAACACTGTATTTACTGTAATTAAATCTGACAAATAGTATTATCTTCTAAATATTATCTGTTATTTAAAAGAAAAATTATGGTGCACTTGTACAAATAATATCTAGTAAAATGACTGACAAAAGGTATTAATTTACATGTTGATGACAGAAAAAAACAGGTCAAAACTGTGAACAATGTCCACATCAAAAATCTGTATCTTTATTTTTTTTAATTGTTCTTTACAATTTGTTTGATCATAATATTGCATATTATTATTATTATTATTATTATTATTATTATTATTATTATTATTATTATTATCATCGTTATTACTATTTTACTTTTTTTTAAACATATATTTGTTGTTACTTAAAGGAGATTGTAAATAATTCACTACAGCTCTACTGCTTTTACATCAGCTAAAAATATCATTACAGATATTTGCTGTTATATTCACTGATTTTATAATTTTTGAACGCCACAGTTTTTTTTAAAACTTATTTTTCTGGCACCTTTGCTGCCAGATTTAACAGAATTTAACTTTAACATTTTTACATGTGCTGCCACCTGAACTAATGCTGAACACAGATTCTCTGCATCAGGAGGCTGAAGGAGTAAAACCCATAAACTGGAAGCTAAAACACACGAGGACGTCGAGACAAATGAGCAAACAGCGGAGCAGCACTAATAGAGACGTCCGGTCCAGAAATAGATTCACTCTCTGCTGAAACAGCCACTAGAATATGAATGAATCCTCAGTGTGAAGCTTCCCTCGGCTGCTACACTTTGTAAATCCAACAGCTTTTTCCTACAGTCACAATTTACATAAAGAGCTTCCCCAGTCGCTGAGGATGCAAAGACTGTAGGACAGAAAACATCTAATTACTTCCACATTTGAGGAAGAACACTGCGAGCAAAACTCACAGCAGATAAAGTCGGAGAGCCCGAAGCACGAAGCTCAGATCCAAAGATGAAACCGCTGCAAAAAGTGATGCCTTCTTATGCACTGGAAAAAATTAGTCCACAAAATGGGTCCAGGCAGCAGAGAGAGAACAATGCAGAGTTTCTGCAAAATCTAGATGTTCATGTTCATACAAAGATGTAATCAATGAGAAACTGAAAAGTATTACATCTGAGAAGAGCAGAACAACTAAAAACAACTGAAAACAGTGACTGAAATGAAAGTAAACAGCAACTAAAAACAACAAAGACCAACAGCAAAAACTAACAACTGAAAATACCAGAAAAGATCAACGGAAAACAATCGAAAACAACAGCTGACATGACAGTAACCAGCAATCGAAAACAACAAAAACCAACAACTGAAAACGAAGACTAAAAACCATAAAAACTAAACTCAAAACAACTAAAAGCAGCAACCGAAAACAACAGGACTATTTTATATTGTAAACTAAAGTAAAGTAAAATTTCGAAAAAAAAAAAGTTTTAAAAAGTAAATTACAATCAAAAACAGCACTAAAATCAGCTAAAAATAGCGACTGAAAATGAATGTAAATAGCAAATAAAAATAAATGGAAACAGTAACTGAAAATGACAGTAAACAGCAACTGACAGTGAAAGTAAATAGCGATTGAAGAAAAAAACTACTGACAACAGTGACTGAAAATGGCTGGAAACAGCAACAAAAAACAACAAGTAAAAGCAGCTGAAAACAGCAAGTGACAGCAAAAGTATACAGTGACTGAAAATGAAACTAAATAGCGATGGAAAGAAATAAACAATTGAAAACAGTGACTGAAAATGACAGAAGACAACAACAGAAAACAGTGACCGAAAAAAAGTGAAGACCAGCGACAAAAAACAAAACAACACAGCAACTGTAAACTGACTAGCAGCAACAGAATCAATGAAAATTAAAATTAAACTGCTACTGAACACAACAGAACACAACGATTTAAAAGAAAGCGAACAGTGACTGAAAACACCAGAAAGCAACGCTAGAATCAGTGACTGAAAATGAACTCAAACAGTGACTGGAAATGTAAGCAAACAACCGAAAACAACAGTCAAGTTTGAAAGCAAAAGTAAATAGCAACTGAAATAAGTAAGCAACTACAACAGTGATTGAAAACATCGGAAACAGCAGCAGAAAACAGCTGAAGACAGTGAGTGTAAAAGAAAGTGAAGACACGTAACTAAACAAACAAAAAAAAAAACAGCATTTGTAAACTGTGACTAAAAACAGCAACTAAAAGCAACAGAATAATTGAAAATGAAAGTGAACTACTGAACACAACAGAAAACAACAACTGAAAAGAAAGTGAACAGTGACTGAAAACGGCAGAAAACAACGTTTGAATGAGCTAAAATCAGTGACTGAAAATGAACGTAAACAGTGACCGAAAAACAACAGAACGGTTTTGTATTGTGTTGCACTAATATACACATACAAGGCTGCAGTGCGTCGGACTTAAAAAAAAGTAAACAGTGACTAAAAACAACAGCAATCCTCCCACAGATGAACCGTTTCTCTCTGCAGATACAAACATCATCTTGCGTTTAAGAGTCATCCAGAGGCCAGAATGTGAAATCTGACCAAGCTCGAACAAAAAGAAAGAATCGGGACCGAGTCGTACAGTTCAGATAAATAATTACTACACACAATGACTTCCCCATCTGCTTTTCTTTCTACCTCCAACTCAGATATTATTATAATGGCCGAGTGTTTGTTCGCCACAACTGTCCAGGAGACAAATCCAAGCAGAACAAATGCTGGTTTATTCTCCTCCTAAACGCCTCAGCAGCAGCACTGATGGCTTCTATTGTCCACATCCTCCATTGTGTGTAAATGTGGCTTATTTTCCCTCTTATGCGCCAATAAATTGCACAGAGAGCATTTAAGACTCTTATTTCCGAGAGTTCTCAGTGAAAAATAACAGGGATTTGACACATTTAATTTCATGGGTTGTTACTTATATATGATTTAACTTTGCATCATTGCTTCCGTCTCACTGATCATTTAAATTAAAGAGCTTATGAGGCCTCATAATAAGTTGAACGTGGGATTCGTTCTTTTTTATATTCAGCCCAGTCTTACCAAAAGATATGTAACGGCTATGTTGGAAAAAAAAATGTTAATTTTATTTTTAAAAAAAGGCTGTAAAGCTATGAGATGTTTATGTACTGCTGGGGCAGAATTCGTTGCCATGACAATGTAGAAAACAACCACAGTGCGACCGCAAACGAAAGCAGACGGCGATTGAAAACAGCAACTGAAAGCAACAGAACAAAACAACTGAAAATGTACAGCAGCTATGTTCAACAGCGACCGAAAAAGAAGGTGAACTGTGAGTAAAAACATTAGAAAACAGCTGAAAATATTAACTGAAAAAGAAAGTGAACAAGGACTGAAAACAGTGAGTGAAACGTCACCAAAATCAGGTGAAAAGAGCAACTGAAAATGAGCGTAAATACGGACTGAAAATGAAAGGAAACAACTAAAAAAACAACTATCAACGAAAGTAAACAGTGGCTGAAAATGAAAGTAAACAAGGGCTAAAAACAGTGACTGAAAACAGAAGCAAATCATGACTGAAAACAGCAGAATAAAGTGTCTAAAGAAGAAGCAAACAAGGACTGAAAACAGTGAGTAAAAACAACAGAAAATAGCAAATGAATGCAGCCGAATACAGTGACTAAAAATGAAAGTAAACTGAATTAAAACAGCAACTGAACACACCAGAATAAAATAAGTAAAAATGAACAACAGCTATGTTCAACAGCGACCGAAAAAGAAGGTGAACTGTGATTGAAGACAACAGAAAAATGAAAATGTAAGTAAACAACCAAAAACAACAGTCAACTCTGAAAGTAAAAGTAAATAGCAACTGAAATAAGTAAACAACTACTGACAACAGTGATTGAAAACATCGGAAAACAGCAATAGAAAGCAGCTGAAAACAGTGAGTGAAAAAGAAAGTGAAGACCAGCAACTAAAAAAACAGCATCTACTGAACACAACAGAAAACAATTGAAAAGAAAGTGAACAGTGACTGGAAACAACAGAAAACAACGGTAGAATCAGCGACTGAAAATGAAGGTAAACAGTGACTGAAAAACAACAGAACTGTTTTGCATTGTGTTGTACTGGAATACATATACAAGGCTGCAGTAAAAACGTCACACTAAATAAACAGTGACTAAAAATGGCAGAAATCAGCACTAGAATCTGCTGAAATCAGCGACTGAAATTGAACGTAAACAGTGAATGAAAAACAACAGAACTGTTTTGTATTGTGTTGTACTGTAATATATATACAAGGCTGCAGTAAAAACATCAAACTAAAGAAAGTAAACAGTGACTGAAAACAGCACTAGAAATCAGCACTAGAATCAGCTGACATCAGCGACTGAAAATGAACATAAACAGTGACTGAAAAGCAACAGAACTGTTTTATATTGTGTTGTACTGTCATATATACAAGGCTGCAGTAAAAACGTCAAACTAAATAAAGTGACCAAAAACGGCCGAAATCAGCGCGAGAATCAGCTGAAATCAGCGACTGAAAACGAACTGAAACAGTGACTGAAAATATAAGTAAACAACTGAAAACAGCAGTCAGTTTTGAAAGTTAACGTAAGTAGCAACTGAAATAAGTAAACAACTACTGACAACAGTGGGTAAAAACATGAGAAAACAGCTGAACACATTGCATAACATGGTTTCTTTTCACCACCACTGTAAGTTACTCATCTGATCCTCTGAAACGCTTCGGACCTTTTCTCTCCTGCAACGATCCAGAATTTAACCCTCGACTTTTATTCTCAAGAAAAAAAATCAATTAAAAGCAAAAGGACAAGGTCTCTTCACACGAGTTACATTTTTAAAAAACACTTCTTTTATCCTTAAAATCAAGTTCGTCACGTTCTGACCTCGTGTCCTCGTCGAAAAGCTCCTCTGGTGCTTTTCAAAAGATGAATCTGCACAAATGTTAAGAAAGAAATGAGCTCTTTCATCGGAGTAAAACCTCCTGATTGAAAGCGTGAGTCATGAACGTCTCAGTCTCATCCAACAGATTCAATAAATGGTTCTGACTGGAGGAAAAACATGAAAATATATGATGAAAAATCTAAACGTGACTGCAGATATTAAACATGGATTAACTCCAGTGACCTGCAGCTGTTTATTTGGCTTCATTTCTAACTTTCTCTTTGCTGAAACCTTAAATATGTGATGTTTTTTGTAACTGCGCTGCTGAAAACACTCAGAGTCATGAATGATTTAATTCTGGGTTTCAGGAGTCGGACACACAAACACCAAAACAGACGCTGACGTATCGTCTCCACTGAACGCTGACCGAGTATGAAAAGAGTCTGATGGAAACGAGACGTCACACTATAAAAAAATACATTATTTTACAGATTTTCCCTGTTTTTACAGAATATAAACTAGAAAAATGAAAGAAAGTCTTAACATGTTGTCATTTTTAAGAGCCATTTCACAGACATTTTTGTCGTTTGGACGTATTTTTGGTAGTTTTGGTGAATTTTTTTAATAATTCTTGACAAGCTTCAAGCAAGAATCTAATGGAAATGAGTTGTCATATGCAAATGAATACAAGTTTAACAGGTTTTAAGTGCACTTTTTGGATAATTTGCTATTACTTTACAGATTTTCCCTGCTTTTACAGAAAATAAACTAACAACATGAAAAAATATTTCTGTATTTTTGAGCTTTTTGTCATTTTATACAAATTTTAAGCCATTTTATTTGTTATTTTAGACGTTTTTGGGTAATTTTAAACAGACTTCAGGTCATTTTTGGCATGTATTTGATATATCGAAATTTTTGGGAGCTATTTTGGACTGATTTTAGGTCATTTAAACATATTTGTTTTTGTAATTTTGGTACATTTTTAATAATTCTTGACAAGCTTCAAGCAAGAATCTGATGGAAAATAGTTGTCTTTTTTTAATTTTTTTTTATTTTAAAATTTACTGTAATTTCACAGATTTTTCCAGTTTTTTTTAAAAGTTCAGATTATATCATGGTAAAATCCACATCAAAAATGTGTACTTTTAAAAATATTTATTTGTCTAAAACTGTTATTTTACAGATTTTGTCTTGTTAAATTACAGATAAAATAAATTGTAAATAATGTAACATCAAAATTATATATTTTTATTGTTTTTTTTGTTCTTTTACAATGTTTGGACGTGAAATTACAATATTTTTAATGATTTTAAAATTAGAAAATATTGGTATTTTCTTTTTTTTTAATGGCTGTTGGCATGAACATGAAAAACAGGCCAAACATATATTGAAGCTTGTTCTGTAAAGTTGATGCTTTTCAGATTTTAAAACCTTTTTCTTTTTAGTGAGTATTTGTTTTTTTTCTTGAGATAATCTTTTTGGCATCACATTCGTTCACATCAGATTAACAACTAACAAACAAAATGCATTTAAACCACAGTAATGTGAGATAAACTATGAGAGAGAATGATTTCCAGCAGCAGGGTACGTTAGCCCTGAACCACATCAAAGAACGACGGCTTCATTTTCAAGGACACATCTGAGGAGGCGACTTTAATAAACCGGCGGCACGAAAACAATAAAAGCAGCTCCAATATTCCACGTTAGTCACAGAACGTTTGCTCACAGTGGTCATGAGCTGCGTTCAAGAACAGATGCTGCCTGAAATGAACTGAAAGCCCTCGGTGTTCGTTTACAGGACGCGCCAGAAAACCCTGATTCTAAAAGTGAGATATCAGAGCCTCACTTTAATTTCAGAAAGAACAAAACATCCTGGCTGCTCCAGTCTGTAGGCGGCGGCCACTGAATAGAAAACGCTTTTTAAACACGTCTAAAAGTTCATGTTGGAGGTGAGAACGCTCGTGTTTAATGTGTGTTTGAGTTCATTTACTGGCCTGAGATCAGCCTCAGTGGGAGGATGGAGATTCACCACACATGGAGGTTGAAATCTGCATGGAGGAAAACACTCACTGGTTCTCTCCTTTAACCCATGAAGGTGTGTTCAGGATCATTTCACCACCTTGGTCGTTATAAAACTACACAAGATCTGTTTACGCAGATTTTCCATCACTTGATTTGATTAAACCTGTAGATTTTAATTATTAATGTTTATATGTTGGAAAAATGTTTTGGATTATTGCATTAAAGTTGTGATGTTTTTATACGTATGTCAACATGAAATAGAGCCGGTAGAAATATATTTAGTTAAAAATGTGTCGGGAATCTGAAAATACCAGAACTATGATGAAATAATTTATATGTAAACCAGAAAAAACAGGCCACAAAGAAAATCTGCATTTTTAAAAAACGTAATTATTTCTTTTACAACATTATGTATATTAAAAATTAATAACTAGTAAATATATTTGTTCTTTTACAACATTATCTATAATAAAATATGAATAACTAGTAAATAATTTTATTTTTTAAACAGTTGGTATATTAAACTTTTTTTAAAAAAAATTATAAATATTTAAAAATTATTAAAACTTAAATATTTTTGTTGGTTTACAACATTATGTATAAAAAATCCATAAATGGTAAATAATGTTGCCCTTTTACAACATCATGTATATTAAAACATTTATAAATTATAAATAATTTAGTTTTATAAATTATGTATATATAAACATTCAGAAATGGTAAATCATTTTGTTCTTTTATAACTTTATGCATATCTTTTAAAAAAAATACAATAGGCAATTTTCTTGTCTAACAATATTATAATTAAAACTTCATGTACCAATGTACCATGTCAACATCAAAAACCAGAATTTATACAAATTATAATATTATTTTACAAATATATTCTTACAATGCCATATATATTAAAACTTAGTAAGTTTAAATAACTTCTCAAATCATTTGTTTTTGCAGATTTTTCCTATTTTTTTTAAAGATACAGATAATAAATTACTACAAAAGGCCAAAACAGTCAAAAACCTATATTTTTACAAATTGTATATATATATTTTTCTTTTACAATGTTCAACCACATAATTACATTATTTTACTGATATTCACTGTTATTTGAAAAAAGCATTGTGTAAATTAAGGACTGAAAATTATAAAGATCAGAAAATATCGAAAAATGAAAGAAAAATTAATTTACATGCTAACTGTAAAAAATATGTATAAATAAACAGGTCAAAACTGTAACTAATATCTGTCTTTTTACTAATAATATTCATTTGTTTACTCCCACAATGTGTGACAGTAAAATTATTGTTTTATTGTATTGAATTATTATATGTGAAATACAAAAGGTAGTTTGCCATCAGATTTTTTAACATATTTTTTTACAGTCATGTTAACAGTTTGAGTCTACCCGAGTAAATTATTTAAAAATCAAAACCCTCCAAAAAGTCATGAAACAAAACTTTACCCGACTGTAACACATGTCACGGTTGAGACCCCGCAGCACTAATAAAAAAGGAGCTTAACATGATTTATGTTAAATTTTAATTACAAATCTGAGGATCCCTTGTGAGCAAACTTTGAAAAAAACTATTTCATGAGTATTTCAAACCAGAGTAATCGGTTGTAACGATAATTAAATTTGGTGTAAGTTCCATATTACTTTTCTCAGTGTCACTTAGTCGCACAGACAAGCTGCTGGTATCATCCGAAAGCTCAAGTCCTGTAGTTTCATTTGATACGTCAAACGTCTCGCTGACATAAAAACATCCAGAGCTACTGGACCGAGAAGAAGCAACGTGAACTCGGCCACCAAGTGCACCAGGTTTAAGATTCGTCTGTTTCCTTGTTTCCTTCCTCGTCTCTCCGGTTCCTCTTATTATGATACTTTTCTTCTGCTTCCTTTCTCCTCCTGTACAGTAATTATTCCCTCCTCTGTTTCTCTCTCACCACACCTGCCGATAATCTCCGGATCATCTGAGTTTCATTGTCGTTTCTGTGCGGCTGAGCTTCACTCGGTTCATTGTCCTGAATCTGTTCATCTCCTAACCTGAACGTTCTCCTCCATCATGAGCTCGTCTCTTCTTTGTCCTGCTTTCAGAAAGAGGATATTGTTCGGTTTCAGCTCCGTGCGGCATCAGAGCTGCTCTATAATTTCACACGGCGGAAGATAAAATTACAGTCATTACATCACAACTGTTCCTCAACAATGAGCATCGTTCTGAATATTCCGAGGAGACGTTTTCGCCGCAGTGAGCTTCTCAAAGCCAGAAGACGAATGTTTCATTTCTCTGTTTTCACAGCTCGTCCTGTGAGATTTCAGATTCCTGCTGGCGGCTGTTATTCCTGGACGTGTCCTCGAGTCAGAATTCATAAAAAACTGACAGAAAACCTCCAAAAGACTCCCAACAAACTGAAACGTCAGCTCTCTACCTGCTTCAACACATTTCACCCACAGCCCAGGATTTCAGTTTGGACAGAGTTTCTCCATAAATGTGAGCCGACACTCGGCTTCACTCTGATTACTGGAACTCATCAGTCTTCTGACAGAACAGTTAGCTTCTAGGAGTTATCAGATCTAACAGCAAGGAATGAACGTCAAACATACCTACATGAATGCATTTCAATAAAGGTTTGTGTTTGAGTTATTTCTGAGCTTTGACACCAAGATTTACACTTTTGCTGCCAATTAGATCAGCAATAGACGACACTTTATTGACATAAAATCAATCAAATCAGACCAAGGTCCCTCCTGACCACCATTGACCGACCATCTTACTACAGACTTGACCCTGGAGAAGACATACCAGGCATGGTACACCACCTACTTCAAATACAGCAAAGGTTTCTACAGACAGAAGCACGACTGGTCCATGGGTTCTCCAATGTCACCCATTGTGGCCAACTTCTACCTGAGCTCGTATAAAGGCAACAACTCCGAGCCAATGTGGACGACACCTGGGTCCAAATCAAAGCCCAAGAAGTTCAAGTCTTCACGGATCAACTCGGTGGACAGCAACATCAAGTTCACTGGGGAAAGATATGAAGGATAACCAGCTGCCTTATTTGGTCTGTGCTGTGCATGTTGAAGAGGATGGAAGTCTCAACATTGAAGTCTACAGGAAACCTACACGTAGACCAATCAACCAGATCTGACAAGTTCCCCTCTCACCACCACTGATCGCCCATCTTACAACAGAAGTACGACTGGTCCATGGGTTCTCCAGTGTCACCCACTGTGGCCAACGTCTACATGAGCACTGAGCTCGTTTAAAGGGAACAACTCCTAGCCAATGTGGACGACACCAGGGTCAGAATCAAAGCCCAAGAAATTCAAGCCTTTGCAGATCAACTCGGTGGACAGCAACATAAAGTTCACAAGGAAAGATATGAAGGATAACCAGCTGCCTTATTTGGACTGTGCTGTGCATGTTGAAGACCAGGCATGTACGACCTTCCAACAATACACAAAGAGGGAAGACCACTAAGACCCATCATCATCAGCATCAACTCCGTCACCTACAACATCACCAAACACCTAGCTACGATTTTAGCACCGCTGTTAGGACTCTTCACATGCATTCCCACATCTGAGGCAGTGGAGATGCAAGACACAACCATCCTCACCCCCAACCAGATATGCTCCCTGCTGGATCTCTGCCTGAACACCACCCACTTCAAATATAGCAAAGGTTTCTACAGACAGAAGCACTGTTGGTCCATGGGTTCTCCAGTGTCACCCACTGTGGCCAACGTCTACATGAGCACTGAGCTCGTATAAAGGGAACAACTCCCAGCCACTGGTTCAGATATGTGGACGACACTTGGGTAGAAATGAAAGCCCAAGAAGTAGAAGTCTTACGTAGCGCATTAACTCAGTGGACAGCAACATAAAGTTCATGAGGGAAGGTATGAAGGATAACCAACTGCCTTATTTGGACTGTTGAGGATGGACGGAAGCCTCAACGTTGAACTTATATAGGAGAGAATACACTTGAGTACATAGAAGTGGGTCCAGATTTATCACTTTTAAATGGACTTCTTCCTTCATTTCTGAGCCTCGACTTCATCAGTACAGCAGACAGACACGTGACATGTTCAGGGCTGAAAAACACATTTAAGTTCAACCAGATGTTCAGTTCTACATCCACTCCAGGTGTCACAGTCTAAAGGCTAAGGCCCCGTCCACACGAAGACGAGCCCAGGACTAAACACACAAACAGTTCATCAAACCTCTCTGTCATCCACACCAAGCCGATGTTTTGGGGGTCTGAAAACAATCATTTCTGAACCCAGGTTCCAGAGTGCAAAGAGCTCAAAACGCCGTTACTGCACCTTGTCCACTTCTTTTTCTGACATGCTTGCATCGTAGCTCCAGCTCTCAATGAATGTGCCAAACTCAGTAAATGACAACCAGAACATGTTTCCGCCAGTTTCTGTTATGCGTCATAGCGCCACCAACAGGCCTGGCATGTGTTTTACATCGTTTTCAGGCGCATCAATTTACTGAAATAGCTCCGTCTTTCTGAAGAACGTTTTTGAAACTATGAGCGTTTTGGCTTCGTGTGAACGGGGCCTAAATCTGCTCTTAGCTCATTTTCTCAATAACCAACAAGTTTCATGTCTCATAATTTGTCCAAAATGAGCCGAAAATTGTCCAAAACACCCTCAATTTGTCCTGAAACCTTGACAAAAATGGCAAAAAAAATCCCAAAATGACTCAAGAATTCGTCCAAAATGCCTCAAAGCGCGTCTAAATTGACTCAACCCTTTCCAAAATTAAACAACTTTACCAAAATTACACAATAAATGTCCAAAAAACCCGACAGTTTAGCAAAATTACTCAAAATGACTGTCAAAAATGACTCAAAACTCAACCAAAATGACCGAAAATATGTGGAGAATGACTCAAAATCTGTCCTAAATGACTTAATAATGAAACAAAACAACTTAGAAGAGTCAAAAATCACTTAAAATGAAAAGACCCTTGAAGTGCACAGAGGTGGGTCCAGATTTATCACTTGTTAACGGACTTTTTCCATCATTTCTGAGCCTCATAACTTCGTCAGTAAAGCAGACAGACACGTGACATGTTCAGGGATGAAACCAGACCAGGTGGTTTGTGTTCATTTTCTCTATAACGGACTTTGAGCATCCATATTATGGGATGCATCACAGTTTGAGTGAGTCCTTTGATAAATCAGGAGGTCAGTGTTTGGATAATTACAGTCACTCCATCAGATATTCTCCTTTAAAGCAGGGAGTTCTGCTGCAGACTCTCTGATGCTGCTGCTTCTTATTTCTTGTGGAGGCACAACTCTGACCGTTCGCTGTTTTCTTGACCTTGAAATTCGCTTGAAGCATCTTGTTGTTGGTATTTTGGTTCCCAGAGCCGAGGGCAGGTGAGCAGGTAGGAGGAGGAGGAGGAGGAGGAGGCCAAAGGTGGAAGGTTTGTTCCAGAAGAGGTACGAACTGGAAAGTGAGTTTTAGACGTCTAAAAAAAAAAAAGAACACGGTGCAGCTTCGACCTGCCAGAACAAACTGTGAATCTTAAACCAAATCTCCTCGGTCAGCCAGTAGATTTAAATCAGCATCAATATGTTTTATTGTAAAGAAGGAAAGTGAAGAAATCAATTAAATTAATACTCTGACATCATCTGTTGTTGTTTATACGACACAGACAGGGTTTATTTACTTCACTAAGTCTCTGAAACACAACATGAGCATCTTTTTTTGTCATTTCAGAGAAAAATTAAACAATTCAGTTCAAGCTTTGAGTCATTTTGTACATATTTTCATAACCGAGGACAAATTTTATGGAGATTTTTAGTTTGTTGTTGTTATTTTAGACCTTTTTTGAGTAATTATGAACATATTTTAGGTCATTTTGGACATAAATTAGACTTGTTGGGACTTTTCTTGAGTCATTTTGGACATATTTCAGGTCATGTTGATAAATTTATAATAATTTGTACAGGTTTTGCATCATTTTTCCATATTTTTGGACAGATTTGATGTATTTTTGAGTTTTTCTTTGTGATTTTAGACATTTCGAACAGACTTTAGGAAATTTTGGACATATATTTGCCACGTTGGACTTTTTGTTGAGTCATCTTGGACATATTTTTTGTCATTTTGGTTGTTTTTGTATAATTCTGGAAAAACTTAATGTGATTTTGTACATTTTTTTCATAGTTTTGAACAAATTTGAAGTATTTTGGAGTTTTTGCTTGTTATTTTAGGCATTTCTGAGTAATTTCAAACAGAGTTCAGGTCATTTTGGACATATATTTGACAAGTTGGGATGTTTTTGAGTCATCTTGGACATATTTTTTTGCCATTTCAGTAAATTTTGAATAATTCTGGACAAGCTTCACCTGATTTTGTACACTTTTTCATATTTTTGGACAAATTTGATGTATTTTTTAGTGATTTTGTTGTTGTTTTACACAAATTTTAGGCCATGTTGGAGTTTTAGTTTGTTATTTTAGCCATTTCTAAGTAACCGACAACAGAGTTTAGGTCATTTTGGACATATATTTGACAAGTTGGGACTTTTTTTTAGTCATCTTGGACATATTTTGTGTAATTTTGGTAAATTTTGAGTAATTCTGGACAAACTTTATGCCATTTTGTACATTTTTAATATTTCTATTTTATGTATTTTGAGCCTTTTTTGTTTTTTTGAACAAATTTTAAGCCATTGTAGAGTTTTTGCTTGTTCTTTTAGACATTTTGAGTAATTGACAACAGAATTTAGGTCTTTTTGGATATATATTTGACATGTTGGAACTTTTTTGAGTCATCTTGGACATATTCTTTGGTCATTTTGGTACATTTTGAATAATTCTAAACAAGCTTCATGTCATTCTGTATTTTTTTCATATTTTTGGACAAATTTTATGTATTTCTGAGCTTTTTTTTGTCATTTTAGGCAATTTTTAAGCCATTTTGGAGTTTTTGTTTGTTATTCTTTATTTCTTTGTCATTCAGGACAGACTTAAAGGAATTTTAAACACACATTTGACATGGTGGAGTTACTTCCTATAGAACAGAAAATGAAAAGGTGTTAAATTTGAGCATTTTTAGAGACTGTTTTTCATGTCTGTTTGTTCGGTTTTCTGAGACTAATCTGCTTCGACCTAAACAGCAGCTCTCTAACAGTCCTGCAGGTATTTGGTGTCCAGATGTTGTTTTCTCCACCTCAAACATCTGTCTCCATGTCCTAAACTTCCACGTTCTGTATGTGTAAACATAAAACTCTCAGTGTCTCAGCGTAAAGCAGCTGTTCTCTAAAGCAGCTGTGATCTTCACGCAGAAGCTTTTAATGCCGACTGACTGAGATAAAAACCTGCAACGAACCCAAACAGACAGACGCCGACGCTCCGTCCCTGGAACTCCCTCTGCATCTGTTTATCCTCCGCTGCTGCTTTCAGGTGACGTTTTCAGGGTCAATGCGTTTGACTTCTGTTTGATGCTTGTGATGCTGTTTATCAGGAGGCTGAAGGAGAAAATGTAGCAGCTAAATGCTCAGAATTAAACCTCCTGCATGGATATTATTCTAAACTGAAAATCATTGTAGATGTTATAAATCCATTTTGTGTCTCCGTCTTCATTTTGCATTGATTTGTGCTCAGTTGTCGTCTCTTCTTTATGGGTTTGTGTCTCTTTCTGGTTATTTGGCATTGCTTTTGCATCTATTCGTGTTCCTTTCAGTCACTTTTAATCTCTTTCTGGCGATTTTGCGTGTCTTTGAGTTGATTTTACGTGCAATTGTGTTTGTTTTGCATCTTTTTCATGTATGTTTGCTGTTGTTTTGTGTCTTTTTGCATTGGCTTAGCGTCTACTTGTGTTCCTTTTGGTCATTTTTAAGCAGTTTTAGTCATTTTATGTGTCTTTGTGTTAATTTTATGCCTAATTGTGTTAGTTTTGCATCTTTTTTGTGTCTCTTTCTGGTTGTTTTGTGTTACTTTGCATTGGTTTTGCATCTATTTGTGTTCCTTTTGTGTTCTATTAGTCATTTTTAATCTCTTTCTTGCCATTTTGTATGTCTATGTGTTCATTTCATGTCTATCTGTGTTTATTTTGCATCTTATTTGTGTCCTGCTGCATTGGTTTTTCATCTGCTTGTGTACCTTTTAGTCATTTTTAGTCATTTTTAATCTCTTTCTGGCCATTTTGTATGTCTTTGTGTTCACTTCATGTCTATCTGTGTTCGTTTTGCATCTTGTTTTTGACTCATTGTATTGGTTTTTCATCTACTTGTGTTCCTTTTAGTCATTTTAACCTCTTTCTGGACATTTTGTGCATCTTTGTGTTCATTTTCTGTCTAATTGTGTTTGTTTTGCATCTTTTTTTGTGTCTCTTTTTAGTTGTTTTGTGCCTTTTCCAGTCATTTTGCATCAAGTAGTCTTTCTGTGTATCTTTTAACTCAGTTTGAATTGAACCAGCATCTCTTTGAGGGAACTTTTCATCTCTCTGAGGTTGGCTTGCTTCGGTTTCTGGTCTTTTTCTGCATCTTTGTTGTCGTTTTGTGTGTCTTGGCGTTCGTTTTGAGTAATGTTGTGTTTCTCATCAGGTTGAACCCGTTCAAAGTTGTAAAAACGTGGCGGATTTCTCTGGTAGTTTGTTCCTGCTGCTGCCTAAAATGATGGATTAATCCTGGAAGTGTTGATGTACAACTTTGGTCCTGATGACTAACTAACTAAAGGTGATTAATTAAAGTCATTACTGTTTATTTTGTTCAATTTCAAGGCTCAAGGCTGTAATGAGTTTTGTGAAAACAACCAGTTTGACTGATTATGTTTAAATTCTGAAAAAATAACTGATCTATAAACAAATAAATAAAAATCAGTGCAAAACCTAAGATGCTGCCTGCAGTAAAATGAGTACATTTATATATTTCAGACTGTTTGACTTATACTTTAACATCTTTAATGCCTTGAAAGATGAGTGTTGCTCAAACATCTTTAAAAAATTCAGAACCACATTTGCATCTGTTTGGTTTCAGATGTTTATATTCTGTCAGACTGTTGATCTATAAAGATCCAAATATCAGCAGCCGATGTTTCTGATCAGAGACTCGGATCAACAAATGAGTCTAAACATGATCAGAATCACGTTCAGTGTCTGTGTGGATCCTTCTGTGTGGCTTCGTGGTGAAAATAGATCTGAGGTTTTGCAGAAAATGAGATCAAACTGAGCTGATCTTTAAAACAACCACAGAAAGATGTAAAATGACCACATAGTGACCCAAAACAACTTCAAAGGCCAAAGTGTGATGCAAGAATGACCCCAAAAAGATGTAAAACGAATAGAATCAAATGCAAAGAACCACAGAAAGCTGTCAAACATTCTTAAATTAGCAGAAAACCTTTGCCTTGGTGCTTTTTAAGAGTTTTCTCTGGTGAATTATTAGAAAACAGAAACACGTCTGGGTGCCAGTGTTTGTTTCTATGACTCTGTCTGCTTTAGTTTTACTGTTCAAACTTTGATACATCCCATAATATTGGTACTCAAAGCTGGTTACAGAGAAAATGAACAAAAAACAGATTTAGTTTTTCCATTGTGCCACCTGGAGTGGATGTAAAACTGATTTGGTCTGTGAATGCATCAAGTCTAGTGTAGTACGATACAAAACAACCACAAAATGATGTAAAACGACCAAAATGTTACACAAAATAAACCCAATGTGACAGTAAAAGACCAAAATATGACGCAAAATAACCACAAAAAGACGTAAAATGTCCAAAATGTGACACAAAATGACCAGAAAAAGACATAAACCTCCAAAATGGTACATGAAATGACCATATAAAGATGCAAAATGACCACAATGTGATCCAAAACAACCCCAAAATGACTTAAAAAGACCAAAATCTGATGCAAAACGACTACAAAAAGATGTAAAACTAACAAAACTAAATGCAAAGGACCACAGAAAGTTGTTAAACATTCTAATATTAGAAAATACTTCTGCCACAGCGCCTGGAGTGGATGTAAAACTGATCTGGTTGCAGTTTTTACCACATCTCAAATGTGTTTTTCATCCCAGAAAATTTCATGTGTCCTCTGTATCTCCTGTACTGACAAAGTTATAGCAGCTCATTAATGTCAGTCATTATTGTTCAAAATGACTCAGAAAACCGTCCAAAATGGACAAAAAAGACATTAAAAATCGCTTTAAAATCTCTTTAAAATGACAAAAACAGTCTATAATCACAAAAATCTGTCCTAAAATATCTCAAACTTAGTCAAACATGACACATAAATGTCCAAAAAGCCCTAAAATCTGTCCAGGATGACTTAATAAATGTCCAAAAGGGCACAGAAATGTCTAAAATGACAGTAAAGCTCAACAATGCACAAACCTGTACATGAGAATTTGCCCAAATGACATGGAGCTGGTACAGGATGATTCAAAATGTTCCTAAGGCCAAAAAAAGACTTCAAATCTGACTCAAAAATGTCTAAAATTACTTAACATTTGTCCAGAAATATGAAAAAATGTCCAATTACTGAGAGCGTGAAGTTCTGGATTAGAGGCGACTCGGAGCGGGAAGCATTTCCTCGAGGAGCCTCAGCGATTCGTCTCGACCAGCGAGTTCATTGTACAGAAACCAGGTGATTATAGTGGAACTAACAGGATTTGGACTGAAGCCTTTTCCTGCTGCTGCTCAGCCTCAGAACCACACAGGACAAGTCAGCCTGCAGAGATACGAATGCTGCAGCATGCAAGAGGTTATGATGACAAGTTTGCACACATACAGTGCTGTGAAAAAGTGTTTGCCCCCTACAGAGAACTTCTATGTTTGCATATTTGTCACGTAAATGTTTCAGATTGTCAAACTAATTAGAGTGTAAGACAAAGATAATCAAAGAAAACACAAAATCCAGCTTTTAAATGATGATTTCATTTATTGAGCGAAAAATGCCGTCCAGCCCATCTTGCCCTATGTGAAAAAGTAATTGCCCCCTTAGCTACCAGTCTACCAAATGACCAAATTCATTTGGTAGATTGGGTTTAGTCTCACACTCACCGATCAGACATAACATCATGACCACCTGCCTAATATTGTGTTGGTCCCCTTATGTGATCAAAAATGCTCTGAACCATTGGACATGGACAAGAGGACCTCTCAGGGTGTCCTATGGGGTCTGGAACCAGGACGTTGGCACTGGATCCTTTGGGTACTCTGGCTTGTCCAGTGGGGCCTCTGTCAATCCAACTTATTCTGTTTCATCTTGTTGATGCTTGATCACAATGGGGTGTAGGAAGTTTGGAGGTCAAACCAACATGTTGGGCCATTGTCATGTTCCTCAACATGTTCCTGATTGGTTGATGTTGTTTCCATGTGGTGGGGGGCATTTTCATCCAGTGACATTTGGGATTTCCATCAGCATGAGGGAGTGTGTTTGTTGTGGGACAATGTTTATTTGGGTGTCTAAGTCTCATCAACATGGATGTTAAAATCCAAGGTTTTCCATCAGATCACCACATAGTACCAATATGATCCATGTTATTCACTTCACCTGTCAGTGGTCAGGATGCTGTAGATCAGGGGTCACTAACTGGCGGACCGCGGTCCGGATCCGGACCCAGACGCCGTCTTATATGGACCCGGACTTGTAAAAAGTAACAGGATTTAAATTTGACGAGTCGCTTCTATTTTACCGGCGCAGCTTTTCCAGTGTTTACGGCATTAGTTTGTCAGCTCAGGAAATACACAGACCAATTACGTACGAGTTCAGCCATCCCACGTGACGCTACTCCGCCAGTGAAGTCTCTGTATTACAGGCGCTAAACATCGCTGTTCGGTCAAAACACTGGCAGGACAAGCTGCAGCTCAGTTCTCCCATTGAGCAGCAGGGGATCGAAGGGGAGTGATAGAAGACATGAAAAAAATGTAAAAATGTTCGATTGCTTAACTTTTTTCAGATGTAGGTTTTGTTAAAGATGTCTATAAGTTGGTTCATGTTGGTCAGGCATTATTTTTTCACGTTCTGCACTTTATTTTCAGATGTACAGTTACATCGAAAGTTATTTATTAATAAATGTTGTCTAAATGTTTTTGAATTGTACTGAATTAATTTGATTTGACGGTCAGCTATTGATTACACGCAGACGCTAATAGAACTACTATGCTACATCAACAAATATCACACTAATTCAGTTAGACATTATGATGTTCTGGACCTTTGCTTTAATAAATTATCTCTGACTGGACCTCTTTGAATTTTAGTTGCATACCCCTGCTGTAGATGATCGGTATATGATCACTGCCAGGCTTGTTGAATCTAACCATCACTAAACAGAACCTGTCTATTGTGAAGTAGCTGAAGGGTCTCAAGAAGCAGCACATGATGCCACGTTCTAAAGAGATTCAAGAACAGATGACAAACAAACTCACTGACACTCATCAGTCTGGAGGGTTACAAAGCTGTTGGTAAGGCTCTGAGACTCCAGAGAACCACAATGAGAGACATTATCTACAAATGGAGAAAACATGGAACAGTGGGGAACCTTCCTACCAACACTTCTCCAAGAGCGTGTCCATATCCAGTCCAGGAGGTCACAAAAGAACCCAGACGAAAACCAGATGATATGCACCTCACTGGCCTCAGTTGAGGTCCGTCTACGTCGTTGCACAATAAGGAAGGCACTGGGCCAACGTGGCATCTGTGCGAGAGTTGTAAGGATGAAAGCACTACTTATCAAAAAGAACATAAAATCTCATCTGACATTTGTAAAAAAAAATATGAGCCCCAAGGCAAAAGCATGTTTTCAACACGCCAAGCCTTTTACTCTAACCTTTACTATCTTGCATGTCATGTAAAGGGCATAAAATGACACGAGGAAAAAGTAAAATGCGTAAAAATGACACACAAAATGTGCCTGGATTGATCTATTTACACTATGATATAACAATACGACACTGTACGAGTGTGTGATACTAATTCTACAAAGATAACTCTTAAAAATAAGGAGTCAGCAGCACAAAATCTGCCTCTTTTTCCAAGTGACTGCTTGAAGACGCCTGTTAACGTCAGAACGTGTGAACACAAGACTCAACATCAAATAACTCCATCGTAGATAATTTACAATCTGGATCCTTGATGATTAAAGACAGACCAGGCAGCTGTGATCATCTTGTCATCTGCTGATTATCGGAGCTTCGGCGGCTGTTTAAAGCACAATGATGACTGTTTGAGGTGTGTATCGGGTGCATCTCAAATCAAACCCGCATCTGTTGCCACGGCAGCACTTTCATGTGGATTCCTGCGGCTCGACTTCTGAGGAAACAGTGGAGGAAGACGAGACTTTGTGGCTTTGATGCTTTAAAACCGACTGATAATGCGACTAAAAAGATCAGAGTTTGGATTTCGACGCATCTGTTTGATTCAGTGACTGAAGCTGGGGAGAAGTCGGAGTGAAGACGGCGGATATTTGCATGAGGAAACCTGAGCTTCACCTTGTTCGGTCTGATTCTTCCCACTTTGCTGCATCTTATTGACCCTGCAGTCACCTGGAGGATGAACAGCAGAGCCGTGACGCTGGTCCACTGGAAGCCTCGGTGTTCTCTGGAGATGCAGCTTCTCTGGTTTTTACCTTCAGGATCAACTTCGACTTGTTCATTTCAGTCAGTTTTAAACCTGCTCTGGCCAGTTTGTGTGCCTTTGGGTTCATTTTGCATCTGTTCCTTCTATTGTTTCGTGTCTCTTTGTGGTTGTTTTGCATCTGTCCATCCATTTTCTATCTCTGGACGTCTAGATCACCCTGTGAGTCTTAATTAAAGGAGAATCAAGGGCTGCACTCTCAGTCATGTTTTGAGGTATTTTCTGCTGTGTTATATTTGTTTGTGATGCATCAAAAGTGTTTCCCAATCAACATAGCTTTCCTGTTTTTTTACCACTCCTTTTCAACAAACCAATCACATAACAGATGGAGGAGAAGATTCAAAAATGCAGTTAAAAAGTCCCATTTTTACGGAGCCCCTAAAGGAACATGGGCAGAAAAAACATTAAAATGTAAGTTTCTCATGCGCACGAGAGACTATCTTGTGAAACTTTCTCGCGCTCACGAGATAGTTTCTCGTGCGCAATAGATAATTCCCTGTTTGTACACTGTAGGCGCGCACAATAGACCAGCAGTTCATCCCGGTGTGCTTGTCTGAAAATGATAATACAGGAAAGATATTCACAGATTCGGACTTCCAGCGTCAATAACTCATTAGCGATACGTTGTCAGAACAAAATCGATGCCTCTTTTCCATCACTGTGAGGTAGACAATGTGCTACAAGGCCAGCTTTATCAACAGTAGCTGTCTTTCAGGCTGCAGAAATAACATTGGTGTCTATGAGCAGCCGACTGTATAGCAAGTGCACAGGGACCGTCTGCAAATTGCAAAACCGCTGCAACAGCAAAGAGAGACACCACACAAATATTCAATAACATCACCCTGATACACTGTAGAGTCACCAGAATCACTGCAGGCATCGACTGGCTCCTGTTGATCAGACCACAACACTTGGTTTGAGATACATGGATATATAAAAATCATACCATCTGAAAAATTGCAATTTGCAGACGGTCCCTGTGCACTCATCGCCCAGCCGGCTGCTCATAGACACCAGTGTTATTTGTGCAGCCTGAAAGACAGCTGCTGTTGATAAAGCTGAGCTTGTAGCTCATTGTCTACCTGACAACGATGGAAAGAGGCATCGATTATGTTTTGACAACGTGTCACTAATGAGTTATTGATGCTGGAAGTTTGCGTGAGAAACTTACATTTCAATTTTTTTCTGCCAATGTCCCTTTAGGGGCTCCTTACATTTTAACTCAAACCATGACAATTGCCGAAATCCTAACCGAGTAGTTTTGGTGCCTGAACTTTACCAAGCATCTAACGTTTAAAAGTGTCGAACAAACCGTCATATTTTACCTGAACTGAGCCAGAGAAGGGAGGAAAAACTTCAAACAAGTAGTAAAAAGGTTGTATTTTAACCTGAATCTAGATTTTTTCAGTAATTAACTTTGGTGCCTGAACTTTATTGAGCTTCTAACATGTAACAGTGTCCAAAAAAGTGGATTTTTTGGCTCCTATGACATTACAGGTGAAAGAATATGTTTATTTCAAAGCGAAATCATGTTTCCTTTAAAGTTTAGTGTAGAAATGAACCTTTACGTTTTTCAGAATTAATAAGCATCATGCTAACTTTGTCTCTTTGCCTCCGTTGTAAAGATTCATCTTAAGAGTTTGTCGGCTCCATTAGCACAAGCTTTCCAAAGAAAATGGATTCATCATTTTAATCATTTGTTTTCCAATGGAGTCTTTGAATTTATTGGGTTTCTGTTTCACTGTTGCGCCTTTTCAACAAACCAACCAGATGACAGATGAAGTGGCACTTGTCACTATGGTAACCCAGAAAATGGAGGAAAAGATAAAAGATGTAGTTAAAAAGTCATATTTTAACCCAAACTGTGACGATTTTTGGACTGCTAATCGGGTAGTTTTGGTGCCTGAACTTAACCGAGCTTTGAACATGTTTAAGTTTCGAACAAAATGTGATATTCTCCTGAACTAAACCAGAAAATGTAGGAAAAAACTTCAAATGTGTAGTAAAAAGGTCGTATTTTAACTTGAATCTTGATATTTTTAGTAATTAACTTTGGTGCCTGAAGTTCACTGAGCTTCTAACATGTAACAGTGCCCAAAAAAAGTGATATTTTCCGAGGCCGAAGCAGAAAGCGAATAAAAATGAAAGTAAACAACAGATTTTTTGGCTCCTATGAAATCACAGGTGAAAGAATATGTTCATTTCAAAGCAAAATCTTGTTTCCTTTAACGTTTAGTTGTATAGAAATGCAATTTTACATAAGTATCATGCTAACTTTACACTCTGCCACCGTTGTAGAGATTTATAAGAGTTTAACATCACAATTAGCACAAGCTTTGCAAAGAAAATCATTTTAGACATCTGTTTTCCAGTTGAATCTTTGGGATTTGTTGAGTTTTATCCTTACAGTGTGAAGAGTCTTCAGATGACACCTTTTGGGAATCTTCTGCTATTTAAATGAAGCTCAACTGAAATTGTAAAAAGTACCCCCAAAACCCAAGATGATAAATGTGTTGTCTGTCCAAAAACATTCAGTTTACTGTCACAGAAGATGAAAAAAATAGAAAATCTTCACATTTAGGAAGCAGTAAGACTTGTTTTTTATTTAAGAGGTTAATCGATGATCAGATGAGTAAAAATGCAGCAGCTGACAGCTAATCAATTAATGGTTGCAGCAGAAACATTAAATTTTCCTTTAAGTGTTTCTGGATTTCTGAGTAAGCGCAGCTATATTTAAAACCATCTTCGATCCAAACCTGAGGCGTTTTTTTCTGTTGTATTTGCAGCTTTAAAACCCCCAGCAGATGATCTCTTTATGTTATTACCTCGGCTATCGACAGAACAGAACCGCCGGCAGGGAAACCAGAACAACAGCAGAGTCAACGGGGAAGCTTCTTAAGGAGCCACAGAGCAGGACGGAGGCAAAATAAGAGGAGGAGGGTTGGACGGAACGGGACGGAACACAAAGGAGGGTCTATTTTAAAGACTAAAAACCCCGGAGCCTGTTAGCTGGGATCCAGACATGCTGCAGCAAAAAGGCACGAAGCAGTAAATGTGAGTCAGGGAGGCTGCTTCACTCAAATCTCTGCATTTTCTAATCAAAGTGCACAAATAGTCATTAAAAAATCCATCACAGTCACACATCTGCTCTGATAGTTCCCTTCAGGGTTTTTATATTCGTCTGTATCACTTTTTCCAAACACAGTCTCACTATTTCTACCAGACTTTGGTCCTTTATGAATACAGTTGTTACGCTTCATGAATTTTACATCTGCTAATCCATTTGACGACCATCAATCTGCTGTAGAGGACTCAGTCTATAAATCCGACTGTGATAATAATCTACAACCTGTGGACATTAAAATCCAACAGAGCCGAGATCCAGTTTAGATAAAAGTATGTTAAAGCTGCTGTGAATATGAACCACCGAGGAGCAGCAGAAAGGCCTGATTACATTTTTAACTCGTAGTTTTCAGAACATTTTTTTCCACAGATGTTTTCCCTGCTTTTGGACTTGTTATGGACTCATTTTGCATTGGTTATGGACTGGTCAGGTTTTGGTTTTATGCTGATTATGGACTTGTTTTGGACTGGGTTTTGGACTGGTTATGGACTGGATTCATGCTGTTTATGGACTAGGCTATGGACTAGGCTATGGACTGGTTTTGCACTGGTTATGGACTGGTTTCATGCTGATTATGAAGTTGTTTTTGGACTAGGCTATGAACTGGTTTTGCACCGGTTATGGACTGGTTTCATGTTGATTATGGGCTTGTTTTTGGACTCGGCTTTGGACTAGGCTATGGACTAGTCCATAGCCTATGGACTAGTCCATAGCCTAGTGGACTGGTTATGAACTGGTTTCATGCTGATTATGGGCTTGTTTTTGGACTAGGCTATGGACTGGTTTTGCACTGGTTATGGACTGGTTTCATGTTGATTATGGACTTGTTTTTGGACTAGGTTTTGGACTGGTTATGGACTGGTTTCATGCTGATTATGGACTGGTTTTGGACTGATATCATGCAGATTATGGACTTGTTTATGGTACTAGGCCATGGACTGGTTTTGCACTCTTTTCTGAATTGTTGCTGACTACTATCCGGATTGTTTTTGGATTAAGTTTGCACTCATGTTGGACTGGTTCTGGACTGGTTTAGACTGTTGTATTAATAGTTTTTTAGACCGCTTTGTGGCTTTGTTTTTAGAGTGCTTTTGAACTTGGCTTTGGACTTGGTTCTAAACTGGTTTTTCACTAATTTCAGACCAGTTCTAGACCTGGGTCTGGACGTGGCTCTTTACTAGTCTTAGACCAACTCTGGGCTGGCTTTGGACTTGTGGACTGTTCTTTAGACTGCCTTTGGCTTTGGTTTTACGCTAGTTTCAAACTATTTATGGACTTGTTTTTAGATTGTGGTTATGGACTGGTTTCGCACTGGTTTTGGGCTGGTTTGTGGCTTTGGTTTTTTTAGCGCTTTGGACTGTTTTTGTCTTTGGTTTTAGGCTGGTTTTGGACTAGTTATGGACACGTTTCTAGACCGCTATTGGACCGAGTTTTGGACTTGGTTATGAACTGGTTTGGCACTAGATTCAGACCGGCCCTAGACCTGATTCTGGACCTGGCTGTCTACCAGCCTTAGACAAGTTCTGGGCTGGTTTTGGATCCGGTCCTGATGTAGGGTTTGGAACAGGTCTTGGACTGGCTCTCGACTGGCTCTAGATGTGGTTTACTCTGATCTTACACCGCTTCTTGGCTTAGTTCCGGACTAATCCTGGAGGTCGTTTTGAAATTGATTCTAGACTAGAAACTATGCTAACTTTGCACTCTTGAACTCTGTTGTTGAAAATAAGGGAAATTAGGAGTCGCCCCCTGCTGGCTGTTAGACAGAATGCAGGTTTAAGACTTCACTCTCCGGCTCTGGAGGCTTCATCCGTCTTTTTAGCAAACTGTTTTAATATAGCCGGTGAAAGACATTCAACTCGGTTCTACACAACTAAAGGGCCAGAAATAGTTGTGTAAAGAAAGAATGGCAGCTTTGGCCGATCGCTCCATGAATTGAGTGTGATTTTTGATTTTCGTTGAACAAAAACCTCTCCCATTGAACCCTTAACGATCACTTCTGTTGGAGTTTGCTTGTGTTTAAAGCCTTAAAGTTCTAGTGTCAATCAGGTACAGTTTGAGCTGGAGGTTAGTCGTGTCTTTGAAGCTTCGAGGGTCCAATACAGACGTAAGAGGCAGGAAAACAGAGCTGAAGCATAAAAATAAAGGACTGCATTGTGTTTACCAGTGTATACTCCTTAATTTAAAAGGACAGCACTTTCTGTGTTGTTAAATTCACAGCTTGAATTCATCCTTTAACATGAGATATTCTTTTACATCCCTGCAGCTGATGTTGAATCAAAAAGAGACATTTTTTTCACTGACATCGCAAAAAAATCCTCTTGTCTAGTTTGATAATACCTGACAGGGTTCAAGAAATTCACATTCTTTGCTTCATTGTTGAAGGTGTGTGGGTTTATCTGACAATGACGGAGCTTCAGGGCATCAGCAGTAAACAAGTCAGTGTCTTTACAGGCATCGTGTTATCACAGCTATAGTTCTGTACAGACAGACTGGAGGAGTGATGGAATACATGGATTATATTATATTAAAATTACAAAACAAAAGATGCTATTGATGCATTTAGTACTAGAAAAGCAATCAGAGCTCATACCTCCACCAAGGAGCTTCAGTCCACCCCCGACACAATCTCCCAATTCACATATTTTGTATGGAACGTTACAGATACAAATGTAATTACATACAGTTCAAATGTCCTACCGACAATGCGGCCTTCACCCCATCCGACCTAATGAACAGGCGCCTGAGACAACCAGAAATAGAATGCCGGCCCAACCGTGCGTATGTCGCTCAGGAAGGAAAGAGAACTCCGTCATTGTCGCTGTCTGTCACGTGGAGCCCCAAAATGTCATGTGGTCAGAGGGGGTTACTCCAAAAACAAGAGTGCCCTCTGGTGGCTTTTAGAGTAAACTGCATTTAATTGTCCACCTGGTTACACTTACATCTAAAAAAACAGTCCTGGATCCAGACGGTGATCTGGAGCAGCCCCAAAATTTCATCATTTCTTCCGTGTCCCATTTCACACATTTCCTGAAAACTTCATCCAAATCCATCCATTACTTTTCGAGTTATTATTCGAGTTATAACCAACGCCGGCAAAAACATAACTTCCTTGGCGGAGGTAAAAGACTAGGATTCATATGTCAACATGCATTTTTAAGTAAGTTTTTGGTTTGAGACACCTGATTTTTAGCCTAATATTGGTTCATAAATATCACCAAGAGCGCAAAAGACAGATTTAATGGCCTTTAGTATAGCTGACGAAGGTAAACACATAAAACTCTGACTTTAATACTGCGATACTTGGATTACGTTACCAGCTTCCTTTTTTAAACAGGTAATTCTACCCGCATACACTCTTAAAGTAACGCTCTCAACCCCACAGAGCACAGAAACAAGAAACAGACCACGACAACCTGCTTTGCAATAACAGATCAAACCACATAGTGCAGCACTGAGGATCACGTCACTGAGGATTTCTGAGATGAATGAGCCTCCACAGACCCGCTGCTGCGAATGCTACACAGAGCTAAAAGGTGCAGACGTACGGTCAGAAGAACCCGAATAATAAACAGGTAAGAACACAGCCATGACACCACATGCTGAGCTGCTCTGTTGTGTGTTTACAGCAAAAGTATAGTGAACAAAATGTCAGAGGGTTTTATAGTGTCAAAGCTGTGAAGGCGAATAACTGCATATGGTCGACGTCCAGCTGGGAAACTTCGCTTCATGTCATCCTGCATCTTCGTTTTCATCTCTTTTACTGTACAGGTAAAATGCACCGACTGAAAAAGTACCTGAGCAGCTGATCTGAACACTTTCAGGTCGGACAGATGTGAAATCTTTATTACACATTTACTTCGATTGTCACAGGTTTGATGGATTAAAAGCGTTTTGCCTCATTGCACTTTCCGACCATATGAATAAGATTAAATTTCACATTTTTCACTGAGGAGAGACACTTTTTTATTCCACGGTTGAATCATGATCTGGTCTGTTTTCAAGAGTCAGATTCTGATGGGTACAGTCGGTAATAAATCACTTAAATGTCAAATGATTCAAAATTGCATCACTTCTCAATTACTGTGGTCCTTCAACGTTGACAAGTCGAGTATTTTCTTTTATGAACAATCAAGAACAAACATTTTATAAAGACGATGTTGAAAATTCAGGACCCAAAGTAGAAACTCAAAGCATCCAAAGTGAATCCAGCTGTGATCAGTGAAACTAAACGGAGCCCAGCTGTGATTCCTAATCAGCCTAACTGCATGAGCATGGTTCTAAAATTTTATTTATTTATTTAACAGGGACATTGCACAACAAATGTGTTACACAGACAAGAGATAGCTACAAGCTAATTTTCATCTGTAGTCCCTGAGCTGTGAACAGCAGAACCTTCTCAGTTTTAGACCTGTGGACTGTGTCTATGTCTGCATCATGGCTCCACATGATAAAGAACTGAACAGAGGAAGTGGAAAAATCTGACTGTGAAAGATGGAAAAGGATCCAGGAAGATCAGTGAGCAACTAAAACTCAGTGAAACACAGTGTCAGCTGTAATAAGGAGGTATAGAAGGAGCCATAGTACCACTAATCAGGGCTGCAGGTATAGAAGTAGCCATAGTACCACTAATCAGGGCTGCAGGTATACGGTAGAAGGAACCATAGTACCACTAATCAGGCCTGTAAGTGTAGAAGGAGCCATAGTACCACTAATCAGGCCTGTAAGTGTAGAAGGAGCCATAGTACCACTAATCAGGACTATGGGTATAGAAGGAACCATAGTAGCACTAATCAGAGCTGCAGGTATAGAAGGAACCATAGTACCACTAATCAAGGCTGCAGGTATAGAAGGAGCCATAGTACCACTAATCATGGCTGCAGGTATAGAAGGAACCATAGTAGCACTAATCAGGACTGCAGGTATAGAAGGAGCCATAGTACCACTAATCAAGGCTGCAGGTACAGAAGGAACCATAGTACCACTAATCAGGGCTGCAGGTATAGAAGGAACCATAGTACCACTAATCAGGCCTGTAAGTATAGAAGGAGCCACTGTACCACTAATGATGGCTGCAGGTATGGAAGGAGCCATAGTACCACTAATCAGGGCTGCAGGTATAGAAGGAACCATAGTACCACTAATGATGGCTGCAGGTATAGAAGGAACCATAGTACCACTAATCAGGGCTGCAGGTATAGAAGGAGCCATAGTACCACTAATCAAGGCTGCAGGTACAGAAGGAACCATAGTACCACTAATCATGGCTGCAGGTATAGAAGGAACCATAGTACCACTAATTATGGCTGCAGGTACAGAAGGAACCATAGTACCACTAATCAGGCCTGTAAGTATAGAAGGAGCCACTGTACCACTAATCATGGCTGGTTGTCCTTGAAAAACGACTCCACAGACAGTGAACTACTTTCACAATCCAGCTGTGAAAAACAGTCGGCAGCTGCTTCAGACTTGGTAGGGGTTATCAATGGAAATCAGAGATCAAGCTCAGACTCTACATAACATCAACCTCTATGACTGCCATCCAATAAAAACATCCTCACTTGCTGTTCGGCACAAAACTACAAGATAAACTTTGCTAAATAACACAAAAATAAGCCTGATGAATGTTGGGAGAAGATTCTTTAGTCAGATGAAGATAAACTTGTTGGGTTCAGATGGAGTCCAGCATGTTTGGTGTGAACCTGACCAGGACCACCACAGTGAATGCATAGTCCTGACAGTGAAGCATAGAGGTGGGAGTGTGATTATATGGGGCTGCATGAGTGTAAAAGGTGTTAATCACATTTACAGATGCACCATGAATGTCTGAGGATAAAGCAATAAACTGGTTGATGGAAGACAAGAAGACCAATATACCAGCATGAGAACCGCCCAAAACACTAAAGAGGTTCTACAGAGGAACAAAATGAAACTACAACCTGCACAAGTACGAATCCGACAGAACATCTCTGAGGTATTTTAAAAAGAAAAGTAGAGCAACACAACCCCTCCAGCAAAGAGAAGCTGAAACAGACAGATTGGGTGTCCCTAATGCTAAATTAAAGTTTTAATTCACAGCGGCAAAAGAAAAACATGAAAATAAGCGACGAAGCCAGAAAGAGTCAGGATTCAGAGAACAGGCCTGTAGTTTATGTATATTCTGCTGTCAGAGCTGCAGTTAGAGATGTTTTCTATACAAACACTCTGCTTCTCAACACAATGATAAAAGGAGAATGAATAAATCAAGAGTGAGACTGTAAGAGGAGGCGAAGTGTTATTAGCTGTCTCACCTTGACATTTGGCTTCCTGGTTGAGAATCCTCTGAACCAACCTGAAAGGAAACAGAAACATCAGTGAGCACACAGACTCAGTCGGGAGCTTAAAGTGGTTATGAGTCAACAGTTTGACTGGATCAGAAAAGAACCTTTGGCTTGAACGTTTTCCAACAAAGAAGAAGAATTTTCATCTTAAAGGAGCAGAGAACAAAACGCTGCCTCACAAAGGGAGAAAACAAACTGAAATTCTCATTATTTACAGCAGAATGGTCCCCAGGCATGCAGAACAACTCACTGACTGGTCTGCATCGATTACAAGTCGCTTTAGCTGGAAATTAGCCTGAAATTATTCCTGATATGATGATTAAAAAAGCACAGTTTGTCTCCAAGTGATTGTTTTGGTCAGAGATTTAAACATGGAGATCATTTGTTAATGCTTTTTTAATGGGATGTTCTTCCTTTGTTTTACAATAAAACTAAAAAAAGGACAATTAAATTTTCTGCCTCATGTAGCGTCATGGAAAAAGGGATTCTTCCCATCACAAATATTTTGTACACTCTAAAAACAAATCTGTAAAAAACGATAAAAACCTGGCATCAAGTGTGGCAAAAAATAGAGGATTACAACTGTGAAAACTGAGAAAATGTGTGTAATAATTATGTGTAAAACACTGATATTTTACAGCTGGTTTACAGAACAATACAGTACATCTGTAGTTTTATTTGCACACACTGCAAAAGAACTAATTACTATTTGACGTTATGCACAGTTTTGGCCTGTTTTTTGTGTCGTTGTTGTTGTTGTTCTTGGGTTTTTTATAGCCAACATGTAAATTAGCATGTTTTTAATCTGTCATTTTACCTGACATTATCTGGAATTTAAAAAAATCTAAGAAAATCTGTAAAATATTTAAAAAAAACAACCTTCATAACAGCAAATATCTATGTAATAATGTTTTGCTGATTTAAATATCGTAAAACGTGTATAGTTTAACAGTTAAATGTTGCACAGGAAGAGTTTCATGCATGTAAATTAATATATTTTTATATCATATTTCACATACATGTATATATATATATGTGTGTGTGTGTTTTACCTTTCTCTCTATCCATTCATCCACCAAACACTGTAAAACTATTGTATTATACATGTGCAAGTTGTAATATTGGTCTGCACGGTGGCTCGGTGGTTAGCAGTGTCGCCTCACAGCTAGAAGATCCCCGGTTCGCGTCCCGGTTAGGACGCCTGGGATCTTTCTGTGTGGAGTTTGCATGTTCTCCCTGTGCAGCGTGGGTTTTCACCGGGTACTCTGGCTTCCTCCCACAGTCCAAAAACATGCTGAGGTCAATTGATTACTCTAAATTGTCTGTAGGTGTGAATGTGAGTGTGCTGGGATGGGCTTCAGCCCCCCGCGACCCTACAGAGGATTAAGCGGTGTATAGATAATAATAAGTTGTAATATTGGAGTAATTCAGTCATACATGTTAGAACCAGGAAATCGATTCTGAAGAGGAATAATGATGCAGCATCGGTGCGCTGCAGTTTTAATGGTCTTGACTACTTATTTAGAACATGATGTGTCTTCTAGCAGGTAAAAAAAACACATGGATGTATTAAGACTGTTGAAAAAAGCTAGATTTTCAGCGGATGTGTGCTTTAAAAAGGAACAGTTGACCTTCATAGATGCTTATTAATGTTCCAGCTCCAGCATGTGATGTTCTTCTATCTTTAACTGCTAACAAGTATCTGTAATATTCCAATAAACTTAAGATGCATTATTGAATTTACCAGTTTAAAGCAGGTTGTGTCAGTGCACATTAGCTGAACGCTACACGCTGTTTGGGTGAATGTTTTAAGCATAAACAAGAAGATGTGGGCTGCAGGTTTCTTAAAGCAGGTGTCAGCTTCGTGCTCGACTCCCTCACAGCTCTGATCTCGCTGTTTAAAGTCCAACCAGGACAGTAAAACACAGCAGCTCTGGTCGGACGCTGCTGTTCTCGGCCCTTCCTGACCTACAGAACTCTGCATGTGCGTGACAGTGAAGCCTCCTGCTCTGCTGCGAGTCTCCGAGGCCACAACAGTTCTTTCCACATGGACGGATATTCATCAGATGCCTCCACAGACCAGAAAGCTGTCATGGAAGTTGACTCAACTTGAAGTAAAACCTTGACAGCCGAAAATTACTTGTATCCAGGGACTAAATATGTACAAGAAAAGCAGCCAGACGTCCTCTCAGAAAGCAGGGATGTCATTTGTCTCCATCCAAGTGGAAATAAAAATGATTGTGTCTCTGGCGAATGTGAGGGTCGGCTGACTCCTGTCTGTCAGTGACAGAGTGAAGCAAAAGAGACATTTATTCACATCAAAACGATGCATTTTATGACTTTGACCTTCTTAGACGACCAAGTGTGCTCTGCTGGAACGGTGATTTATTACACTTCAGTCGGAGTCGACTAAACAGACATTATCTGACTCAACAGGACGTCAGTTTGGTCTTGAAGACAAAAGCTTTTAGAGAAAGTTTGAAAAAGTGTCTCAGTCAAAACAACAACCAAAGACGTAGTTTGATGATGTGGTGAAGAAGTGCAGGAATCATGTTTAGGTAACGTACTAAAGTTTTCTTAACGTTAGTCAATCATGGTCGATTTAATTTGACTTTGTTGACAAGAATTTACAAAAAAAGACTATTTCATGTCAAAGTGAAAGCAGATATCTACAAAGAAATGTAATTTAATTAAAAATATAAAAAGTGAAACAAGTGATTTCATAAGTATTCCCTCCATCCAGTCAGTATTTAGTGGATTCACCTTTAGCTACAGGTCCAGCATTGAACCTGAGTTGGTCTCAATCAGCCTGAACATCTGGATGCTGCCATTTTACCTCATTCTTCTTTATTAAACTGTTCAGACTCTGTCAGGTTACACCAGGATCATGAGTGAAAACAACTTTTCAAGTCCAGACACTAATTCTCAGTTGGATTGAGGTCTGGGCTCTGACTCGGCCTCCAGAACTTTCACCTTGTTGTCTTTAAAACATTTCTGTGTATCTTTGGCTGTTTGCTTCGACTCACTGTCTTAATGGAAAACAGATGTTCCTCCAAGTCTCAGTTCTCTTTCAGACTGCATCAGGTTGTCCTCCAGGATTTCTCTGTACTTTGCTGCATTTGTTTGACCTTCTACCTTCCAGGACCAACTGCTGAGAAGCATCGCCACATCATGATGCTGCCGCCACCATGCTTCACATCATGATGCTGCCACCACCATGCTTCACATCATGATGCTGCTGCCACCATGCTTCACATCATGATGCTGCCGCCACCATGATTCACATTATGATGCTGCCCCCACCATGCTTCACATCATGATGCTGCCACCATCATGCATGATGCTGCCGCCACCATGTTTCACATCATGATGCTGCCACCACCATGTTTCACATCATGATGCTGCCACCACCATGCTTCACATCATGATGCTGCCGCCAACATGCTTCACATCATGATGCTGCTGACACCATGCTTTACATCATGATGCTGCCACCACCATGCATGATGCTGCCCCCACCATGCTTCACATTGTAATGCCACCACCATGCTTTACATCATGATGTTGCCACCACGATGCATGATGCTGCTGCCACCATGCTTGACATCATGATGCTTCCGCCACCATGCTTGACATCATGATGTTGCCACCACCATGCATGATGCTGCTGCCACCATGCTGCCCATCATGATGCTGCCACCACCATGCTTCACATTGTAATGCCACCACTATGCTTCACATCATGATGCTGCTGCCACCATGCTTCACAATGCAGTATTCTACTATGTTCCACTGTAACGTATTTTTTATGGCATCCTTTCTAGCTCTACTGACTTTTAAATAATTTCTCCAGTGTATATATGTCCTGTTGCTAAGTTATTTTCTCATCATAGCCTTGTTTCATTGTGTTTCGTTGAACTTTTTTGGGTCTGGAACCGTAGAACATCAGTTAACCTTTTTGTCAGTTGTTTTTAATCAGTTTTTGGGTTAAACAAAAATAAATTTCAGAATTTACCTCCTGTTTTCTGTTGTTTTAATAAACTCATTATCAGAGGAAGGATTACAGTCTTAATAAAGCGGATGTCATAAGCATACATCTACAGTGTTCATGCAGTTACTGTCTCTGCCAGAAGGGGGAGACAAAAAAAATGCTCCAGTGAAGCGAACACTAACCAGACGGGACGCTTCACATTAACTTTCATCTTATCTGGTCGCAAAACCCATTTTTCTCTTCAGTTTTCCATAATCTGATTTGAATATGGAGATGGCTGCTTAATTGGCTGACTAATTAATAACCAATCAAGATTCATTTATCATCCTCGTTAGGACGGCTGTGTTTATTCCCTCGCCTCTCATCTAAATGGTAATCAGACTGTAGCAGTGGCAGCAGTGTCTGTTGGTGAGGGTTGAAACCAGGATGTGTGCTGAATGAACTTACATCCGCCGTGATTTTGGGTCTTTTTGTGGTGATTTTGCAGCTTTTTATGTGGATTTCATGTCTTTTTGTGGAGATTTTGCTTCTATTTGTGGGGCTTTCGCATGTCTTTGTATTGATTTTGTATCTTTCTGTGGTGATTTCTCTTCTTTTTGTGGTGGCTGTGCACCTTTTTGGGGTGATTTTGTGTCTTTTTGTGGTGATTTTAGTGGTAATTGCATGTGTGTTCCTGCTGATTTTGGTGCTTTCAAATGATTTTGCATTCTATGGTGTTGTCCCCCTTTTTTGTGGTGATTTTGCATGTTTTTGTGGTGGTTTTGTGTCTTACCCGGTGATTTTGCATCATATTTTTCACCTTTTTCTGGTGATTTTTCACTGTTTTGTGGTGATTTTGCATCTTTTTGTGGTGTTTTCCCCTCTTTTTGTGGTAATTGTGTGTCTTTTTGTAGTAAGTTAATGTTTCCGTGGTGGTTTTGTGTCTTTCTGTAGTAATTTTGCACCTTTTTTCTGGTGATTTTTCATTGTTTTGTGGTGATTTTGCTTCTTTTTGTGGTGCTTTCACATGTTTCGCTATTGATTTTGCACCTTTTTGTGGTCTTTTCCTATCTTTTTCTGGTGATTTCATGTCTTTAGGTAGTAATTTCATGTTTTTGTGTCTTTCTGTAGTAATTTCGCACCATTTTTGTGGTGATTTTGTGTCATTTTATGTTGATTTTTTGTCCTTTTGTACTTTCCATTGACATGAACAGACTCGGAGCAGACTAGATTTCATGCAAATTTGAGATAATTGTGTATATGACTACTACTACTGCTAGTATTTGTGAAAGCAAAGATGATACAGATGATGTGTGTTTTACATCTGTGCACGGTGCAGGTGCATCTATGCTCCTAATTTGTTCTTTTTATTACACAGCCTTCATCTGAAGAAGAGTAATCATCTCGGCTCACAAAGTGATCATTAGAATAATCATTTCGCACCGTTATCAAAATAATTCACAATAATAAATCATGTCTGAGTGGGGGGCAGAACTCAAGGAGCCACTTTAGTCGAGTTAATGCAGGTTCAGATGGAATTCATTATAAAACAGCGTCACACAAACGAGAAGCAGGTTCCCATCAAGCGATCAAATCAGCCAAATATGAGCCTTAAACGACGCTTCATTTCCCTGCAGAGAGAGTTTATGAAAAGAGGAGCTGCTTGTTGATGCAGTAATGGCACCCGAGAGGCCGTTTTCAGTGTAATTCTGGTTGTGACGCTGAATCAACGGAGGTGAGAGCTGCAGCTGAGACGCCGGTTAATTCAACAGCAGCAAGAAACAACAAAAAATAAAGAATATTCCAGATGGATTCATCAGATCACAGCCTCACTGATGCACACTGACACCTGCCTGGCTAACTTCCCCAGCTGAAGCTCCACCTGGACCAGGCGGAGCGACGGTTCCTTCGTTAATGATAACACCATGAGAACAGTGTGGCGGACAGAACCTGGATGGCAAAGAGCCTGGAAGTGACCCCAGATGATAAACTGTCATTCTTGGCAAACATCTCAGCATCAGGAGGATTGGATCCGTCCTCGTCACGGAGCCAGAACTAAACACTTGGCATCAGCTGGACCTCTGAGAGTCAAACTGAATCCAGAATGATGCTGCCTGGATGATGTTCAACCGTCCAGGTTTTCACACAGAACTCCTTTTTGTTCACCGCAGTGTCCAGGTTAGCCGGTTGATTGGTCAATATGCTCTTTTATCAGGAGGAAAGTTCTACACCAGCAGCCTCCAAGGACTGACCCATTATTTTTGGCAGCAAGAGGAACAGACTGTCTGGTCCAACTGAACAGCTAAGTCTAACACAAAATCACCCCAAAAAGATTCAAAATTAACACAAAAATATGTGAAATCTGGTTTACTGTTATCATATCAGTATAAAGTATGAAAAATCACCACAAAACGAAGCAAAGTTCCCACAGAAAAATGCAAAATCACCACAAACAGATGCAAAATCACCACAAAGAGATGAAAAATCAACACTAAAACCAGGGAAAGTTGCAAAATTAATACATAAACACATGAAAGCGCCACAAAAAGAGTACAGAGCATGAAACAACACTGCAAAGCGAAGCAAAACTTCCACTGAAAGAAGCAAAATCACTCATAAAACAGGGGAAATCAACATGGAAAGATGCAAAATCAATGCAAAAACACGTGAAAGCACCACAAAAATATGTTAAAATATGGTTTGTTGTTTTCATGTCAGTATAAAGTGCAAAAAATCACCACAAAGCGAAGCAAAGTTACCACAAAAAGATGCAAAATCACCACTTAAACAGTGGAAATCAACACAAAAAGATGCTAAATCAATACAAAAACACGTGAAAGTACCACGAAATGATGCAATATCACCATAAAAAGACAGAAAATTACCACAAAAATATGCTAAAATCTGGTTTGTTGTTATCATGTCAGTTTAAAATACGAAAAATCACCATAAAGTGAAGCAAATTACCAGAGAAAGAAGAAAAAATCACCATAATAAGATGCAAATCACCACTTAAACAGTGGAAATAAACACAAAAAGATGCTAAATCAATACAAAAACACATGAAAGTGCAACAAAATGATGCAATATCACCATAAAAAGACACAAAACTACCACAAAAATATGCTAAAATCTGGTTTGTTGTTATCATGTCAGTTTAAAGTACGAAAATCTCCATAAAGTGAAGTAAATTACCAGAGAAAGATGCAAAATCACTACAAAAAGACACAAAATCACCAATTAAACAAGGGTATTAACACAAAAAGATGCAAAATCAATATAAAAACTAGTTAACGCACCACAAGATGACGCAGACAAAAGAAAAAATGACGATAACTTGTCCAAAAAAAGATTCAGAAATGCTCCAAAATGATTCAAAAACTGTCTTGAGACTTTAAAATTTGTTTTAAATAAGTCAAAATTGTCCAGAACTACTCGAAAACAGTCCAGATTGCTGAAAGCTTTACACTGCATCAACACAACGTCAGCAGTCAGACAGCAGGGAGGTGCTCGTTTTACGCAACCACACCTGTAACTCCACTTTATTAGACAGTAAGAGGCTCCACCTGCTGGAACAACCAAGAACTGCAGCTGATCCACATTTACTGACCAGCACGTCCCTCTCCTTCTGATTTATTGGCTAATATATTTCTGATCTATTGAATTATTACCAGAAATGAATCAATTAACAATTAATCATTAAAATGTGGTAAAGAAAAGCCTCGAATGACTCATCTGAGGCGGGTCAGGAGCTGCATTTCCTGACAAATATAAACCGAATTTACACCTGAAGCAAACAGCTACACTGGAAGAATCACTAAATGTCTGTATATTTAGTTATTGTCGTGTTCTTTCGTTATAAAAGATGGGTTCTGTTTCAAATATCGCCACCTTTGATTGCATCCAAGGTCCAGGAATTGAATTAAGAACACAGAATGAGTGTGAATTGACTGCAGAGGAATGACTCACGGTGTTTAAAAGGAGAAGATGGAAAAAAAAACGAAGAAGCCGAAAGCACGACTGTGAAGAAACAAATGCGCCTCTTTAACCATTAAAGTCCGCTGACGGGCTGACTCATCCTCCCCACACATGCATCACACGAGACGGTCGCATTAAACATTTAACTGTTATTTACCGACAGCAGATTAGCTGCAGCTGAGAAAAGCCTCTCCAGAATAATGAGAGCTCAGCTGAGGCCACTTCACTGAGAGTCACTTTAAACTGCTGCTACGCCCCGAATCCAGCGTGTCCTCAGATATGATGAGTGTAAGACAGGATTCTTCACATCGCTGTCATTAAACCCACTGAGTCTGTGGATTTACTGCAGCAGAGGAGCGTCCAGGACCGTTTCGGAGTGTTTCACAGACTGAATTCATCACCGCTGACATTTCCTAATAAGCGAGACGGGACAGAGTTTCAGAAATAATTGATTTTTAAAGCCTCGCTAAATGTTCTCTTTGTTTCGGGGGTGTTTTCTCCCACAAGCGCTTGCCGTGTTCGGATAATGACAGACGTTCGGGGAATCCTGAAGCCGTCGAGGGGATTCTGGACAAAAGTTGGCCCCGGTTTGTCCCGATAATCACCCGGATGGGAGGCCAGATTCTGCCACAAGGGCTCAGATTATAACTCGCTGGAAGGACTGTACTTTAGAACGGCAGAAAATGAGACGCTGATTGGATGAAATCAGCCTCGAATATGAGTCTGGATAGTCGAAGTGATCAGAGAACCAGAGAGGAGGAAAGGTTAGAGAGGAAAAGACAACATTGGTTAACAACCTGATGCTGCAGAACGACTTGACATTTGTCCAGCATGATGCAGAACTTGTTTAAAGCAATAAAAACCAGTAAAAAATTTGTTACAATTGCTTGGAATGAGGGCTGCACCGTGGCTCGGTGGTTAGCAGTGTCGCCTCACAGCTAGAAGATCCCCGGTTCGCGTCCCGGTTAGGACGCCTGGGATCTTTCTGTGTGGAGTTTGCATGTTCTCACCAGGTTCTCCGGCTTCCTCCCACAGTCCAAAAACATGCTGAGGTTAACTGATGATTCTAAATTGTCCGTAGGTGTGAATGAGAGTGTGCTTGGTTGTCTGTCTCTATGTGCAGCCCTGTGATAGGCTGGTGTCTCCTGCCTTCGCCCGAGTACATAGGAGTACAAATGACAAAAAAACTTCTTCAAAATGAGTTAAAACTATTCAGAATGACTCAAAACGTGTCCCAAGGGATTCAAAATTTATCCAAAGTTAGTTAAAATTTGCAAAAATGAGCAAGAAAATAAAATAAAATTAGAAAAATGTGTTTTAAAGTAGTTAAGAATAGTTAAGAATTGGCTAAAATTTGCTCCAAACTACGGTACTCAAAAAATGTCAACTTTTCATCAAAACAATGAAAAGTAAATGAACCGAAGTTGTGACAAATGACTCAAAAACAAATTTAAAATTAGTTACAGTTGTTTGGAACGAGCTGAAACCTTCTCCAAAGTACTTAAAAATGACAAAAACGACTAAAAACTTCCAAAATTTGTTAAAATCAGACACATTTTGACTGTAAATCAGCAAATCGGCAAACAAATAATTATTTTACAGATATTTAGAATTTTTATATATTTTTTAAAAAGTTATTCTACCATTTTAACATGTTTTTTTAATTAACAAATTTTTTTTTACAGTGCAGACATACAAAACGTCCACATCTAAAATCTGGATTTATATAAGGAGCAGTTAGTTCTTTCATGATGTTTGACAATAAAACCAGTTTTACTGCATTTAAATCAGCAAAAATATCATTATTTCACTGATATTTGCTGTGATTTTTACCATTTTTAAATTCTTTTTTTTTTTTAACATTTTTTCCTTGATGTCTGATTTTCTCCACTTTTTTATGAATTATTTTCATTTTTATTTGTTGTTAAAGGACCAGGCTTGAAGAACTGTACATTAGCAGGGATGTTAAACTGAAAGCAACACGTTTATTTAGCTGTGAAAGCGCAAAAACAATATTATATATAAATTATAGATACACAACACAGCAGAAAGGTCCGACCAGCCCCTGGTTCTGGATCGATGGTACCAGCTGTGTCTAATGGATCAAACAGTCGCTGGTTATCTGCAGAAGTCAACATCTCTGGGAGTCAAACTCAGAATAACGACTTCTAAACACCAGCTAATAACCTGGGATCTCATCCAGGCCCTTGCTGCTTCCATTACAGACTATTTGCACTAATTTGAGGGAACTGTGAAAGCAGCAATCAGTATTAGTTTGTCTTTTTTTTACTGCGCACATTGAGGAGCTTTTAAACGTGGAGCCTTGGAAAGATTTGGGGGAAATGGACCATGATTCACTGCTGCTGCCACAAAAAACCAGAAGGGGAAATTAAAAAGAGTGTGGCGTGTTTTCATCTGGCGGAAGACTCGAGCAGAAATATTTAGCAAATATTTCCGCAAAAGCTTTAGACGAAGGTGACGGTGAAGAACTGACTTGATGATTTACTGCATTCTAACTGTGCAGGATGTTATAATGCAGCAAAATAAGAGCCCAAAGTGAGGCAGGAGCAAACATGAAGATAAACGTTTAAACAACAGCGTCACCGTAATAATCATCCGGCTTGATTCAAACTCTGAGCAATAAGATGAGTAAAACATCTGAATCACAGCCACGAGACCTGCTCTGTGACTTTATTAATGATATAAATTCACATTAAAGTAGCCTGAAAATCTGACTGCAGCCTCTCAGGAGTAGAATTCTGGAGGATCATGAGTTTGTTTTTAATGTGTACAAGAACCGAAAGAGAGATTTTACTGGCTAGGAAGCAAATTAAAACCATTTTCTCTCTGTGTTTATTGCTGGTGAAGGGGTTCTGGCATTTAGTTGCAGGGCTGCTGTAAAACTATCAGTCTGATTGATGATAGAGATATTTTATCTGTGCAGAGAATCACTGTAAACCAGAGGTATTCACTGCTGTGAAGCTCATATTTAGGGATTTTTGCCTTTTCTTATGATTTTTTAAAGTGTTTTTGAACTAAACCTCGAGGATGCAACCCTCGTCTTTAACCCTGGAGGATATTCACAGCGTTTACTGGTGCTTTGGTGACGTTCAAGGACACTGCTGCCGCCTGAAACATCCGCCTCCACAGCATCTCACGGAGGCTCCCGTCAGGTGAAAGTCTTACCTTCGCATTTCTCCAGGATCTGAACCGTCTCCCCGACCTCCAGAGCCAAACCCTGAGTCACGGAGCCTCGGAAGCTGCAGATCACTGAGGGAAAAGACAGAAGAGAGAGGAAAAGGTGAGGATTTGGGGAAGAGACATTTACTAATCGAGCGACACATTCTTTTAGTTCCTCTGCATATTCAGACGAATGAAGGCCACAGCTGTCTGGGTCCCATGACAGCAGCCTGACGTCAGCATCAGCAGAACTCATCCAGATTGTTCTGTACCAGGCAGAGTTGATGTTCATCTTCCTCATGACTGCAGCCACAAAACAACACAACTCATTCTAATGTCCCTGTTAGTCTGCGCTGGACTCACATGACGAATATGATGAATTTCTTCCTGAGCCTTGAACGCTTTCCTTGCACACGACATTTCTAAGGAAGTAGTTTTAATGCTGCAATGAAAGTCTGGTCAGATTTCACTTTGTTTCCACTTAGTTTCTGTAAATCTCTATAATATACAGACTCTGGCAAAAGTACCTGGCTGCAGACCTCCACTGTGAGGACAGGAAGTAACGGGTAAAAAACAGAAAAGGACATTTAAAGCTTCCAGTCCAGTAGGTGGCGGTGACGCATGTGAAGTTGGTTTGCTAACCGCTAATTAAATCAAACGAAGAAGCAGCCATTTAACGAGTGTTTGTGGCTGTTTCTCAGTATTCCTACTTGTCCACGGTACTACCATGATGTGACACAAAATTTAGTTTTAAGATTATCTGAGGCAATAAAGTGGTTGTATAAACATCAAATCTGTGGTTAATTTATCAGGATGACTCCAACGATTTCGGAGATGTGAGTGTCCCCGTTAGACAGCTACTACCGGGCGGTCAGCGCTCACAGCTCCCCGCTGACAGCAGCCTGAGCTCGGCTAGACTTTCTGAAATCTGCCTCTGGCTCTGACGGTTCTGTAGCAGGATAGAAGTAGTTTTACGGGAATCTAACGGTCACACTTTTGTTATTTAATGTCCCCGGTCGCCGACTTTGTCATTATATTAGTAATTATTGTGTTGTCTTCATGACCTGTAGTACGTCTTTGTTCTATTCTTATGACTGTAACTGTGCATTAAAAATAACATTTAAGGATTTTTCTGTTAGCAGGCATAAAAACTCACAATTTGGCTCATTCTCAAAATAATCACAAGTTTAATATATAAATTAAAACGATATATACTATAGATAATGGTCTAGTAGATTTTACGTTGTATTATTAATGCATTAGCGTGAAAATTCATTCCACCGGAAGTGCCTACGCGATTTTATTTTGTAATGCATCCCGTGCATTTCCTGTCCTCACAGTGGAGGTCTGCGGCCAGGTGCCTCTCGACTGTGGAAGGAAACTCCACCGCAGCCATGGAAGAAGCCGATCAAAGACCGATGTGGAAGAAATACGTTCGGCATGTAAACAACTTGGTTCAACGAAACATCACTGGGTTAAAAGAAGGGCTTAAATGTAAAATGAGGCAATGTTGACTGTCTAAAGAATGGTCTTGTGATAGAATAATTACTCTGGTACATTAAATAAGTAAAAATACCAACATATGAATATAAAAATACAAGTAAGTTCCTGCATTAAAAGTCCCAAAATGGTAATAAATGGAGGTAAAAGTCATGGTTTGGCTCATCTGATGGATATATTATCAGTTTATTGACGGTGAATCAGCAGCAGCAGGTTGCTGTCGGAGCTGCTGCAGTTTGAACAACTTTATATCCATAAATCTGTTTTCAGTTTTTTTTTTTTTGCAATCTGCCATTTTTCATTCATCATTGGAACATTTATAGAAATTACCGAGAACTTCAGAGGATAAAATCTGCATTTGGTGGAGCTGTTGACAACTCATCGAACATTTACCTCTGAGATGTAGCAGAATGGAAGTATGAAGTAGTAGAAAATGGAAATACTCAAGTAAAGTACCTCAAAATTCAACTTAAATACAGTGAATGACAAAATGTGTGGCGCTACTTTAAGCACTGATGGTCTTTTATCAACCCCTCCATCGACCCTGACCTCCTCCCTGTGCAGCCAAACTGTATGAAACATCATCTGACTTCTTCCTTTGCTCCTGTCAAACCTAATAAAGCTACTAAAGGGGGTTTCATCACTTCGCCACACATTATTTGGGGAAAATCAAAGATACCACTGATGCTAAACAATAAAACTTTGGTTAGAATTGGCTGAAGTGCGCAAACACAACAGATAAACATTGCCAGGGAACTTGTTCATGTTTTGTTCCTCGATCCAACCTGACAAAACATGAGTTCAACTAACCAGAGGCCAAAGTTATTATCAGGCTCAACCAAACTCAGGTCCATATTCTGTTGGTTGAAAAAGCCAAAGTGCTGCCAGTAAAAGTCTTATACTGACTAATATACAGAAAGAACACAAGCACCTCCATGAGTCCAACGACTGCCGTGAAAGATACAGATTACAGCAAACAAAAGGAGAAAAAAATCAAGATAAACAGACCAAAAAGTAAAACACACGTAAGTCACAAGTGCATAAACAGAGCTTTGCAAAGGAGGGAGTGTATTCAGAGGTCAGAGTTCTGCGTTGGCCTGAGGGAAGAAGCCTTTTCTGAGTTTCTGAGTGGTGACCTTGTGTTTACAGCGCAGTTAACCGGAGCACAGAAGCAGCGCTGCTTAGGAAATGCAATGCGGCACTTTAAGGTCGGCCTAAAGTTGAGACAGAAAAAGTTTTGAAGATTCTCAAACTTAAATGCTTCCAGATCATCCAAAGGAAAGTACCAGCCTGTGCATTCCATATGTATTGAAGTAATATTTTTGATATTACTCAGCTTATGTTGGCAAGCAGAGAGCATTGTGGGAGTTTGGCTAGAAATAGGCACCATGACAAAGAATTCTGTGAAGGTTAATGACCTCCAACCAAAGCTTATGTGGTTAAAACAAACTAAACTTTTGCATCTCCAAGCTGCATGTCCGAAAAATCATGTGACTGTTGATTAAAACCACATCACCACAGAACTAATGAACACTGATCACTGGGCTTTCAATCAAGCTATTATTGGTTTGTAATGCTTCTATTGGAGACGGCTTGTGGTTCTGTAGAGACCAGAGGAGGCGTCACTCAGACTACAATCAGGATATGTTGGCAAGCAGGGGGCATTGTGGGAGTTTTAGCTAGCAACGAGCACCATGACAAAGACTTCTGTGGTAGTTAATGACCTCCAATTAAAGCTAATATGAGTGAGACAAACTGGGAGGCTGCAGTTCAGATAATGCAAGGATTGATCTAAAATAATCAGCAGATGTCTGAAGTCCAAAGATAAACTTCTGGTGCCGCTTGAAGAGATTTTAGGCAGCATTAATGGTACCTCACAGAATCGTCATTTTTCGTCAGAATTAAAGGAAAAAAGATTTCGGTCAAATAACGTAACACGTGGCAGGTAAACCTCCTCTCACACTTTTTCTTGGTTGAATGGTTAAATATCTATAGTACGTAGTGACAGAATGACCACAAAGAGACAAAAGTGTCACTAAAAGGCATAAAATAGACAGAAAATGTGGAAAAATGAGACACAAGATGACAGAAAGGAGACGCAAAACGACAAAAAAACAAGACGGAACAACAAAAAATGAGACAAAGTGACCCCAAAAAGAAACCTAATGCCAAAAAATGAGACTCCAAATGAGACAGTGTGCTAAAAATGAGACAAAACAACACAAAAAAGACAGAAAACGAGACAAAATGCCAAAAAATGAGACATAAAATGACAAAAAAAACAACACAAATGAGACACAAATACATCACTACATGGAGATTTTTGGTATTTACTCAAACATAATAGACTTTTTGTTTATCAAATGATCGTGTAAAACAGGCAAACAGATCGATTTGAGTCAAATAAGGTAACACAGCAGACAACTCCTGCTCATTGTCATGCAAAGTCCCTCCAAAGGCCCATTCTGATCCAGGAAAAACTCCTGTTTTACATGTAAAATGTGGTCATAAAACTGCAGCCTGAAGGCAAACTGGTACTTTTCCCTCGTCTGTGCTGTTGTCTTTCATTCTGTGAAGAGGCGAGTTTGGGTCACAGTCTGTTCTGAATGCAGAAGAAGCAACAAGAGGAGGTCTGAACTCCATCTGAGTCCGTCTTTATCTGTTAACTGGCTGTTTTCATAAAGTCTCTTTGTGCTCGAAGGCTGAGCATCAGTTTTTTTATTCTGATCTGTGGTGAATCAACCTTGAAGACAAAGACGACTTTATGTCCGAGTTGTGGTCACGCTGCTCATCAAGCCGCTCTGTCTGTCGTCGCCTCTATATTTAACACCCGTCTGTTATTGCAACTGTCGCTCTAATAGTTTGTAAATCCAGATAAATCCTCGAGTTATTAATGTCTGCTGTGGAACATTTACTTTGTGAAGTATCGTCTTCACCATGCAGCTCAGTGCTTTATCTTTCCTAACAGGCATAAGCTTCACACTTTGCTGCATTCATTTGGTTTTTTTTTTTTCCAAGTGTTGCTGATGTTTTTAAAAGTGAGAAAAAAATGTACATCACACTGAAAATGAAGGGAGGCGTGTGAAAGCAGGCAGGTAATTGTTTTCTCAGCTAACATGACACTGATTCATGCTACACAGAGGTTTGCCAACTTTCAAATTTGCTGCAAGATTTTCACCTAAACTAACACCTACAGCCACAAATAGACACTCAGATTTTACTGCTGCAAAAAAAAACCCTGGGTTATAACTTTAAAAGAGACTACACTCGCTGAGGAAATGAGCCCACGAGCAGTTTATTACGACCCACAGTTAGGTTTTATTGACATTTACATATAAATGAACAGCCGTTACATTCAAGTCAAACAGTCATCAAAGTAAATCTGTCTGTATTTCACAGTTTACTGGAGTTTTACATCTGGTGTCTGCAGAGACACTCATGCACCGATGAACTGATAGTGATGCATTTTACATCAAGAGGTGATTATTGGTTTGTCAGAGTGGAAGAGGAGAGTGCAGGAGTAGGATGAGGAAGCATCCAATAAAGGTCTCCAAAAAAGAAACTTCAGAGGAAGGATTACAGTCTAAAAAAGAAGTGTTGGTGTAATTCAGCGGTCTGTAAGGTAGAAGGAGTCATTCTCAGTATTTGCCCCAATAGTTATTCCCAGTAATAACAACAGGAGATAACAAAGAAGTTGGTTGACGTTCAAGAGTCATGAAATCGGTGTGGGGAGGATGTCAGGGTGGATGGATGGGTCAAAAGCACAGAAGCAGCGCTGCTTAGGAAATGCAATGCGGCACTTTAAGGTCGGTTTAAAGCTGAGTAAGAAAAAGTTTTGAAGATTCTCAAACAGAAATGCTTCCAGATCATCCCAGGAAAGTATCAGCCTGCGGACTCCATATTTATTGAAGCAATATTGTTGCTATTACTCTGACTACAGGCAGCTCATGTTGGCAAGCAGAGAGCATTGTGGGAGTTTAGAAATACGCACCATGACAAAGACTTCTGTAAAGGTTAATGACCTCCAACCAGATCTTATGTGGTTAAAACAAACTAATCAACTAGGACAACTTTGCACCTCCCAGCTGCATGTGTGACCGAAACCATGTGTCAAAACATAAACTAATGAACACTGATCACTGTGCTTTCAATCAATCAATTATTGGTTGATAATGCTTCTATTGGAGATGGCTTGTGGTTCTGTAGAGACCAGAGGAGGCGTCACTCAGACTACAATCAGGTTATGTTGGCAAGCAGAGAGCATTGTGGGAGTTTAGCTAGCAGCGGGCACCATGACAAAGACTTCTGTGGTGGCTAATGACCTTCGGCACAATCACTTGTTTTTGAGACAAACCTGGTTTGGCTATGATGCCGTTAATTCTTCCCAGTGCCATATGTAACAGAGCACTTTTGCATCTCGGATAACATGTCCGTTGACTACAATAGCAAAATCAACACTGAAAAATGGCCATTACGTTAAATTTATAACATATTTATGAAGAAAACAATTCAAAAATTGTATCCTCATAACCTGCTGCCACAAATTGAGCTCTCTATTTGCACAACACGTGTGACAGCGGATGCAAACAAAGAACACAACTTAGGTTTGTGCTGATACAGAATAGCTAAAAAATACCTTGATTTGCCCTAATACATGATCGAGACATCCTCTGTTTTAATTAAAGACGCAACACATAAACAATCAAAACATTTCAACAATGTTTTTTTCTAAATTAGAGTTTGTGCTATGAATTTTGACACCAATATAATGGTCCCCCTTATGTGGTCAAAATGCTCTGAACCATTGGGCATGGACCAGAGGACCTCTCAGGGTGTCCTATGGGGTCTGGAACCAGGACGTTGGCACTGGATCCTTTGGGTACTCTGGCTTGTGCAGTGGGGCCTCTGTCAATCAAACTTGTTCCACTGCATCCTGTTGATGTTTGATCAGAATGGGGTGTAGGAAGTTTGGAGGTCAAATCAACATGTTGGGCCATTGTCATGTTCCTCAACATGTTCCTGATTGGTTGATGTTGTTTCCATGTGGTGGGGTGAATTTTCATCCAATGACATTTGGGATTTCTATTAGCATGAGGGAGTGTGTTTGTTGTGGGACAATGTTTATTTGGGTGTCTAAGTCTCATCAACACTGATGTTAAAATCCAAGGTTTTCCATCAGAACACCACATAGTACCAATATGACCAATGTTATTCACTTCACCTGTCAGTGGTCATAATGTTGCGACTTGTATATGACAGAAGCTCCTTAAATATAGTATATTATGTCAGTCAGGTGCTATTTCCATTGACTATATTGAAAAAAAAATGCATTTTACATTGAGGGTTAATAAATTCAAAGCAGCCAATCAGGATGCATCCTGCTAACAGCTCATCTCTGCTTGTTCATACGTACACAAATTCACTGTTCTGCATCACCTGAAGTATGACTCCTACTCTATAGTATAACTCCTACAGAGCCATCTGTAGCTGGAGGTTCTGGTTTCTGATAGTACACCTCAGAGCTCCAGGCGATGGGCTGGTTTGCATCTATCTTCTGTCATCATCTGTCTTCATATCATCAATGCCGTCACCATCGCCGTCTGTCTCTCTGTCATCGTTGTGACTCTGTCTGTCATTCTGTCTCCATTATTATTAGCACCATCCATTGTGGGACTGTCACCGCTCTGGGTTCTGTCATTGACATACAACCTCTCTCTACTCGGGTGTCTCTGTTTCATTTGTTCATCGAGACTCGCTGTCACCGCCGTCACTCCGTCATCGTCAGTCTGTCATCTGTCAGAGAAGCTGCCATGTTCTTACTGTGGATCCTCCCTGGCTCTGAGCTCAGGTCAAATGTGGATAAAATCTATTCAATCAATTTTCTCATGAGAGAAAATTCACCTGAGAGGAGCCAAAAATCCCCTTTTTTGTTGTTTTTTCTCCACATAAAGGACTTAGCTAACATTTGCTAAATATGTGGGTTAGATGAACCTAAGTTAATTAATTAATTAGTTCAATTAGTTTGAATTGAGATATGAAAAGAAATTGAGTTAACTGAACTTAATATCACAAGTTTAACGTATTAAGTTGAATTAACAAACGTCTGAAGAAGAACAACAACATGCATGACCGTTATACTTGACTGACTTAATATACTACATTAAAGGAGCATCCATCATGTTTTTTTACAACTACAAAAAGATTCAACTCTCAAACACAGCCTTCCAACAAGTTTGCAAATTTGTTGATAGTTTCCCTTTAAAAGTGCTTTTCTTTTAACATTCAGAAACATTAAATGTCATATTAAAACAGACATATAGACCAGACATCCTACTCCTCTTTGCTTTTCATTTACAACAAGAAAAGCACTCAGAGCGCGCATACCTCCACCAAGGAGCTTCAGTCCACCCCCAACACAATCTCCCAATTCACATAATTTCTATGGAACGTTACAGATACAAATGTAGTTACATACAGTTGAAATTTCCTACCGACAATGTGGCCTTCACCCCATCCGACCTAATGAACAGGCGCGGCCTCTAGCGCGGCAGCTCCTAACAGCCTCCCAGCTTCTTAGACAACCGGAGATAAGAATGCTGGCCCAACCGTGTGTAAGAAAGAGAACTCCGTCATTGTCGCTGTCTGTTGCATGGAGATCCAAAATCTCAGTGGTCATAAGGGGTTACCCCAAAAACAAGAGTGCCCTCTAGTGGCTTTTAGAGAAAACCACATTTAATTGTCCACCTGGTTACACTTACATTAAAAAAAAAATCCTATATCCAGACGGTGATCCAGATCAGTCCCAAAACTTCATCATTTGTTCTTGTCCCATTTCACACATTTCCCGAAAATTTCATCCAAATCTGTCCATTATTTTTCCAATAATTTTGCACACAGACAAACAAACAAAGAAACACACAAACCAACCAACGCCGGCCGTCACATAACCTCCTTGGCAGAGGTAACCACAAAGTTTGTCTACATGAGAGCCAACAAAGGACAGTCCAGCGACACATGAAGACTGTAAAATACATCTAATGACCGTAATGAGTTGTTGTTATCTATAAACTAACTTTGTGTTCACTTGATCTGTGTCTCCTTCACTCTGCTCCATCTGCTCCAGTCAGTTTCACCCTGAGTCCATGACATACTGCAGTTAAGCAGGCAAACAGACAGACTGAGCTGAAATGTGCACATAACCTAGTTCCATATGTATATTAGTTGTTTACTTTTATTCTATGTTTTTGCACTTTCCCTTTGCTGTTGCTGCAACATAACAAATTTCCCCGCTGTGGGATAAAAAATGGGTCATCTTATCTTAAACAACAAAAATAAAACACTTTGTCGTAAAGTTCTTTGGATTTTTGGGCCACTGGACTTCACTTCAGCTTCTCCACAGCAGCATTGTAGGTCACTTAGTCTGTTTATAAATGCGATGAGCACCATCGGTTTCAATGGGAGGGACTCACGTGCGTTAAGTACAAAAAGAGAAGCTTGGATAACAACATGCACAGAGGACGTCACCAGTCTTACATTTCAAGTGTTTTACAGCGATTCCAGGTCATAAAAGTAGCTTTACTCCATTAAATGTGAAAAACTGAGGAATTTACTTGCAGTGCTGTAAACTTTGAAGCATCATTGTTATATTTTTATTCCAGATATATACAGAATTTTCAAGAATATTTTTTTATTTTAGTTGTTGGTCGTTATTGCGGCATCTATGTCCATTTACTGTTCCATATCAACTTTATGTTGTCATTTTTTGATTGAAACATTTGCATCTTTTGTTTATTATGAAAACAACAAACCATTAATCGTGAAAACCAGTGACTTGATTCTCTGCTGAGGATGCTGTTACTCCAGTAGCTGTTTGCTGCTGCATTAATGCAATATTTATGTTCAGAATATCAGATATGGAACCTTTAAAAACTTATTTAGAGGAATTTACAGCAGTGAAATCCATTGAATTCATCATTTCAAGTCAGTTTAAGTTGGAACTAGTCGTGTTTATAGGAGGTCTGTAAATAAAATGTTAAGTTGAACTTCTAAAACGTATGTAACTAATGTATTTAAGCCATGTTATTAAGAAAAGATGTCATTTCGACATGGTGTTTTATCTGTGAATGGAGGCTCACTGAGGGGAGATCTTTCAAATTATATTTATAAAGCACATAAGAGAAGAACAGGAGTTGAACAAAAGTGCTGCACATCAGAAAAAAACAACGATTCAAAGACAAATCTGAATCGAGCTCCACTTGAATCTAACGCCAGTGAAACTCCTAGTGCCACACCACTTTTCTCTTCAGCAGAACTCTTTTAAAATCTCGATCAGTCACACGTGATCATTTCATTTCATCTCGTCTGCTCCTGGAGTTTTGAGTCTGACTCCGTCCTCCTCCTCGTCCTCCCACCTGTTTTCTGAAAGCAGAGTTCAGAGTTTAATCGTGATCACAGGACACTCTTTCCACTGAGGCTATTTTCAACTCGTGTCACGACTGCAGAGACTAAAACTAACTCTGCCTTACTGGTATGTTTAGACGAGAAGGTATTTATGAGTCGCAAGTCACCACAGCGGGTTAGAATTACCAGGAATATATAGATAAATATATATAGATAGATAATTTAGATTTCATCCTACAAGCATCACTGTCAACACTAAAGTCACAAACAGTCTGCAGCAGCTGTGATTTGTGGTTCAGGATATCATCTTAAAAGCCTGAAATCAAACCATCAAGTGTAAATGTGCTGCTGGTAATAATCATTTTGAATAAACACGCACATTTCTGACGAGACATTTAATAAAGCAAATTATCTGATCATCCATCTTGGATGCGACTCAAATGCATAAAGAGGCTCCGAGTGATGCCATGACAACGGTAAGTAAAGGCATAAAGCTGCATTAGTTCACACTGTAAACAACATCACAGCTCGGGTTAGATGCATTTCTATTTACAGTCCTGCAGATATCTCACTATCAGATGTGTCGAGGGCTTATTATGATGCATTCGAAGGCCCATGGAGGAAATATTGATGAAAATGTTCTATATTTATGCCTCGTCCTGCAGAAAATTCCACCCACTCAGACAGAATATCGATCCGGAGCCTCCAATCATCCCTGGAAGATTCGATTTTCATTACATTAAAGTGCATTTTCAATATAACACAGCTAAATAAAACAGTTGTGATTCGGAAATAAAGGAAAGTAAGAGACAATACAGAAAAAACACAGGCTAAAAGTTAGTAAAATGAACCAGCGATAGACATTTTAACAACAGCAGTGGCTGATAGTTTCACTTAAATACAAAACTACCAACACGTCAACATGTTGTCAGAAAAACTGGAAACAGACAGAAAAAACAAGGATTTTATGTGTTTTATATGTTTTTTTCTGACCACCTTTGTAAAAAATGTTCCACAATCACAGATGGAAAGATTCAGCACAAAGGCAGCTCAGATATCAAATTATCTACTGACGCTGAAATCCAGGAGCTCATTTCAGCTCTGAGAGGGTTTCTGAAAAGGTTTGTAATTAGAAACTAGAACACAAACTGAGAGAAGAAAAATAGGATTCAGAGCAAAAAAAAAAAGAGAATTATGACAGCTCGTCTCCTCTGCAGTTAAAGTTTAAAGTTAAATTGGTATTTACGGTGCAGTGGTCCCTCGCCATATCGCAGTTTACTTTTCACGGTCTCACTGTATCGTGGATTTTTAAATTGTATATAAATACATAGTGTACAGCAGATGAGTAGACGCATGTATGGAAAACTCAGCTACGGCCGCTTCCTCTTGATCTAGTCGGTCTCTGATTGATCGGCGGTGATGGAAGCCAGCCAGAACCTTTGGTCCCACACGGTGAGTGTTTCCTGGAAATGACCGTAAGAGAACCGGTGACAGTCTGTAGGATTACCGTAACATCACCATCAGTTTCCAGGTAGGTAGGCAGCCGGACGTCCTCGGTGTGGGTGTGTTTAAAATACGGCAAAGTTTTTCCCAAGTGGGCGTTTCAAGTGGATCGCTGCGTCGCTAGTTCCATTATCGGACACGGCTGTAGAAGCTCCTCTAGATGGAAGGTTTAAGAGTGTAGGAAGTGTTTATAAGAGTGTGGGAAAGGTTAATAACAGTGTGGGGGGGTTGACACCGGAGCGTCACACTGGAGTCACACTGCGGCATTCTAGAGCCTTGGAAACGCTCAGCATCGTTCGGCGACGCTCGGCGACGCTCAGTGACGCTCGGCAGCACCCGGTGGCGGCACACACAAATATTCGAATATCAAAATTATTATTTGAATACCTCCATAACGAACGAATATTTGGATTCAGGAGCAGCCCTAAAATAAATATAAGGTCGCTACTTTGCAGATTTCGTCTATCACGGGGGTCGGAGGGGTGGTTCTGGAACCTAACCCCTGTGATAGACGAGGGATCACTCTATTACAGTTTCAGTGTGCTGTAATTTTTACAAGTATGAAACAGCAAATTGAGTCCTTAATACCACAGTTGTTCGTCTAAAACTGTTCTATCTTTTGGTTTTCTAACAGCCACAGTTGTAGATTCCCACTAAGGCTGGAATTTGTACAGAAAGTTGCAGCAGCATGTTAAAGCTTTATGGAAAAAGTTTAATCTGGGGCTTCAGAAGTTCTCTGCACGAAGCTTCATCTGTGCAGCCGAAAACCCCATTACAGTAACACAAAACCATGACAGTATGTGACATGCAAAAAATATAACAAGCAAAAAAAATGCATAATTCCCCCTTAAAGCCTCTTAATGGAATTTTCTGTTCCTGTAAACACTGTGGGACTAATGCACATTATGCTGTGTTTTGCAGGACTCATGTTTTATGCATCTGCTTGTTGCTGCAATGTGTGGAAACGCATTACACGCGTATTTAGTCGTGCGTTCAGTTTATAAGCACATGAAAGGAGAAAAAAGGGAATCCCCCTGAGTGAGAGTCAGAGCGACGAATCCAGAGAGGATTGTGTGTTTATAAGTCAGAGTGTTTGCATGAGACTCAGAAAGAAGCAGTTTGTAAGATCTTCAGAGTATGAAGTGGAAAATGAAGGATGCACTTATAGTCACGAGCCAGAGTTTACATCCACTTATGAAGGACACGTTTATCAGGTCAGTCTTTAGTTTCCATTGACTCCCATAACTCTGAATTTTCTATAATGGAATCATTGAAACACATGAATCTTTGTCACAAAAATACAATCAAAAATTTTAGTTCTTTCGTAGATTTATCAAAGGTCTTCTTAAAAAATGACGAAATCTGCTGGGTCAAAAATAAACACACAGAAATGCTAATTTTTGGTTGTATTTGTTCATTTTCACCTCAGTTAGGTTCTTTTGGTTTCTGTCTACAAGCTGCTGGTTTATCCTTGACTCTTCTGGACAGAATTGGTGCAGTTCAACTAAATGTGTCGTCTTTCTGACTCAGACTTGTTTCTTCATCACAGTCCACAGGTTCTTGATGAGGTTTAAGTCAGGACTTTGGGGGGACCAGTCTAAAACCTTCATTCTAGCCCGATTTAACCATGTCTTCACTACTTTGATGTGTGTTTAGGGTCATTGTCTTTTTGAAACACCCAACTGATTGTAGGTTTTCCTGAAGAATACAGAGGTTACGTAAAGCTCCAGTTCCGCTGGCAGCTAAACAGCCCCAGAGCATGATACTACCACCTCCATGCTTGATGGCAGGTTTGGTGTTGTTGGGGTTGAAGGCCTCACCTTCTCTCCTCCAAACATACTTCTGATCAGTTTTTCCATCCGACCACAGAACTTTCCTCCAGAAGGCCTTTTCTTTGTCCATGTGATCAGTGGAGCTTTAAGGTTCTGCTTCTGGAGGAAGAACTTCCTTCTTCATGGAGCCTCTCAGCTCATGTTGATGTCCAACCCTGTGGACACTGACAGCTGTGTTCCAGCAGCTTCTGGTTCATTCAGACCTGCTTTCTGCTGGTTCCTGGTTGACTCTGGACCATCCTGACCAGGTGTCTCTCAGCAGCAGGTGGTAGCTTGTGTTTCCTTCCTGATGGTGGCAGCAACACAACTGGACCATGAACTTTATGCTACAAACAGATGATTTTATGATCTGAAGCTGCTTTAAAATGACTTTCTGCCTTGTTCAAGTCAGTAATTTGCTTTTTCAGATCTTTGCTGAGCTCCTCAGACTTTCCCACTCAAGTGTTTGTGTCTGAGTCTAACAAGAGGATCAGTGGGTTCTATTTAAATGGGCTCAGAGGAGTCAGCAGCTGTAGTCGATCACTCAGAAGAAGCTAAGAGGCCATGAAAAGATTAACACAACTTTCTACATCACCAAAACTGATCATTTAAGTTGCTGTATGTGTATTTTCCCAGTAATTTTTGTTATATTTCCAGAAGAACTTTAATAAATCTATCAGAAAACTAAAAAGTATGATTGTATTTTTGTGACAAAGATTCATGTGTTTCAAAGATTCCACGATAGGAAATTCCGAGTTATGGGAATCACTGGAAACTCAAGACTGACATGATAAACATGGTCTTTAAAAGTGGATGGGAACTTTCATTTGCTTAAACTGTCTGCAAATGAGTTTCTATATTCATGCACATTTCCGTGTGATTATGCCCTGCAGAAAGATCTCATCCTAATTAAGACATGAAGCTTGTCATTTTAACATCCTCCACAATGCCCAAAGGCAGAGTCTGAGTGCTGCAGCAGATGGATGTTGGTGTATTAAGGTTGCATTTGTATGTGTGCAAGAGGGAGGTTTTCCCCTTGACTGTATGTGCAACTGCAGCTTTACAGAGCTGATGGGAAGGATGAGGGCTTGTCAGAGTGACAAGGTGAAAAAAACTGTAGGAGGAGAGTGAAAGAGAGGACGCTGATGAGAATCCTTTGCATGTGTTCATCTATTTATTCATGTGCAGTGAATGTGTGGCTGTGTGCATCAAGCTTTTAAGCTACACGGCGACTCAAAGCGAGATGAATTGTAAGACAGAAACGCTGAACAAAGAGGAGAAAGAATAAAGAGCACAGAAAGCCAGAACTAGGCCACAGCGACAGCAGCATCGCAGCCGACACACCAACCCACATACAGCAGATAAACTGCACAGATGGGACAGATCTCAGCGCGGAGATCTGCTATTAATGGGCTAAACGGGGAAACTACTCGGCTGCACTTTACCCTCTAAAAACGCTCCAGTGGAGACGAGAGCACCGGTTTGTGTGGTCGACGCCGAGCAGCTCCCAGGAGAAGATGAATGTTATGAATTTCAATCAGGAGGCTGCTGAGAGGAAGAGTTTTAGTTGAGCAGCAACAACCACAGAAGAAGTTTGGAACCAGTTGGCTGATCGATACCGACTCCAAGAAGAAAAGCCTGTACTGAAACGATCGGGTGGATCGGTTTGGGGTTGTATTATGTTTGTTAAAAACTCAGCTGCAAAACAAAATGACTTAAGATGCATCTGAAATCAGTGGAGATGGACCAATGTGGACTCTACAGATCAGTTACCATCCGGTTTAATAATGTCTTAACTTAAAGGTGGTTTCAGGACAGAACACTAATTATTAACTTAACTTTCAGTGCACACATTTTCTCAGTTGATGAATTGTCCATACAATAAAATGAAATTTTAATTTCCTCCAACACAAGGTGATGTCTTCAAAAGGTCCAAAACCTCAATTTAATTAGATTTACTTTCACATGTTAAGCAAAAACAGTAAATTCTCACTTTGAACTGGCAAAAAACCCCCAAAACAGTTCAGAGCTGTCCAAAATGTCACATCAAAAATCAGCATTTTTACAAATATTAATTCTCATTTTTTATAATGTGTGACTGTGAAATTATTATTATTTTTCACTGTATTTAAATCAGAAAAAAACAATGTTATTTTAGTGTTGTTTGAAAGAAAAAATGTATATATTACAGATTCTTTTAAAAAGGTGATTTAAAAAAAAAAAATAAATTCTAATTTTTATTCTACAGTTTTGCCCTGTTTTGCTAAATTCCAAAAAAAGAAAAGGCAAAAGAAAAAAGAAGAAAAAACTAAAACGATTTTTTAATGGTGAAAACTGTGAATAATGACCACATCAAAAATCTGTAATTTTACAAATAATAATTCTAATATTTTATAATGTGCAACTACGAAACTGTTATTATTATTATTATTATTATTAATTTACTCGAATTAAATCAGCAGAAATAATGTTCTTTTACTATTTCTTAAAAGAAGTATTTTTTAAAATAATATTTTTTCTTTCTTATTTTACAGTTTTCCCATGTTTTGGTCATTTACAAGAAAAATAGAACAGAAAAAGAAAAAAAATCAATGCTGAAAACTGATTAATGACCACATTAACAATTAAAAGTATTTTCAGAAGTAGAAATTAACTCTTCTACACTGTTTGAAAAATTACACTATTTTTTTTACTCTGTTTGGATCAGCTAAAAATATAATTTTACTTTTTGCATTTTGTTATTTTCTCTGGCTTTGTTTTTTTTTTTTTTTACCCTTTTTGAACATTACAGTATTCCACTGTTTTTACTATATTTGTTCTGACACTCTTGCTGTCAGATTTTAATCATTTTACTAACAGACTTTTTTTTTTTTTTCAGTCTGCTTCAGGCCAACATAAATACACTGCTGAAGGTTTAACTGAGCAGATTTGAAGTTTTAAGTCTCTTCTTTAAGTTGTTTTTTTAATGTAATTTTCATTTCAACTACATTTTCTCTATTTCTAATATTTAAAGGAGTAATTACACAGCAGGTAATTATTTATCTACTTCACAACATAACATGCATTTACATTCATTTTTCATAGAAGAAAAGTGAGAACACCTTTTTTAATATTCACCACTACGTTTGTTTTATCCCAGATTCTGCTGGAACCAGGAGCTGAACAGCTCTACCGGAGCACATGACGGAGTTTCACTTTCACTTCCAGCCATAGAGGAGGAATAAAGCAGCTGCTGACCTCCTGCTCACTAAAGAGCTGCACTCTGTGAAACAGCGGCGAAGGATAAATGTGTCGAGGTCAAAGCCCCGAGCACTTTTCTGCACAGCGGCGGCGTCGTTTCACACAAATACCAGCAGCTTATTTATACGTGGAGTCGATGCCGGAGGTATGTGACAGCTATTAGTCCAGTGTGAAGCCCAGACGTCCAAACTTAACCTCCAACAGTGAAATGACCACAAACAGCCTGCCCATTATTGTGGTAACAAGAGGAGCTGAAGGTCGTTTCTGGATCAGGAGGAGCTGCACAGGCAAATATATAATCATCAGTCATTTAGGAACCTTTTCCTGCCAGAATGTAACCGAGAAAACCCACAAAAACTCAACCCAAAGGTTCACAAGGATAACAGCAACCTATGTGTGAAGGCAAATTCATGTTTTATATTTTATGTTTGGGTAAAGTAAACACATAAGCTGGATAATCTGGAAACTCCAAATGACTTTCCTTAAAATTCAATCTGCTAAAAACACATCTGACGGTTATATTTATAGCAGATTCAGATACTAAAACAATGTAATTTCACGATCAGACGTTGTATAAGAACAAAATAACTTTAAAAAAAATAAAAAAGGTTTCGATGTTGACATTATTTACAGTTTTTAGGCCAGATGTGAATTGTTTACTTTTTAAAGAATTTATAACATGTTGTTCCTTTCACAAGATCACTGCAACTGTTTTTTTAAAGTCATGGTTTATTATATCAAACTTTACTCTTCATTATTTATCTTTTTTGGGGGGGTGTTTTAAGTGTTTCGTTTCCATGCATTGTTGATATTGCACATCTTGAACCTTGAATCATGCATTGCAACATTATTCAATCATGTCTACAGCTGCAACAACTGATGTTTAAATCAACACTTGCATGATGCGGATCACATGTGCTGCTGGGAGACACAAAGGCTGTCCTAGTACATGTCAGTGTGTTTTCACCACATAAGCTCTAGTTGGAGGTCATTAACTACCACAGAAGTCGTTGCCATGGTGCCCGCTGCTAGCTAAACTCCCATGATGCTCTCTGCTTGCCAACATGAACTGCCTGTAGTTTGAGTGACGCCTCCTCTGGTCTCTACAGTATTAAACAGTGAGAGGCTGCCCCTGGTGGAACAACCAGGTACTACATTTTCTGACATGCACGACCTTCTTCTTCTTGCTTAATGGTTAACATATTCTAATCGTTAAATTATTAATGCCAGTGAATTGAATAACTGAAATCATTAACATTCCTAGTCACAATCATATTCAGCAAAGCTAAGTGAAGTACGCAGCGATGCACCTGGTGGAACAACCAGGTACTACAGCTAATCTACAATACAATTTCTGACATGCATGACCTTCTTCTGCCTTATTGGTTAATATATTTTGAACAGTTGGATTATTAATGGCAGTTAACTGATTGACTGAAATTCCTAGTCATAATTATATTCAGCATAGCGACTCGAAGGGTAAAGAAATGCAGTGATCCATCTGGTGGAACAACCAGGTACTACAGTTAATCTACAATGCATTTTCTGAAATCATGTAGAGAACAAAGGTTGTGTCCATCTTTTGGAGCTTATGGAGCCACAGTACATCCTACCCTCTAACACTACATTTACCCTCTAATACTACATTTACCTTCTAATACTACATTTACCCTCTAATACTACATTTACCCTCTAATACTACATTTACCCTCTAATACTACATTTACCCTTCAACACTACATTTACCCTCTAATTCTACATTTACCCTCTAATATCATATTTACCCTCAAATACTACATTTACCCTCTAATACTACATTTACCCTCTAACACTATATTTACCCTCTAACACTACATTTACCCTCCAACACTACATTTACCCTCTAACACTACATTTACCCTCTAACACTACATTTACCCTCTAACACTACATTTACCCTCTAACACTATATTTACCCTCTAACACTATATTTACCCTTTAACACTACATTTACCCTCTAACACTACATTTACCCTCTAACACTACATTTACCCTATAATGCTACATTTACCCTCTAATACTACATTTCAGACAGTGTTCTACCAGAGCTTTACTACAAAGTTCCACCTACAGAACATTAAGGAACAGACTGAAGGCAGATATGCAATTTCTTATCAATGCATTGCAGAGATATTCAGTTGTCCTGCAAAAAACATCCCCACACCTCTACGTATTAGCAGTCTCAGCTCTCTCCGGTGGTTGACACACATGTCCCACTTTAAATTTCTAGGTAATGTTACTGTTCTTGTGGGGTGACATCTCCTAAAGGCAGGTAAATGTTCGAAAAAATGTCCAACAACTGAAGCCACTTTACTGTAAGTGTGGCTTCAACATCACTGAATAATTAACTGACCTCGTATCATCCATGAGCTCCTCCACTGTACAGTTGCTGCTCATGCAATAGGCTGCAGGAGACAGATGCTGATATCTGCTCAGCCACTTTCACTAATGCACGACAGACTGCAGCTTCGCCGAAAATGTCTTTGGGTGCTGAAACACAAAAAGTACACGAGCAGACGAACACTGAGCTGCAGGCCCTGAAATCATTCATGTACACAGAGGAGGATCTGAGCTGATGCGGTAGAAGAAGCAGCTCAGCGTCTGTCCAGATGTTTATTTGAAAGAATCCTCAGATCTCGTGTTTTCCTCGGTTTGCCTGTAACTGATAACTGGACTGATCTGTCATGTAAAGAGAACTCGTGTCGCCTTCGGGCTGGAAGAAAAAAGCACACAAACCTACATACTCAGACAGATCTTTTCAAAACAGAAGCCTCCATCACGCATCTCAGTGATGCACTAAAACCCTGAATATCAAACAAACCGGCACCAAAAGTCAAATAAATCACCAATAAAACAGCAGATCTTAAAACAGAGGATCAGTCCACCACATTTGAGCGAAACAGCTGCAGCATTCTGGTCATTTTCTAACTCTGAACACTGTTGAGAAGTTTCCTGAATGCAACTGTAATTAGAAAATAACCTGTTGATTATTTGGAAAATGGTGAAAAATGTACATCAGCGTTACGTCAAATGTCTTGTTTTGTCAAAAGATATTTAGTTTACCGTCGCAGAGGAGGACAGAAACCAGAAAATATCACACTGAAGAAGCTCAAAGCAGTGAATCGATTATCAAAACTGTTTAATTTTGTCCAATTTCTTCGTACGTCTGAAGACATTCTCAAAAAAGAAACAAATAAAAAGCAACTTAAACTGATCATTAAGCTAGTTGCCAATTAATTTAAAAGTTGACGACCGACTGATTCTGATGCTGTCAGATTAATGGAAAGGTACTTTAGGCATTTTAATAAACTTTACCTTGTAGTTCAAACTGTGATTTTTATTTTAATAGCTATGAAACACAGCAACATTCAGTCAATGTGTTTTTTACTTTTACTTGAGTACAATCTTCCACATGTGAGTAAGAAAAATAATCAATCTTTGCAGCTATTTTCCACATTAAAAACATACAAACACAAAAACTTGCCAAGCAACCGGTGCTGCTAGTTTCTAAAAATAGCATTTTTTGTGTTATTAAATGTCGTTTTAAACTCAACATGTTTGACTTTTGCTTTTGTAGTTGAGCAAAGCGAGACAGTTGCAATCGATGTGCTATTTTTGACACCTACTAGTATAAATTACTATCTACACTGTAAAAAATGCATTCAAGCCATTGGTGAAGTGACTTCCTGCTTCAAATAAATTACAGGTTGTTCCTTTACTGCTTGTTGTCAAAATTTTCTGCTGCAGCTCAACCACTGTTTCTTTTCCCTCCAGTTTGATTCAGTTCAAGAAAAGGAAAGAAATCCAACGACAACAACATGTCTTACCTTCAAGGTTTGAGTAAAGCAAATATGAAGGTTGCAGCAACAAAAACGGTTGATTTAAGAGGAGTGAAATGATTTAAGTGGATCAAATGGAAACCTTACTTGTAAACATGGCCCATTGACGCCTGAATTTATTTACAATTATATATAAATAATAATTATTTGTGTTTTTTTGCTTTCAAGCTGATGTTAAATTAAGTGGAGATTATTAATTTGTCTATAGCACATATAGTAGATATAAAGGTTTGATGATGCCACAAACGTCACTCAAACCGGTCCCAAGAGAAACCAGTGCTTGCAAAAGGTTCCTAGGTATGTATTGAATATGCACAAACCAGCACTGAAGGAATGCATACCAGTCCCTCCAGGATATTCTGATGTTGCGATCACAACAATTAACGCAAATTTAACCAATCTCCATGAATTCTGCGTGACCTTGCAATTTTGTCCAATCACCGCGACTTTTCCACAATTTTGTCCCGCCTCCCGTGAGTTCCACCAATCACAGCAGTCCCCAGTAATGCACATACATCGCCGAATTCACTTCCTTGTTTATGGTTTGAAGATACAGATACGTATGCAACAAAAACTACTGCAAAACAATTCCCTGATGTTCTTCACCAAAGCGGAGGTAAACTGTTTTCAACACAAACCAAAACCATCCACTGACAAACACTTTTCTACCGTAAACATATCAGGAGAATGGGTGAAACCAGCGGACCACAGACCAGACAAACCACCGTGATGAAGCTGCTGCATCCAGATCTGTGGCAGCACTGAAACAATGAAGGTCAGTTAGATTCATTAACTGACGTGACGAGCTGTGAGCGTGTGTGTGTGAACACGCGTGTGCCGGGATGGGAAATTAACTTTTTAAACTTTTAACATTTTTAATGAATTATACAAAACAAAGACAAAAACTGCAATTTTTGGATAATTTTTTACTGTCTCCCGCAATTTTATCGCAACAAATACGCTTAAAATATCGCAACTTACATCGCAATTTTTTAGAAAAGCTGCCGCGAATTCAGGCATTTTAGGAGCAACAATCTTGAAAAACGCCCAAGAAATCCTGGAGGGACTGGCATACGCTATCTCGGCTGTAAAGGTACGTTGTGATTCGTGACAATCGGCATTAAGGGGTTAATTTAAATAAACTGAATTCAACAGCACGTCACCTAGTGAAGCATTTTTATGGAAGCTGATCGAAATATTTTCTTCTTCACTGAAATCAATGAACAAATTCTTGTTTCAACTGAAGTGTTTTTATGTTCAGTTTAGGTTTTTGGGTCTTGTCCTTGTTCTAATTATTACATCCAACCACAAAATGCTATGAGAGATGGTGCATTAGCAACCCTGTTTTAACTACAACCACATGAACTCCATAATGAAGAGCCTTCAGTGGATGGATTCTCTGCTCATCAACTTCTCAACACGACACGATGAGACGTGAGTGGCTCATTAGAGTTTAATCTGGAATTATTCAGGGCTCGGAGGGCTTTCGCTCACATGGAAACGATTATTAGAACATCAGCTTCATTACAGAACATTTGGGTGCTGCTGCTGCGGCAGAGCTTCAGGGAACCAAACCGATCCAGAGACATCCTTTCAGACGACGTTACGCTGATGTAAACGCTGCTTGTCTAACCTCGACCTCAAACCAGCACAGAAATTTGGCGACTTTGGAGACTTGAAGAGTCCCGATAATGTCACTGATTTATAGCCAGAGAACATGTCAGCTGATCTGCAGCCTGACAGACTCCATGTTGGCAGCTTTGGCCTCGACGTCTGCAGAAATATTTACTGCTGTGAGGATCTACGAGTTCTGACAGAGAAAACACACAAACACACACAAGTACAGACTCCACAGCTTCCTACGCCCGAAGCCTGAGTGTGTTTCTGTCTGTACTTCGGCTGGATGCTGCCTCTTTTCTGTCTGTAAAAGAAAAGACTCGTCGGAGCATCTGTTCTGCCTCTTTATGCGCATTTTCCTCGCGTTTGTTTTGCGTCTCCGTCTGATTTTCTGAATCACTCTCAGTCTGCAGCCGCTTCCCTCAAATACAAACGTTGCCGTGTTTTTCCTCCTGAGGGGTTTAATACAGTCACAGCTCATTATTCATGAAGGTAAATACAAACACCCGGTTTTGATCGACAGGTTTTCTGATGGATTTAAAGCAGCAAATACAAAAATACACCTTCAGCAGACGGAGGAGAAGGAGAAGACAGAAGGACAGACGTCAGAAAGATGCACAGTCTGAATAAAATAATAAATATGAGGTGGCGCATGTGACATAAAACAAAGCTGAAGAGAATCAACTGGGTTTCTAGACTTAAGCAATGAGTAATTCTAGGTGCAGCATAAAAAATCTAACGAAAAAAACAAGAAAACAGCAAATTTCAAGCTAATAATTCTTAGAAAAACACCGTCGGGTTAACATGATATCAGAACTTTGGTAGTTTGTACAAATTCTACTGACAATCAGTGATTCCTGATACCACAGCAAAAAATAAACCAATGAAATGAATGTATTTCAACATGAACTCAGTACTGTGTTATGAACTCACTGATCCAGTCTCCCTCAGAGGACTTTGATGTATCCATCCATCCATCATCCATCCATCCATCCATCCATCCATGCACCCATCCATCCATCCATCCATCCATCCTCTATCCATTTACGCATCCATCTATCCACCATCTATTCACCCATCCACCCATCTATCTATCTGTCTGTCTGTCTGTCTGTCCATCTATCCAGGCATCCATCCATCCATCCATCATCCATCCATCCATCATCCATCCATCATCCACCCATCCATCCATCCATCCATCCACCCATCCATCCATCCATCCATCCATCATCCATCCATCCATCATCCATCCATCCATTCATCCACCTCTACCCATCCATCCATCCATCCATCCATCCATCCAGCATCTACTCACCCATCCATCCATCCATCCACCCATCATCCATCCATCCATCCATCCATCCATCCATCCAGCATCTACTCACCCATCCATCCATCCATCCATCCATCCACCCATCCATCATCCATCCATTCATCCATCCATCTATCCACCATCTACCCACCTATCCATCTATCCATCTTCTAGCCAATTTATACATTCGTCCATCCATCCATCATCTACCCACCCATCAATCCATCCATCCATCCATCCTCTAGCATTTACACATCCATCATCCATCCATTCATCCATCCATCCATCATCCATCCACCCACCTATCCATCCATCATCCATCCATCCATCCATCCATCCATCCATCATCCATCCACCATCCATCCATCCATCATCCATCCATCCATCATCCATCCATCATCCACCCATCCATCCATCCATCATCCATCCATCCATCATCCATCCACCCACCTATCCATCCATCATCCATCCATCCATCCATCCATCCATCCATCCATCCATCCATCCACCATCCATCCATCCATCATCCATCCATCCATCATCCATCCATCATCCACCCATCCATCCATCAATCCATCCACCCATCCATCCATCCATCATCCATCCATCCATCATCCATCCATCCATTCATCCATCCATCATCCATCCATCCATTCATCCATCCATCCATCCACATCTACCCACCTATCAATCCATCAATCCATCCATCCTCTAGCATTTACACATCCATCATCCATCCATCCATCCATCCATCCATCATCTACCCACCCATCAATCCATCCATCCATCCATCCATCATCTATTTATCATCCATCCATCATCCATCCATCCATACATCCATCCATCCATCCACCCACCCACTAAAACATCCCTTTTTGCAGTCAGAACCAGCTTCAAGTCCCCCTCCCTGCTGCCATCAGAGCCTCTTACAGCACCGACATTAATCCAGTCGACAGCAGCAGACATCCAGCCAAAACGTCTTCCCTCCGAAAGGCCGAGCATCGCCTGCAGGTGAAACGTCCGGTTTACAGTCGGTCTGTACGATAACTGAGCCGACTGAAGCCACGGCAGCGGAAACCTTCCATCACTGAGATTAAACATCACGTTCAGCACAAAACAAAACAACGGTTAAAGATCCAACTAGAATCAGTGTGAAGGAGCTCAATCACAGGAGTAATATTAAAATATTTCACATTTCCTTTACAAAAGCACCATCAGACACTGTTAATGACCCATGAAATACACAATTAAAGGAAGCAGCCTGTATGTAAAGCTACTTCTAAAGACTGCTGGGTTCAGATCGGCTCTTTGTTTTCAGATTCATCTACACTTTGATTTAATGAATATTCATGCGGTGATGCTCATTTCCTGCAGAGAGACAGATGATGAGCACAACTTGGTTCCATCAGTCACTGAGCTGAGACAAGAGGAGCTTTAATGACAACTGACTGTGTTGTTTTTCAACTCTACACTTTCCCTGTTCTGGCGAGGAGAGTTTTTTGGGGCAGTAGTGGCGCCATGGTTTCGTCCCTGGGCTACAGATCAGACGGTCAGAGGACTGAACCCCACTGTGGCCACTGTTAGGCCCTTTGAGCAAGGCCCTCAACCCTTCCTGTTCCAGGGGCGCCTCACCATGGCTGACCCTGCACTGTGACCCAAAGTGGGATATGAGAAAACAACATTTCACTATACTGTAAAAATGTATTTGTGACAATAAAGAATTAGAACAATTTAATGTTACTTCATAGATTCCATTTGTTTTGTTAAATTACAGATAATATTTAGGAAAAGAAACAGTATTAATTGTAGATGTAGATCTTTTTTAAATGATCAAAACTGTGTAATATTGTCCACATAAAAAAATGGTATTTTAACAGTTCAAAAGTTGCTCTTTAAAATTGTGTGACCATAAAATTACACTGTTTTACTGTATTTAAATCAGCCAAAAACACCTTTATTTTACAGATATTTGTTAAATTACAGATAATAACGAGTAAAAAAAACAAATTTACATGTTGTAAAGAAAAATATATATAAATGATGAAAAATCTACATGTTTATGAATAATTTGTGCTTTTTAAAAAATTATAAACACAATTTTTTATTGAGTTTAAATCAGCAGAATATATAATGTCTACAGATATTTTGGGTTTTTTTGAAAGAAATCAGCCAAAAAATACATTTGTTTTACAGATATTTGCTGTTAATTGGGCACAAAAAGAATATATAGCTTAAAGAAGAAAAATGGGAAACTTTTTTTTAAACGTTATTTTACAGACGTTTTGTTAAACAATGATAATAACAAGTATAATAAATAGTAAATTACGAAAAAATGCATTAATTTACATGTTAACTGTTAAAAATTAATAAATAAATTACAGGTCAAGACTGTAAATAATGTCCACATTAAATATCTCTATTTCTAGAAATAATGATTCATTCTTTTACAGTGTTGACTTTAAAATTACAAACTTTAATCATATTTAAATCAGCTGAAAATTAGGGCTGGTCCCGAATATTCGAACATTGTGGTGGTATTCGGATAATAATTTTGATATTCGAATATTCGTGCGCACCGCCGCCAAGCGCTGCCGAGTGTTGCCGAGCGTTGCCGAGGCCCAAGTACGCCACAGTGGTTCTAGCATGCCAACTCCGGTGTCACCCCCTGCTCCCTCCCGACCCCCCAGCTGACAACATGGCTCACACAGAATATTCGGCGAATATTGGATCCGAAAATCCGGAGGACAGGTATTGCTGTATATAATTATATTTTAGATATTCGTTGTTATTCGACATTAAAAAAGAAAATGTATTTTCAGAATAAAAAAAGGTATTTTAAAGGTTTTTCCTGTTTGGTTATGTTACTAAAATCTAAATTTATTAAGATTTCTTTTTTAAATCTATATTTCTGTAAATACTAATTTATTCTTTTACAACATTTGGCTGTGAAATTTAATTTTTAAATTGTATTTAAATGAGCAAAAAACATTATTTCACAGGTATTTTCTGTTATTTTCCAGTGTGAGAGTGTAGTTTGTTTGCTTTATTGTCTTATTTATAACACTGCAGTAAACTCTGTCTACAGATTTACTGGTTGAGAGATCATGAATGACTTTAAGCTGATTTGACCAAACAGACGATGACCTCGGATCTATAGTGAGACAGAAAGTGATGGAATGTAAAGAGTTGGGTGTCGCGGCTCGGTCAGTGGAGCAGAGGCTTAGAACCAGGATTAGAGCGAAGAGCAGCAGGTCAGTTTGTAAACGGCTGCAGGCTGGAATCAAACCTGCAGAACATCACAGCGTCGGAGCGTCAATTAAACATCAGAGAGGAAGCGCAGGATGAAGGTCGACAGGTTCAGAAGGACGAGGAAGAAGAGGCTGCGACCCCGATGGAGAGGATGAAGAGGATGAAGAGGAGCGTCAGGGAGGATGGAGGGAAAATTATCTCGGCTTAAGAGCTTGTTGATGCATTATTCAGTCTGTTCCAGGATGTAAAATGAAAGGAAAGAACGTATTTATAGTTTTTTAACATACTTCATGACCGAGTGGCTTCATCTAGGACCCTCCACAGCACATTAACAACAGGAAACACCAGACCACACTATGAACCGGTGCATTTATCCACTTTAAATAGCTTTAAATTGACTAAAAACAGACTCTAAGGGAAGAAACGTACACAGTCCTTATGTATCGTTATTTGTGTCCTTATTGTACTTTAGTATTTCTGCTGCATGCATAGATAATAAATAGGAAGCTTGGATATAAAAGTTAATTGTTTACTGTTGTTTTACATTTTCCCCCGTTTTATTAAATTACTGATAACAACTAGCTAAAAAAGAAAACACAGAAAAAGTATTAATCTGAATGCTGTAAACAAAAATAATAGTAAATAATATTCACGTCAAAAATCTACATTTTTAGGAATAATTTTTGCTTTTATGTTTTACTGTAAAATTATTTAAAAAAGAAATGAATTAAATGAGCAGAATATATCAATTTTACAGATATCTAAAGTTATTTGAGAGAAAGATTACATGTAAATTAAGGATTGGAAAATAGTAATATATTTTTAAACTCATATTTTACAGATTTTCCCTGTTTTGTTAAATTACACACAAAACAACAACACATTGGCTCATATGCTGAAGGGAAAAAAATACCAAAACTGTAAGTAATGTCCACATTCAAACTCTCTATATTTAATATTGATTATAAAATTACAATTTACAATTTTTTACTGCATATAAAATCAGCAAAAAAATAATTATGGTATTTTGAAAAAAAAAGAAGAAATAATAAATTTGAGGAAAAAATGGGCCAAAACTGTAAATACTTGAAATAATGTGTTATTTAATAATGTGTGCCTGCAAAATTACCCTGTTTAACTGTTTAAAAAATCCATTATTTTACAGATGTTTCCACAGTTGTTACAGTTTTTTAACGCTACAATATTCCACTATTTTGAAAGGATTTTTTCTGCCATACTTGCAGCCAGATTTATATATTTTTTTGTGTACTCTTACCATTTCTTTTCCTTTAACTTTAGGATTTATTCTAGTACTAAATGTCTTTTCGTTGTCAGTTTCCTAATAAATATAATATGAATACAGAGAAACTCTGTAAAGTAAATGTGTCTCTTTTATTCCTTCTTCTCCTGGTGTCTCCCACTGTTTCCTGTCGGGTCCCGCCACAATAAGAGCCTCCATTACTTCTACAGCTCAGTAACATGTTAATCTGTGTGTTGGATGAAAAGTGGGTTAAAGGACAGAAGGCAGCTGGAAACCTTCAACTCTCTGCTCTGTGGGTCTGTTACACAACACGACACAAAACTACACAGCACTGTACAGGCCTTTACAACAACACACTGCACAGGCCTTTACAACAACACAGCATAACACAACACAACACAACACAGCACAGCACAGCCTATACAACACAACACAGAATAACACAACTGTACAGCCTTCACAGCACAACAAAACACTGTATAGTCTTTTCAACACAAACAACACAACACACAGCACTGTACAGGCCTTTACAACACAACACAGAATAACACAACACAACACTGTAGCCTTTATAACACAACACAGTACAGCCTTCACAGCACAACCTAAACACTGCATAGTCTTTTCAACATAAACAACACAATACTACACAACACTGTACAGTCTTAACAACATAAAACAACACTACACAAAACAACACTGTACCACCTTTATATCACAACACAGCCCAACATAACATCCACAAACTACACTACACAACACAACATCCATAACACAACACAACACAACACAACACTGTACAGCCTTTATAACACAACACAACACAACACTGTACAGTCTTTATAACACAACGCAACACAACATAACACTGTACAGCCTATACAACACAACACAGAATAACACAACACAGCACAACATAACATCCACAAACTACACAACACAATACAACACAACATCCATAACACAACACAGCAACAACACAACACTGTACAGTCTTTATAACACAACACAACACAACACTGTACAGTCTTTATAACACAACACAACACAACACTGTACAGTCTTTATAACACAACGCAACACAACACAACACTGTACAGTCTTTATAACATAACACAACACAACACAACACTGTACAGTCTTTGCAACACAACACAACACAACACTGTACAGTCTTTGCAACACAACACAACACAACACTGTACAGTCTTTGCAACACAACACAACACAACACAACACTGTACAGTCTTTATAACACAACATAACACTGTACAGTCTTTGCAACACAACACAACACAACACAACACTGTACAGTCTTTATAACATAACACAACACAACAACTACACAACACTGTACAGCCTTTATAACACAACATAACACTGTACAGTCTTTGCAACACAACACAACACAACACAACACTGTACAGCCTTTATAACACAACACAGCTCAGTTTTCAGTCTAAACCTCTCAGGTGAAAACAGGAATAAAAGACGACCAGCAGCATCAGGACGAATAAACAACGTCCGTTGAAACAGGAAGCAGCTCTACCTGGTCGATGGTTTTACTTCCTGGACTTATTTTGTATCTTTAAGAGTCAACAAGAGCAGAAACAACCGTTGCTCTGCAGGACTTCAGCCAGAAGCAGCTTCCCTTCTAATGCCTCGACTTAATTCACCTTTGTTTTTAATTCTTATATGACACTTTACTCTAGAATTACACTACTTTCTGCAAAAACAACACGATGTTATGCAGATATTTGCGGTAATTTAACAAGAATTACTGCAAATATCTGCAGCAGCATTCAGGTTTGTACTTATCAGTGTGTAAATACGACACTAATCACTCAAATGTAAAAAACACAGTCAATAAATAAACTCTTGCAGTGTTTCCGAGTCACACTGACCAACATGTTCAGATCGCATGTAGCTCTGGCAGCTTCTCTGCAGCAGCTGCAGTCTGTGAGCGGCGAAGCTTCATCCAGCTGAGAGCAGGGATTTGAGGAGTGAAATTGAAATATGAAATGGCTTCATAATCTCTCCGCCAGACAAAGACCGGAGAGCTCGGGGTCAATCCCAATTCACAACACGCGCTCTTTGTCGGCGCTCTAATGAAATTTGGTCGACAGAGGAGGAAAAAAAAGAGGCCGATATGGTTACAAAGAGACCACTCTGGGAAATAAAAGTGAATTTTTCTAGCTGAGATGGAAGACGGAGAAAGAGGAGAGGGAGGGATAAAAATAAAAGAGAGAAAATTGATGAACCTGCAGCCAAACTGAGAAACGATGACGGAAGAACTGAGAAAACTTCAACATGTAGACAGAAATGTCAGATCCAGCATGTGAAGCGCCGCCTGTTTAACCTCGTGGTGAACTAACGGCCTAAAAGATGTGCAGCAGTGACAATAAAACTCATATTAATGAAGGTAACAGAGCAAATAAAGCAAAATAAAACACAGAAACACGCCTCCATCGAGTTATTTAGTGTGTTCACTGCTGTTATTGTGGCAGGAGACGACATTTTCTGTCAACTTTTGTTATTAAAAATGTTAAATAATTGCATCCACATGTAAAATTGCAGTTGACTTAATGCTCCATTGACCGCATTAACGAGGATACATGAGAACATATAAACATATCTCTGGTTATTTGTTCTTTTACAGCATTTAAATGTGAAATTAGACAATTTTTACTGTATTTAAATCATTGAAAAATAACATTGTTTAACATATATTTGCAATTATTTAAAAAAGTATATTAAGGATAAAAATAAATATATTTTTTAGTTGTTTTACATATTTTCCCTGTTCTGTTAAATAACAGATAATAACTAGTAAAATACCTGAAAAACTGTATTTAAATCAGCTAAAATTATTATTATTAAACACATATTTGCCATTATTTAAAAAAAATATGTATATTAAGGAATACAAATGGTACATAAATTTTGTTGTTGTTGTTATTTAACATATTTTCTTGTTTTGTTAAATTACAGATAATAACTAGTTAAATAACAGAAAAATCATATTAATTTACATAAAATGATAACTCACTTTTTTTACTGCATTTGACTGTAAATTAAACAATTTCTCCTGTATTTAAATAAGTTAAAGTAATGTTATTTAACACATATTTACCATTATTTTAAAAATTTAAAAAGTATATTAAGGAATATTTTTTAAATTTATTTTTAGTTATTTTTACATATTTTCCTTGTTTTGTTAAATTACAGATAATAACTAGTTAAATAACAGAATAATCATATTAATTTGCATGTTGACTAAGAAACAAAAAGTAAAAACTGTCAACGTCCACATTAAGAATCTTTATTTTTTAAAATGATAATTCACTCTGTTTCTGCATTTGACTGTAAATTACACAATTTCTACTGTATTTAAATCAGTTAAAATTACTATTATTTACCACATATTTGCAATTATTAAAAAATAATATACGTATATTAAGGATTACAAATAGTTAGTCATTTTTATTTCATTTTTTGTTATTTTATTCTCCTTATTTTGTTCAATTACAAATAATAACCAGTTAAATAACAGAAAATCATATTAATTTAAATGTTAATTATATAACAAAAGATTCAAACTGTCAATGTCCACATTTAGAATCTGTATTTTAAAAAATGGTAATTCTTTCTTTTAAATGTGAAATTACACAATTTTTTTTAACCGTATTTAAATCAGTAAAGAATATTGTTGTTTAAAACCTATTGGAAAATATGCATATTAAGATATAAAATATGGTTAAAACCTTTCTAACTATTATTTTGCAGATTTTCCGAGATTTGTTGAATTAAATCACAGAAATATTGTACTAATTCACTCGTTCATTTAACAAAAGAGAAGCAGAAACTGAAAATAGGCGTCCACAACAAATATATATATAAATTTATAAATATTATTTAATTGTTTAACAATCTGTGACCCTGAAATTACAGCATTTTACTGTTTGAATCAGCTAAAATATCATTATATTACAGATTTTCTTATTATTATTAAATGATTTTACAGTTTCAGTTTCTTTATCTACAGTAAGTTTTACCTTCATACTATGAATATTTCCAGGGTTACAGGCTGCTGAAGTCCATAGAGGAGGTCCACATTTATCACTTTAATGGACTTTTTCCATCATTTCTGAGCCTCATAACTTCTTTAGTACATCAGAGAGACTCATGAAACATTCAGGGCTGAAAAACACATTTGAGTTCAACCAGATCAGTTTTACATCCACTCCAGGTGTCACAGTCTAAAGACTAAATCTGGTTTCGGTTCATTTTCTCTACAACCGACTGGTTTCATGTCTCATAATGTGTCCAGTATGAACTGAAAATTGTCCAAAACATCTCAAATTTGCCCTGAAACCTTGAGAAAATGACAAAAACCTTCTCAAAACGACTAAAGAATTCGTCCAAAATGCCTCAAAGTGCGTCCAAATTGACTTAACCTTTCCCAAAATTAAACAACTTTACCAAAATTACACAAAAATTGTCGAAAATGACCCAAAATTTAGCAAAATTACTTAAAAAATGACTGTCTAAAATGCCTCAACACTTTTCCAGAACGACTCAAGCCTTGCAAAAATGACAAAAACGAAAAGATCTTTGAAGTCCATAGAGGAGGGTCCAGATTCATCACTTTATTAATAGACTTTTTCCATCATTTCTGAGCCTCATAACTTCATCAGTGCAGCAGACAGACTCATGACATGTTCAGGGCTGAAAAACACATTTGAGTTCAATCAGATCAGTTTTACATCCATCCAGGTGTCACAGTCTAAACATTGAATCTGGTTTTAGTTCATTTTTTCTCTATAACCAACTTTGGGAACCAACCAACTAACTAGTTTCATGTCTCATAATTTGTCCAAAATGAGATGAAAATTGTCCAAAATACCTCAAATGTGCCCTGAAACCTGGACGAAAATCACAAAAACTTTCCCAAAATGAATCAAAGCATGTCCAAATTCACTTAACTCTTTCCAAAATTAAACAATTTGACCAAAATTATCCAAAATTTGTCCAAAATGACTCACAGTTTAGCAAAATTACTCAAAACGACTGTCTAAAATGCCTCAAAAGTCGTCTAGATTGATTCAAAACGTAGCCAAAATGACAAACTTGTCCAAAATGAAAGAAAATAAATGTAAAATGACTCAAATCTTGCATACATTTTCAAATAAACCTGTCCAAAAATCTTCAAAACCTGTCCTAAATAAGTCAAAAATGAAACAAAACGACTTAAAAAAGGTCAAGAATCACAAAATATGACTCGAAAATGAAAAGACCCTTGAAATCCATAGAGGAGGGTCCAGATTCATCACTTTAATGGACTTTTTCCATCATTTCTGAGCCTCATAACTTCATCAGTACAGCAGATAAACTCATGACATGTTCAAGGCTGAAAAACACATCAGAGTTCTGTTAAAAACTGAAACCAGATCAGTTTTACATCCATCCAGGTGTCACAGTCTAAACACTGAATCTGGTTTTTGAGCATCAGTATTGTGTGATCTGCTTCTTTGCTGCATGTTTACCTGTAAATGTCTTTTTACTTTTCCTCCCTGTGCTCGTAAACCACCTCAGCTCCTCGTATTTTTCCTCTTATTACTTATTTACAGTTTCCAGGGTGACTTTCTAACATCTGTCCGGGGGCTGTAAATGAAAAACAGCCTATTGTGTGATTCTGCTGCGTTTACAGCCCGTTTAGTAACGCGCACTGAGCCCGTTAAAGCAGCAAATAAATAAGAAACCTGAACATTGCTTTCTTTGTGCGTTAGCCCCACGCCCAGCCCTTTATTCCTCCACAGCATCACGTGTTGCATGTAAACGTAGTCCGTAGTTTCCTCTGCATGAGCTGATCTGTGCTCCGGAGACACGTGAAGTCACTTTATGCTGCAAAAATCGGCTTTTTCTGGCTGTTTTTCTGTTGGTTTTCTGAGCTTCGTGTCTCAGTGAGCAGCCTTTTTAACACGACCAGAGTTCACCATTTGCACTACATGAATAACCATCAGGTGCCGTCCCTTCAGTATTTAGCGTAAACTGTACATGCATTTAATTATAGACGACACCATCAGGGGGCTGTTCAGCATATGTAAATGTCTGGATTCGTTAATTAGAAAGCAGCGTGGCCATTTTTAGATCCGCCATCGCAGAGCTGAGGAGGGAAAACTGCACATATACACACATCTATATAGATATAATCTACCAGAGCTGCTCTTCTGGTCGGTTTAGACGCTTCAGGCGGAGTTTTTCCAACAGATTTGTCTTTTTAAGCCTCCTCCTCTGCATCAGACGGACACTGACCTGAACTCACACCAACATTCAGGCTTGTTCTGGCTTAAAATGATGAATCTCTGCCCTGACGTTTGCCCCGAGGATTAACCTGGAGGACGGATGAAAATGGACTCGCATGTCCCGAATTCATCATAAGAGCAAACAAATGATTCATTCTTTTTACGTTAATATATGGATGGATCCACATGTCCTACTAAAACACCGTCTTTGGTCGACTTAAAGACTTTGCACATACAACACCAACATATAGAGCCCCTTATGAACACCTACCAATCAAACATTGAGCCTAAATATATAAAAACTGGAACATTGTCTTGTCAAACTTTCCACACATCATATCCTACTGATGTTAGAGCCTCAACAGTTGGTGGAATATGGATCCATCCATATATAGACACTTAGAGGCCACAACACCACCATTATTTGGGAAAAAATGCACTTTTTTCCATTTTAAAGAGCCAATAATTTTTCAATATTGTGATTTTGGGTAATTTTGACTCTTTTCTGACTGGTTTCAAGTAATTTCATACAAGATTCAAGTCATCATTAGTGAAATGTCGACCAAAGAAATGACCCAAAACGACCCAAATGGGGTCAAAGATTACACTGAATTTATCCAAAATGATACGAAATCTGTCCAAAATGTTTAAAATCTGTATTAATAACTCATAAATTGTCCAAAATGACCCCCAAAATGGTCTAAATGTACTCATACTGGCATTCTAGTCTAATCCTACTGATGTTAGAGTCTCAAAGGTTGGTGAAATGTCGACCAAAGACTGTATTTTAGTAGGAAATATAGATCCATCCATATAAGTATAGACTCACAGGTCACAATACCACCATTGTTTGGAAAAAAATGCACTTTTTTCCATTTTAAAGAGCCAATAATTATTCAATATTGTAATTTTGAGTAATTTTGAGTCTTTTCTGACTGTTTTAAAGTAATTTCATACAAGATTCAAGTCATCATTGGTGAAATGTCGACCAAAGAAATGACCCAAAACGACTTAAATGGGGTCAAAAATTACACTGAATTTATCCAAAATGATACAAAATCTGTCCAAAATCTTCAAAATCTGTATTAAATAACTCAAAAATTGTCCAAAATTGCCCCAAAAATGGTCTAAATGTACTCCACTGGCATTCTAGTCTAATCCTACTGATGTTAGAGCCTCAAAGGTTGAAGGTGAAATGTCAGCCAAAGACTGTATTTTAGTAGGAAATATGGATCCATCCATATACATATAGACTCACAGGCCACAATACCACCACTGTTTGGAAAAATCACAGTTTTTTCCTCCATTTTCAAGATCAACTAATGGACAACTCCTGGAGCCATTCAGTTATCTGGATCTGTTCTGTCTGTGTGTAAAAGAGTTCCCTAAGTTGACTCAACATTTGTCCAGATCAGCACAGAAATGACCCAAAATAACTCAAATGGGGTCAAAAATGACACGAATGGGGTCCAAAATGTTTAAAATCTGTATAAAATAATGAAAAAATGTCCAGAATGACCCCAAAAATGGTCCAAATGTCCTCTTTTTGGCATTCTATCATGTAAAAACATCTAAAAACCAGAACCTTGTCTTTTCAGACTTTCGACACATCAGATTCTAATAATGTTAGAGCCTCAAAAGTTCTTGAAACGTCCACCAAAGACGGTATTTTAAGGAGGAAATATGGATCCATCCATATATACACACTTACAGAAACTTTGTGTGCCACCATTATTTGGAAAAACTGGACTTTCTGTCCATTTCCAAGGCCCGATGATTAAACATCTGTCCTCTACTGGAGACATTTCATCCTTTGAAACTACTGTGTTTGTGTCCAAAAGCACTCAAAACTTGTCTGACAACACAAAATGGTTAAATATTTGTCCAAAACAACTCAGAAATGACCCAAAGTGACTCAAATGTAGTTCAAACTTATGCAGAGTTTGTCCAAAATGATTCAAAAACTGTTTAAAATGTCTAAAAACTGGAACCTCGTCTTGTCAAACTTAAAACAAATCAAATTCTACTGACGTTAGAGCCTCAAAAGTTGGTGGAATGTCGACAAAAGACTGTATCTTCAGTAGGAAATATGGATCCACACTTACATATACACTTACAGGAACTTTATGGGCCACATTCTTGCATGTTTTTTCATTTTAAAGAGCCAATAAGTCTTCAATATTGTAATTTTGGGCAATTTCAAGTCATTTCAGACCATCTTAAGCTCATTTTTGACTGACTTTTTTAGCCATTTTGAACAGATTTCAAACAATTCCATACAAGATTCAAGTCATCTTTGGTGAAATGTCGACCAAAGTCTGTATTTTTAGTAGGAAATATGGATCCATGAACGTTCTGGGGAGACAGAACCCCCTTCATGTGGAAAACTTTGCACTTTTTTTCCATTTTTAAGGTCGAATAACTATAAAATTTATCGATTAAAATGGCTTTCAACTTTGCAATGAATGGGTTTTTTTTAAGTTTTGTGAATCGAGGGTCTAACAACATCTTCTGCAGAATGTATTTGTGATATAAACTATGAGTTCCATGTGTGTGTTTCTGCTGCCTGGTGGAGGATCCTGCAGCGTGATATTGAGAAGCTCCTTCGACCTTTGCTGCTGTTTGACTATTGGTCGCTGACTCAGCTCCGTGAATAAAACATGCGATGTGGGTTTTGCAGGAGGCTGAAGGTGACATGGATGGTTCTCCACAGCTCTGGGCTCATATTTTACTTTTCCCCCTGAATGCATCGCGGCACAGCGTCGTAGAATCCACAGAAACCGGTTCCGGGTAATAAATGCAGCGCTGACGGCAGAGATTATTGATTCCTGCACTATTTCCTGACTGGAAACTGATCATGCATCACCGCTCTGACTGGGTTTATGAGTTAGACACTGATGCAGGCTTCGAGCTGCTGCAGAATCTGGGTTTGTAAAGTCGCCTGCATGTTCTGTTATTCGTGTGTTTTCACCCGACAGACTTTCACTACAGATTCACCCTGTTGTCCTTCAACCAGATGATGGAAGCTGCTGAGGAAGCAGCAGGAGGAGATTCTTTATTTTAATCACAGTTTTCCAGCCTCTGAGGCCGTCGAACTGAAAATCATCCATTCTAAGGAGTGAAAATAGTTTTTAAAACAGCTTTTAACTGTAATTTTCCAAACAAGTGTCTCTTATTTCACAGCTTTGTTGAATTGCAGCTAATAACTAAACAAAAATCACATAAAGGAAGTGTTTATTTACAACAGGCCGAGACTGAAAAGCATCAAAAATCTATATTTTAATTATTATTTTACATCATTTGACCATTAAAATTACTCAAACATTTGCTGTTATATGGAGGAAAATTGCCTATATAAAAATTTTGAAATTATAAATCATTTTTTAACTGTTCTCCTACAGATTTTCCTTTTTTTGTTAAATTACATTTTAAAAAATGGAGAAATAAAGTCTGTTGATTTAAATGTGAAAGTGCAATAAAAAACATTTAGTCCCTAAATTCAGTAAAAATAATCGTCGTCATCATTTTCTCAATTATAATCAAACTTATTGTGATTATAATTATTTTTTATGTAGCCGTTAAATTTGCTGTTATTTATTAAATTACAGATAATAAATAATAAAATCTCAGAAATAAGAATTTTTTAGATGTTAAAATAAAACATGTCAAAATTGCAAAAAAAAAAAATTGCGTCAAAAATCTGAAATTTTTACAAAAGAAAATTATTTATTTTACAACATTTAAAGTAAAATTACATTATTTTTTACTTTGTTTAAATTGGCAAAAAAAAAAAAATTATTTTACAGATATTTACTGTTATTTGAAAGAAAAATGACGTATATTAGGGAATGAAAAAATGGAAAATAATTGAATATTTTTAGGGAAAACTACAGAAAAAATTACATGTTAATTACAAAAGAAAAAAGTTATATAAAATACAATTTTACATTATTAATTTAAATATTAAGATTTTATTGTGTTAAATTATATTTTTAAAGCAGTTTTTAAACAACAATTAATTTTTATTTTTCAGATTTTCCATGTTTTATTTAATTACAGATAATAAGTGCTAAAATCACAGAAAAAATATTATTATGTTTTCTGTAAAAAAAAAAAAAGAAACATAAAAGGGAGGGAAAAAAAGTTAAATTATAGAATAATGTCAAATAAAGGACAAATTTACCAGACTTAATTTAAATATTAGGATTAACTACACAACTTAAGTTTTAAGTGTATTTTTTATAAACAATTTACTGGTATTTTACAGATTTTTCATGTTTGGTTAAATTATTATTATATTATTATACTTAGTAAAATCACAGGAAAATTGTCTTATTTACTTGTTAATCTTTAAAAAGAAAAAACAGCCCAAAACTACAATAATCTGTATTTTACACATAAATATTTGCGATATTTATGCTTTTTTTTATGGTGTGTGTCAATTTGTGTTCTTTCATGTACCTAACTCACACTCCTAATTAGTTTTTTTCATCTTTAGACGTATAAAACTAATAAAAGTTGGATTTTTTGACCTCTAACCTGCAGATGGAAACAGGCCGAGATCACCTCCCTGCTCTGGGATCGATACACATCATCATTAAAGTGTGAAGCATCTGTAACGATTTACCTCCTCACTGAGCTGAGGACAGTGTTTCAGACTGAGAGATAAATGATGGTGGATGAACGGGAGCAGCTGATCACCAGAGCAGATTTTAATCTCCTCCACAGGCTGATGAACTCGTTTAAAGCAGCCTCTTTCTCTGCTGATTATCTGGTTCAGCTCAGATTTCCTTCCAGTTACTGTGTCATTAAAGAGACGGCGGAAAGAGACAGTGATGTGTAACGTGGTGACGCAAGCAATCAGCCTTTATCTTACTAATATATCAGAAGGTGAGCTCCAAGCTGCAGTTTCTGGTTGGTTGTTTTGCTCATTTTTCCTCTCTGTGGCTCATTTTTAACAACAATCTAAAGTCCTGCACGTCTATGGAAACAGAGCAACCACGAAGGCACAGGTGCAATGATAGAAATGAGGCAAAATATACACAAAAATGTGAGTTTCTTTGATTATTTCTAATTTAAAAAATGCAAAGAATACAATTTATCAGTGCGGCGTTTTTCCAAGTGTCCACAGAAGTTACCAAGAACAAATGGAGCCTCCACAAACTATAGATATTTACATCATCTACAAACTCGTGCATCAACTCTCGGAGGATGTTTCACCATGTGGAATGTATCTTCAACAACTTGCAAATAAAAGAGTTGAATTTAATAATAACGCACTGGTTTTACATAGGACTTTTCTAGACACTCAAAGACGCTTTCCATTGCATTACTCATTCACTCCATACTCCATGGTGCTAAGCTACATATGTAGCCACAGCTGTCCTGGGGTAGACTGACGGAGGCCAGTCTGCTCCATCGGCCCCTCCAACCACCACCAACCACTCACTCTCCCACTGCATCCACCCAGGCTTCCCTCACAGTCTCCCATCCAGGTACTGACCAGGCCCAACCCTGCTTAGCTTCCTAGATCTGACGGGATCGGGCGTCCACAAGGCGGTATGGCCACGGCTTTCTTCGATGATTCATTTTTACAGAAATGTAAAAAAAGAACTGGAATCACCATGTTGCCTCCACGTAGGAAAGATATTTAACTCTTTCCATTTTTACAGCCTCTACAAACTCATTTTCTCTCAGTCTAAAATTGCTGAAATTATTTCAGATTTGTCCAAAATAAACGCAGTTTCCCAAAACTTACTCAAATTGTTCCCAAACTTTACCCGGTGAGAGATCAACAGAGGTCATGTTATCTTAAAATGACTCAAAATAACTCAAACATTGGCCAAAATTCATTAAAATTTGCCAAAAATTAGCTAAACTTCATTAAAAAATGACAATTTTCGAATCATTTTGGACAATTTGAGTCCAATTTTAAATCTCACAGATCTTACCAAACCGTGAAAAACTGCTGTTTCCACTCCACATCCTCCAGATATTAAACTATCTCCATGTTTCCAGCCTCTACAGACTTTTTCTCTCTCCTCTGCTCATCAGCTGTAGAAAGATGTTTCACCATGCTGGATGTATCTTTACCAACTTCCTCCTCTGTTCACTGTTTCTGAGCCATGCTGCATTTATTTTATTGATCCAGTAGGTTTGATTTTCCTCTCAGTCTCTCTGTGGAAACACTGCCTGCAGTTCAACCTAAAACACACTTTTGGTCACAGCTGGCTCAGTCATGGAGAATCAGTTAAAACAAACAGCTCACACTTGTGTTTATGATAAAATATCACAATTTTAAGCTTGTTCTTGGTTATTTTTTTGGAATTGAACCGGATGTGAAACATTCATGGACCACGAGAAGGTGGGAAATCTGAGGGTTTTTTCTGTTTATGCAGTTTGGTGCGATCACGGCAGGGTGTTGTTTTTAACAGCATCATGTGTAAGCTGTGTACTTTTGGCAGTTTTTTGAATAAGACACGTAGCATAAAATTGTTTTGTTGACATTTTAATGATTTTAAGCTTAGATTTGATTAATTTTCCCACATGATTAGTTCAAGGACTGTCGGAAAGTTGAAAATCCAATGACTCTTTCCCAGTTTTAGGCTCTAATAAATGTCTTTAAAGATATTATACCAGCCGACAAACTATTTAGGTTAGTTTCTCTTTTGTTTATTCATTACTTCTTTCTAATGAGGCAAAAGCATTTCTCATCTGATTAATTAATTGGCTACTAGATGACAAAAACAATCAGCAGCTGCAGCCCTAGAAAAAATCCTTTTTGCTTGTTTTGCACTTTTGTATTTCTTGTCTTGAGTTTAAGAACAAACTATTTTTAGACAGAAACTGTAAACGATTTTCATTTTTCCGACAGTCCTTGAACTCATCATGCGTAATGTGCAGTTCTATTTGAAAAACCAACCAAAATCTAAGCTTAAATTTGTTACAATTTCAACAAGATAACTTCATTCTACATGTCTAATTTAAAAGGTTGCCAAAAATAAACAGCCCTGTGAAAAAAAACTTGAATATCTCTGTTTATTTTATGAAGTACAGGAGTTAAATTAGATCAATGACACCACAAGTGCCTCTAATCTGCATCTAAGTTTTGTACTCGTGCCTCCACACTTCCCACTAAACACAATTAACAGCAGCACCTGAACACGAGGCTGATCGTGCCTCGTTGTTTGGCTGCAGAGGCTCTCAGACGGAGCGTAAACTTCTGTCCTGACTGTTTAGTTCAGCTGCTCGCCTCCGGTGCTGCATTGAATCATTCATCAGCTTCTAAATTTGCGAGCTACTGTAACCACAGCGGAGCGTCTGCAGGCTTTGTCTTTTCCATTTGGGTCAGAGCGAAGCTTCGTCTTGCATAAACTCAGGCCTGAACATCAGATTCCTGCACTGGAGGAACAAACCTGAGGCGTCTTGGTGGGAGGAGAAGCCGTCCGGTTATTGTTTGGCTGCAGAGAGGGAACTCCTCCCTCACCAGGTCACTGAGGTTCTACCATCTATCTGTCTACAGTAGAGCTAAAAAGAAAGTCAAAAACTAAAGAGATGTGCCGCAGGATGAGTCAAACCCTCATCGTTGCATAAGTGCATTAGCAGACAGAGGCCTTGGGACGCCTCGCAGAAAACACCGAGCTCCATTGTGGTTTTAAAAAGCCTGAATCCAGTGAAATTTAGAGCCGACCCACATTCTGACTAAGTTTTCCTCCGGAATACGTGATTCTGCATTAAAAACCGAGGCAGGATCTGATGATTCTCTTCCTTTGAAAAGTAATTTGTGGTGTCGTTTGGGTAAATTAAAAAAAAACCCCTGCAAGAACTAATTGTTCTTCTTTGATTCAGTTGCTGAGAGAAGAGATAACAACGAACTACAGCATCAAACACAGAGCTAATAAACAAAACAACATTATCTGGACTCCACAAACCCACAGCTTTCTAAAGCGAACCAACCTGCAACGTGTTTAATCAAACTGTCGCTCCGACACAAACTAACTGCATTCTTATTTACACTGATCAGACATAACCATCTGTCTATTATTGTGTTGGTCCCCTTATGTGGTCCAACATGCTCTGAACCATTGGGTATGGACCAGAGGACCTCTCAGGGTGTCCTATGGGGTCTGGAACCAGGACGTTGGCACTGGATCCTTTGGGTACTCTGGCTTGTGCAGTGGGGCCTCTGTAAATCAAACTTGTTCCACTGCATCCTGTTGATGCTTGATCACAATGGGGTGTAGGAAGTTTGGAGGTCAAATTAACATGTTGGACCATTGTAATGTTCCTCAACATGTTCCTGATTGGTTGATGTTGTTTCCATGTGGTGGGGTGCATTTTCATCCAGTGACATTTGGGATTTCCATTAGCATGAGGGAGTGTGTTTGTTGTGGGATGATGTTTATTTGGGTGTCTAAGTCTGATCAACATGGATGTTAAAATCCAAGGTTTTCCATCAGAACACCACATAGTACCAATATGATCAATGTTGTTCACTTCACCTGTCAGTGGTCATGATGTTGGGGCTGATCATTGTATATTTTGAAAGACACCAACTGCCTACTTGTGCACTCATTGCATATTTTTATGCACATTTTGACAAATCGCTTTAGAAAACAGAATGAAAACAACAAAATGTTTGCTTTTGTTTTTTAAAGGAGTTAACTGAAGATGGAAACACCTTTTTTAACAAGTACTGACACTGTGAAAATTCTTTGGGCATGAAACATGCCTAATAACAAGTATAATGTCACCACATGTTTGAAGCTTCTCCTCCATTTTCTGGGTTACCATGGTGACAAGTCCCACCCCATCTAATATGCAACTGGTTGGCTGAAAAAGGAGCGACAGTGAAGCAGTAAAATAAATGGTTATATGTTTTATGTTGACTTGAAATGTATTTGCGATACAAATGGGAGCTTCGTATTATAAAAAGGCAGATTTTTGTCATTCAAAATCACTTATTTCCATTTGGCGTTTCATTGGCACACCATGTACTGCAACTTTAACCAACTCGTATGCTTTTTCAACACCACAGACTGAAGTATGAACAGCTGGAAAAGTGTAGAAATGGCACTCAAAATGTTCCAGTAATGGTCATTTTTACACAATATCACGTAGAGTTCAGCAGAAAATACGTTTCTCTAAAAAATGCAATCAAAAATGCATTATGGTGTACAGGAATGTTGTTTTTGGGAGGTATGTGAAATGTTCACAATCATTATTCATTCCTAAAACGGCGCCAAAAGGTGATAAAGGAGATGTTTTACTTCTGGTTCCTCATTTCAACCATATGAGCAAAAACAAGACGCAGGAGGTCTTATTCAATTTTGCTTCATCCTTTATCTTCTCCTTATCTTTTATCATCAAGAACATGCAAAAATCCTGCGAACTTTCTTTTATCCTTTTCTACTTTCAGTTTTTTTCGTCTTGGTTAGTTTGCCAGAATCTTTAGCTTTAGCTCGAGCAGCGGAAAAACTCACCTGTGCTGTTCACTATGAGCCTTTCAGATCAGCTAATAAACACCAGTGCTGCGTTAATACATGTGTAGACTGTGGATCTGCAGCACAGTGAACATGACTCACCAGGTCCAAGCACAGTTTGTACTAGTCTACATCAGTGACACACACAGAAACAAACAACAAAACACAGGAATCCACACACACCCAGACCAAAGTGAGTTTTTTAAAGCACCGACAGCTAAATGTGGCTCTTCAGCAACATCTACAGGAGCTGGAGGAAACTCCAACTACCTCTGTGTTGAGATGTTCGAGATTTATACCAGACAGCTCACTGACCTTGTATCTGTACAACATCACACAACACTACAAACTAACTAAGGTGAGCACCACGACACCAAAAAGCTAAAGTTAGCTTGCTACATATTTAGGGGTTAAGCTAACAAATAGCTAACAACACAAGACACAGTAAAGATACAGATACAGTATGCTGTTTTAGGGTTGTCAAATGGTGGAAAAGTAGGTACAATTTTGAGATCTTTTCTTTGGTTTACTACAGATCTAGCTTTCTGCATAGTGCCAGGAATCACTGGTATATAATGTAAATAGCAGTGGGCCCAGAGTAGAACCTTGTGGAACACCTACAGACACTAACTGATGATTATGACATGCTGAGAGTGATTTAACACTTATAATTCTTGGATTGTCTTTTGTCGATTACATCCCAAACTCACCTCCACTTTGCACAGTTCAAGGTGTAAAAGTAAAGTGGAAGTAATCTGATACAAAATTTGACATTTCATTGTATACATGCAAATATCAGTGGGCCCACGGTAGAACCCTGTGGGACACCACTGGATTCTGAATGATGATTCTGATGTACTGAAACATATTTAAGATATAACTGTAAAATTTTCTTTGACTGATTTTAGCCCTAACTTACTTCCACAGCTGAGTTAGAGATGTAAAAGTAAAGGGGAAATTACTTCATGCAAGAAAAAATACATTTTCATCACACAATATGGCTGCAGACACTTCAAAGCTTCCTCCTCACCACAAAACAACCGCCGACTTCATAACAAGTCTCCTAAATGAAGTTTGTGCGCTGACTTTAAAACCTGATGGTCCACCAAGAACAAAATCTCCAACTGTACAGATGGTGAATTATTATATATAATGTGAATAGCAGTGGGCCCAGTACTGATCCTTGTGGAACACCTGTGGACACTGAGTAATGAATCTGCCATGCCGAAACTCATTGAACTCATAATTCTTAGGTTTCCTTTGGTTGATTTCAATCATAACTCACATTTAGGTCAGTTAGAGGTGTAAAAGTAAAATGGAAATTAAAATAATACAAAAACTGACATCTGAATCACACAATATGGCTGCAGACAGCTTGAATGAACCACTTTTGTAACAAGTCGCCCAAATAAAGTTGGTGAGCTGCTCTGAAACCAGACGGTCCACCAAGAACAAGAACACTAACTCTGTAGATGGTCATGATATGCAATGTAAATTTTTTTGTGGGCCTAGGATAGACCCTTGTGGAACACCACTGAACACTAATTGAGCATTCTGGCATACTGACACAGATTTTTTAAAAATTCCAGGATTATCTTTGTTTGATTTCAACTCTAACTCACACTTGAGCCAGTTAGTGATGTAGAAGTAAAGAGGAATCATAAACAAACTATATTTTTAATCAATATGGCTGCTGACAGCGTGAAGCTTCCTCCTCAACACAGAGCAATGACCAATTTAATAAAAAGTCACCCAAATAAAGTTTGTGTGCTGATTCTGAAACCAGATGATCCAACAGGAACAAGAACACCAGCTCATATCATGTAAATATCAATGGGCCCAGGATAGAACCCTGTGGAACACCTGTGGACACCAGAATGAGGATTCTGACATACTGAGACTGATTTAGCAGTTTTAACTCTTGGATTTTCTTCAGGTGTTTTCCGTCCTGGCTAGGTGGTTGAGCAAGAACAAAAACACCAACTCTATACACGTTAAATCATAGATATTTATAATGTAAATAGCAGTGGGCCCAAGGTAGAACCTTGTGGAACACCAACGGACACTGATTGATGATTCTGATGTACTGAAACTCATTTAACACTTAAAATTCTTAGATTTCCTTCGGCCCAGTTTCATCCTTCAATCACAGTTAAGTCAGTTCAAGGCTTAGAAGCATGGTGAAATAAACTGATACAAAAACTGTTGTTACAATCACACAAAGTTGCTGTCGACAGCGTGACTGAACCAATTTGAAAACAAGTTGCCCAGATAAAGTTTGTGTGTTGCCTCTGAAACCAGATGGTCCAACAAGAACAAGAACACCAGCTCAGCTCATATAATGTAAATATCAATGGGCCCAGGATAGAACCCTGTGGAACACCTGTGGACACCAGAATGAGGATCCTGACATACTGAGACTGATTTAGCATTTTTAATTCTTGGATTTCCTTTGGCCCAGTTTCATCCTTCAATCACAGTTAAGTCAGTTCAAGGCTTAGAAGCACGGTGAAATAAACTGATACAAAAACTGTCATTAAAACCACACAAAGTTGCTGTCGACAGCGTGACTGAACCAATTTGAAAACAAGTTGCCCAGATAAAGTTTGTGTGTTGCCTCTGAAACCAGATGGTCCAACCAGAACAAGAGCACCTGCTCAGCGCATTAATTATTTGTCATTAACAAATGGAACAGCAGCTGAAGTGGGCTGGGATTACCATCCTTCCTGTGTGCAGTAAAACTAAAGATGTCATGTTGCTGTGTTGGTGGAAACGTCACTCCGAGGGGCTTCGCTGAGCCACTGCAGGGAAATTATGTGAGATCACACATGAAATGAAGCTCCACTGTGGGAACATATGGGCCGAGACGGGACGTCAGCGACACGATGTTCTCAGTGGAAGTGACGAAACGTTTCAGCTGCTCAGTTTGTGTTCACTGTAAATGAATGAACATAAAACGTGTGTGGTTTAGATTAATTATCATGTCCTAATCCCGGCACGCCTGTTTGTTAACAGAAAGCAGAAACCTTGTCCTGCTGTAATTGATTTGTTTGAAGACGGCCAGCAGGAGAAGGAGGCTGCTGCTGCTGACGCGTCTGCAGACAAAAGAAGCATTAGTCCGGATTAATCGGGATTAACGAGAAGAAATTCTGATGGACAGGACAAAAAAAAATCCCTCCACTCCCCAGGCTCAGTGAACTCCTCCTGCTTAGAGTCTGCACAGATTAAAATGACATTTCACTGCCACTAATCAGCAGGTGGAGACAACAGCAGGTTCGCGTTAATGTACGTTAGAGCCTCCATGTGTGGTCTGCAGTCGATCATCAGTCTGTGTTTCAGTCCTTCAGCTCATCCAGACGCACAAATGTTGAGTCATGCAGGGCGAAACAGAGAAACTAGACTCCTGTTGCACCATTTTGAAATCTGGTCAAAGGTTCAGCTCTTGTGAAAGAAATCTGATTCCAAAACTGAGAAACTGTGGAGCTCGAAGGGAAGAAAAGATCATCATTTTACTGTTTTACTACAATCAATTTGTTTTACGTAATGTTTTGCCTTCTATTTTCCCTAATCATGATTACATCCAGATTGAACCCTCTAATTTGTTTTGCATGATTTTGTTTTTTAGGCTTCTTTACTAAACTGTCTTCATTCAAATATTCATGTTACTGTGATGCACGACAAAGACAAGCAGCAAATCTTCTCTTCTGAGAGGCTGGAATCTGCAAATATTTTGAATTTTTCATCGTATTTTGTTGAAAATCTTCACATTCAAGGTTGAAACTAGAAGGTAGTTTCATTGTTGATGAAACGTTTGTTCATAAAACGTCAAAAAAGCAGGTAAGTACTCAAGAACGCAAAAAAATCAAGAAGATGGAGCACGAAACTATAGAAAAAGGGAATGTGAGCTGTATGAAGGGTTAAAAAGTTGTGGATTTTTTCAGTAGTTGTTGTTTTTATGCTACTTTCTATTCCCTGCATGTGCAGTACATTGGTGTCAACGTATTCCACACATGTACAATGTTGTTTTTGTCGCGTTTTCTTCACATGAAGCTACAAAGATTAGCTCATAAACCATCAAATTAATCACCAAAAGTAATATTTGGATAATCGATTAAATGCAGAACAAGTCTGAATTCTCTTTTAGTAGCTTCTTAAATGCCTAAAATGTGAATATTTTCAGGTTAGTGGACAAAACAAGACACTTCAGTACTTAAGAAACGCTGATCCACATTTGTCACCATATATTTTTTTAACATTTGAGAGACCAAACAACTCATCGAGAAAATATTCAACGATAAAAATCATCGAGAGCCGCAGCATTCGCTAAGGTTAAAATATGAAAATATAGAAGACGGGAAAGAAATCAAGGAAGAAAAGAGGAAAAAACAGGACAAAGACGGAGAGCATCGGAAAGATGGAAGAAAAATATACAAAGAGACACGAAAACCAGAGGAAGATGGTAGAAAATAGGTGACAGAACTAAAGGAAGAAGCATTTTAGGAGACAAGAGGGAGAGAAAGACAGAAACGTAGAACATAAAGAAGAGAAAAGCAAAAAAAAAAAGGCTAATAGAGAGATGTTTCAACGTTCAACTGCAGCCACCACTGAGTTGTCCTTTCAGAATAAAAGCTGCAGTATGATGCTGAGTCCTGATCTGACATCCATCCACCTCCACCATTACTGGAATTAAACTACTGGAATCAACGAAGCGCCGCCACAGACTGAAAGAGGAGGATCAGCAGAGGATTTCACGTGAGTAAAAGGTGGACTGAGGAAGGAGAGGAGTCTGAATGTGAAAGGACAAAGAAGGGAAAAGACGGAGGTGAGGAAGCGAGAGGGGAGGAAGAGGGGGGCAGAGACCCTCGGGCGACTGTTAAACTGACTTAATCAGATCAACTTACTGACCTGGATAAACTCTGCTTGACTGCAACACACAACCGCTAACACAACAAACCGCCGCTCGGCATCACGATACAGAGTTTGTGGCTCCTCTAGTTTCATCCGCGAGAGCGAAAATCAGGGAAAAAGTAGGAAAGAGAAGCGAAGGCAAGCAATGAAATATTAAAACCGGAGAAGCTCACACTTTGTTCCCGAATGGTTCGTTTCAGTAAAAGAAGAGAAAGGAACATTAGAAGTGAGCAAAAAGAAGAAGAGAAGATGGAAAAAAAGGACAAAGAAAAGGAAAAACCAACCAAAACAAGAAAGAAAAGCAGTTTTAAGACTATTTTGCAACTCCAAAATACACCTTTCTGTTATTTTACCATTATTAATCATTTCAAGTATATAAGTCAAGTTACACAGCCCATTTATAATGACAGCTGTTTCATCAAAGTGCTTTAAACTAACATATATTATAATTGGTAGTGTAAAAAAAAAACTACAAGTTTAAAATATTGGAGATGAGACTGTATAATGTTATTTATGGTGTCATTTTACCTGAATAATTTACAAACGAGGCATTAAAAATGATATAACATACGATATTTCAACAAGTAACAAGATTTATTGTGATGCAAGTGTTTTGACTTACCAATATTTATATTAGAAATCTGTCTCACGAACGTTTTACAGTCTGCAGAGGATGTTTTTGGGGGTTCAGTCCTATGTTCCCACAGTCTTATGTTCCCACAGCCTTATGTTCCCACAGCCTTATGTTCCTACATGTCTCACATTTCTAAGACCTTGTTTACACGAAAAGAAAACGCAGATCTTTCCATGTGGTTCGTCACTCCACAGCAACCTCATGTTGGAGTAGCGGTGTTGACCTTGAGAGAGTTTGGAATCTAGCTCTCTCCAACCATGGTTGAGTGGCAAACCCTTAACTACCAGGGGTAGAAATGTGGGAACTGTGCAAGCATAGGACCTAATTTTGAAAGATATCTTAGGAATGTGGGAACATAAGGCTGTGTGAACATAGGGCTGTGGGAATATAAGGATGTGGGAAATAGGGCTGTGGGAACATAGGGCTGTGGGAACATAGGGCTGTGGGAACATAAGGCTGTGGGAACATAGGGCCGTAGGAACATAGGGCTGTGGGAACATAGGGCTGTGGGAACATAGGGCTGTGGGAACATAGGGCCGTAGGAACATAGGGCTGTGGGAACATAAGGCTGTGGGAACATAGGGCTGTGGGAACATAAGGCTGTGGGAACATAGGGCTGTGGGAACATAGGGCTGTGGGAACATAGGGCCGTAGGAACATAGGGCTGTGGGAACATAAGGCTGTGGGAGCATAGGGCCGTAGGAACATAGGGCTGTGGGAACATAGGGCTGTGGGAACATAAGGCTGTGGGAACATAGGGCTGTGGGAACATAGGGCTGTGGGAACATAGGGCTGTGGGAACATAAGGCTCTGGGAACAGGGCTGTGGGAACATAGAGCTGTGGGAACATAGAGCTGTGGGAACATAGGGATGTGGGAACATAGGGCTGTGGGAACATAGAGCTGTGGGAACATAGGGCTGTGGGAACATAGGGCTGTGGGAACATAAGGCTCTGGGAACAGGGCTGTGGGAACATAGGGCTGTGAGAAATAAGGCTGTGGAATCATAGGGCTGTGGGAACATAGGGATGTGGGAACATAGAGCTGTGGGAATATAGGGATGTGGGAACATAGGGCTGTGGGAACATAGAGCTGTGGGAACATAGGGCTGTGGGAACATAGGGCTGTGGGAACATAAGGCTCTGGGAACAGGGCTGTGGGAACATAGGGCTGTGAGAAAATAAGGCTGTGGAATCATAGGGCTGTGGGAACATAGGGATGTGGGAACATAGGCACGCTCCCATTTTCAGACCCTCAAAAGCGAAAAAATTCCGTGTTTTTAAACTGTCTGTCACTAGTGTGGCAGAATGTGAACCAACAATGACTAAACTGTTGTATTCTCAGCAGTAATCCAGGTCAGTCCAGACAAAATTCAGTAAATGTGCTGCTGCATCATCACAGAACAGAAGACAAGCACTAAAATTCAGCCTTGAAAAATATAAACTGTTGATGATTTTCTCTGCAGAATGTGAATGTGAATGCAGAATTCTTGCAAAACATTCCCTGAACCCTGAGCCTGTCTGTAATCTGAACTGGAGGCCTCGCTGTGATGTAACTCTACGTTCATTTGGCCGTCGGAGGATCTGCAGAGACGATATTTCTCCCCAACTGTCAGTGACTTCAGGCGAGAATCATGCGATCACGCAGCCATCCTGAAAACGGCACCGATGAAGGTGTTTTCCTCTGCAGAGTTCACCGGGTTCTCCACATACATGACCACGCGGCGTCACGGATCACTGCACGGCTGTGGAGGCGTCTATGGGCACGTGAGGGCTGCAGCAGAATGTGCATTATTGCAGGACTCTCCTTTGTCCCACAGAACAAACAGGCAGAGTTGCATCACAGCATCAAATATTTGGCTTCAAACTGCTGCAGCTGGGAGCTTCAACTGTGTAGCACAAAACCCTGGACTCACTAATGTTACTGTACATCTTTTATAGCGTCTCAGAGCAGCTGTGAATGCGCCGACATCCCCTCTGAAGGGTTTTCTGGCTGCTCCACTTTAAATGTTTCATGGTTTTAACTTTCCAGGCAGCAGAGTGTGAAACTTCCACAGCCAGTCGGTGTGTTTTCTGCTGCTGAGGTGATGCTTCGTGTTAAACTCGCTGCGTTTTGCACAATTCATGACTCACAGTTCAACCTTCAGCCTTATTCTCCCTTCTGCACTTAACAAGAGGTGAAGACAGAAGCAGAACACATGAAAACGACTAAATTACTGGTTTTAAATGCTTCTTTTATCGGAATATTTGGCAAAATCAGCCTCATGTGCTGTTAAATTTTAACATGAAGACAACATGGAAGCAGCCTGTAACTGCACATACACATATCAGGCATAACATTAAGACCACCTGACTAATATTGTGTTGGTCCCCTTATGTGGTCCAACATGCTCTGAACCATTGGGCATGGACCAGAGGACCTCTCAGGGTGTCCTATGGGGTCTGGAACCAGGACGTTGGCACTGGATCCTTTGGGTACTCTGGCTTGTGCAGTGGGGCCTCTGTCAATCAAACTTGTTCCACTGCATCCTGTTGATGCTTGATCAGAATGGGGTGTAGGAAGTTTGGAGGTCAAATCAACATGTTGGGCCATTGTCATGTTCCTCAACATGTTCCTGATTGGTTGATGTTTTTTCCATGTGGTGGGGTGCATTTTCCTGCAGGGGTAGGCCAGTGACATTTGGGATTTCCATTTGCATGAGGGAGTGTGTTTGTTGTGGGACAATGTTTATTTGGGTGTCTAAGTCTCATCAACATGGATGTTAAAATCCAAGGTTTTCCATCAGAACACCACATAGTACCAATATGATCAATGTTCTTCACTTCACCTGTCAGTGGTCAGAATGTTGTGACTGATCGGTGTATAATACCAACATATAGACCCTTATAGACACCAGTTCTTGTCTCCTACCAATGAGTCCACATCAACATTTAGTCTAAATATTTAAAACCTGGAACCTTGTCTGGTCAAACTTTCAACACATCAGATTCTATTAATGTTTGAGCCTCAAAAGTTGGTGAAATGTGGACCAAAGATTGTACTTTAGTAGGAAATATGGATCCATCCTTATATATATATACACATACAGGAACTTTCTGGGGACACAATACCAGCCTGGAAGGAAAATGTTGCCATTTTTTCCTTTTTTTCGGTCCTCTAATTAAAATTTTGTCCTCTGCTGCAGTCATTTGATCATAAGATTCTACAGTAAACTATTCTGTCTGTGTTCTCACCAAATTTCATGGCTGTGGGAGTTTTATTTTTGGAGATACTGAACCATGAAAACGGCTTCTCATGTATTTTTGAGGGTGAAAATAGATAAATTCCAGCTCTGAGAACAATAAATTCTTAAAAATTCAGCCAATTTTTTTTCTACTAGAACTTAGTTTTAGGTCCCAAACAACAATTCTGATAAAAATCTGAGACAGTAAAGGAGGACTGTTATCTGAAATGACTTTTCTACTGCTGTGCTCAGGTGCAAACAACATCGAAAAAAAGTCAGAACAAGGTCAAATTAAATTGTGACACCATGTGAAACTGATCTGGTCTGTGAACGTATCATGTCTGGCGTCGTGTGATGCAAAACACCCACAAAGTGATATCAAACCACCAAACTGGGATGCAAAAAAAGATGTAAAACAACCAAAATGTTCGACAAAATAACCCCAAAATGACGTAAAAAGACTGAAATATAATGCAAAACGACCACAAAAAGCCGCAAAATGGTAAAAGTGTGACACGAAAAGACCACAACAGACAAACCACGAAATGTTCAATAAAAAGACCACAAAAAGATGTAAAATGATGATAATGTGACCCAAAATTACCTTAAAATGACCTTAAAGGACCAAGATGCAAAACGACCACAAAAAGATATAAAACAAATAAAACTACACCAAAACACATTTTAAAAGAACATTTCCCAACTCTTGGGTCAACTTTGACCTGCCAGCTGTGCAAAAACTAGGGATGCACGATAATGCCAATTTCAAAAGATTCCAATAATCGATCATTTTATACTTCTTGCTGCCGATAACTGATAATGTCAACTGATTGCGCACCAGAGTGTGACGCCGGAGTTGGCAGGTCCTCTACTACAACTACCGCGGCTTTCTACAGCCTTGGCGACGCTCGGTGGCATTTGGCAGTGCGCACGACTATTTGAATATCAAAATTATTATCCTAATACCACCACAACCAACCAATATTCGGATATTTGAATATTCGGACCAACCCTAGGGAAAAGTCTTCTTCTGACACGTTAAAGAAAGTCCACGCTGGTCAGTGCCACACCATGCTGCTTGTTTTTCTTTGCCTGCGCAGTCTTATGACATCACACACATGCGACAGTAGCGTCGGGGAGGGGAGGGGTTGAGGAGTCAGGCCACAACACACAGACCAATGGCAAAAACCAAGATTCAAGTCTCTATTATTATCGGCTCATTTTATCGGCTGATTTTTTAATTATCAGAATGACGTCATAATTGCCAAAATTAGCCGATAATGGTCGGACGCGGATATTATCCTGCATCCCTAGCAAAAACAATAACAAGCTTCTGTCACACTTGTAAACTCCTAAAACTTTGGCAATGAATTGCCAATTCTGGGACTGTGATCTTGAAGAAAACAGGTCAAGACGTCACCTGAAGAGATATTAGACACAAGAATCCTCCATCGTGTAGCAACAGCAACAACCAGGAGCCACTTCTTCCCTTTAAACAGACATTTTCAGACAAATATTCTCTCGGATTTTTAATGTTCTCGCTGCTGCAGATGGAAGTGGGAGGAACACAAGAGATGAGTAATTATAAAGTAAACTGAGCTGCTCCTCCAGAAACATTAGTGCTGCTGCTGTTTGTTTCTGAGCTGCTTCGTCTCCCTGAAACTCCCCAACAAACACTCTGAGGCCCGTTAATGCACAGCTAATGCGCTGAACTCAGGGGATCCCCGAACACAATCTGCCGTCAGGAAAGCCTGAGCGGCGGATTCATAACGAAGCTCCAGGAGGGAAACTAATGTACTGAACATGCGGAGGGAAGCAGCGAACACAGAAGAAACCAGCAGCAGAGAGAAACGAGTCCGATCCAGATGATGGGCGGCATCCAGAGCGATTTTCTCAGCGGGATCTGCAGAAACCCGTCAGCGACAAACCACAGAGTAGAACCACACACTGAGACACACCGAGGCCTCGCACAAGTAGAGATGTTAAATAGGTTCAGATCAGCGGGGAGCGAAAATACTGGTGAAACAGGCAAAATTTACAGCAAACACAGTGAGGAAATGCAGAATTATGTGATATTAGACACACAGAACATATACAAAGCAAAGGGATCCTGCAGAATAAAGCAGCTAAGAGAGATTTAAGGGAGGATCTGGTTGTAAAACATGTGATCGGTGCTGCAGAGGGACGTCGCCCTTCATGTTTCACTCCAGCATTTTATTGTATTTATGTCATTCAATAAAAGCAAAATCCGAAACAGCTGCTGAACACAAACCTGCAGCCGCAACGACCCAAAATATCGATTCATGCGTCTTATTTCTGAGCCGAAGAGAAGCAGCAAATCTAACCGCTGCAACAAACTGCATTAATCGGCAGAGTAAAGACGGAGGAGACGTAAATAACCCAGATGCATGATGGGGGTTCTCTACTCCTGAGCAGAGCGGCTCGGATACCCGTCGATGAGGAAGCAAGCAGTCGGAGTTTTATCCTCGATATCTGCCAGCGTCTGAAATAACAGTTTCCTGCTGCTTCCTGTGGAGCTAAAAAATCTGTCCACACTCTGAGAAGGTGACTTTAATCTGAGAAAGTTTGGGCTTTTTGGACACAAACTCTGCAGCTGATGACTTTAAGCTTGTTGGTTTGGACGCACACCTTCACAGTCCAGGTGTAAAAGTAAATGACGAAGAAAAATGATTTAAAAATATGGATGACACAAAAAAACACATACTGTAAGCTTCAAAAACTGTAAAACTGTGAAAATAATTGCAAAATTTATATTTTTTACACTAAATACAGTAAAACAATGTAATTTTACGGTCACATGTTGTAAAAGAATGAATTACTGTTTGTAAAAAGTTGAATATTTGATGTGTTGATTGTTTTGTACTGTTGTTTTTTTGTGATTTTACAAATTATTACTTCTTATTTAACAAAACAGGAACGACCCATAAAATATTTTTAATTTTTTTTATGTTTTTTAAATTTTTTTTAACCATTTTTCTTTGTTTGCCAAATAATGCTAAATATCGGTAAAATACTTTTTCTGATTAAAATACAATAAAAAAACTTATGTGGTCAAACTTTATAATAGAATGAATTAGCTTTTGTTCAAATACAGATTTTTGATAAGTACACTATTTACAGTTTAGGATTAAAATGTAAATAATTATTTTTTTCTGGGATTTTAGTATGTATTTTATAATTTAACAAAACGAGGACAACAAAGAAGAAATATTTACCAATTCTTAAATCTTGATTTACATAATTTTTCGTTCTAATAATAGCAAATATCTGGAAAATAAAGATTTGTTTTTTGTTAGTTTAAATACTGTAAAAAAAAATAGTTAAAATAATTGTTAGTATTTGTAAAAAATATTTGTCAAAAATAAAGTTTTTGATGTGGACAACATTTACAGTTGTGTTATTTCACAGTTAACATGTAAATTATTACTGTTTTACTGGTTGTTATCTGAATTTTAACAAAACGGAAAAACTGTAAAATAACAGTAAATTGATTTTTAAAAAAATTTAAAATGTTATTACTTTTACAGTGTAGAACAATATTTTACAGTTTGGCCTGATTTTTTATTTTTTTTAATTTACAGTCAACATATAAATTGGTACTTTCCCCCACAATTTTACAAGATATTATATATAATTTAACAAAGCAGGGAAAAACTATAAAATAACAGTGAATTGCTAAAAATAAAAAAAAAACAACATTATTTTTACAGTGCAGAACATTATTTTACAGTTTGGCCTGATTTTTTATTTTTATTTTTTACTTTACAGTCATCATGTAAATCGGTACTTTTCCACCATGATATTATTAGATATTATGTGTAATTTAACAAAGCAGGGAAAAATCTATAAAATAACACTTCTAAAAAATATTTAACATTTTTAAATCCTTGATTAAAATAATTGTTCTTTCAAAAAACAGCACATATCTGTAGAAATATATTTTTTAAAATACTTATTTTACAGTCAAACATTGTTGGTGTTCGACATGAAGGTCAACAGACTTCTGTTGTTTATGTAACTTTTATTTTCTGCTACTTCAAATCTTGTTTTGTATTTTAGTCGCAACTCTAGATTCAAAGTTTAAACTTCACAGCTTATAAATACTAATAGAAATGGGAGGACACTGATTTCTGATTAGCAGATGAACACCTATAAACTGGATAAGGAGCTAAAGAAACCCTCCAGTCCTAAAACCTTGTTCCCACTGTGATCGGCTGGACTGTGTTTACTCCTCCTCTCCTGTCTCTGTGTGGTTTTTCTTCTTTCCTGCCATCATTTTCCTCCACAATCTGTCGCCTCGATGAGTTGCAGCGGTAATGAGGTCAGCGGCTCTGATCTGCAGAGGATGAAGCTCAAACACTCGCTTTTTAAAACTCTCAGCTTCTGTCGCCTCCGTTTTTAACATGTCCGTCCCTTCGTTCTCCCACATCTCATCCTCCATCACTCCTCTTCCTCCCAACATCCATCTCTTCCCATATTATACATTATATGTCCTTTACTTTCATTTTAACCTTGTTGCAGGAGAGAAACAAGACCTGAGATGAGGAAAAACAAAAGGGTTAAAGCTGCTCTGCTCACTTCAGTCCTCCACGGTTGTTTCATATTTCAATTATCTTGATGTAAAATGTCAATTAAAGCTGCGATTCAGCAGAAGGAGTTAAAAGAAACGATCTCGTCTTGTGTTTAACATGTTCCGTTTCTTCCAAATCAGCCTCTTGCATGTAAATTAAAGTGACGCCTGATGTGTAAAATGCTCCCTCACCCTTGTTCAAACCGTCCGACCGGCTGTCAGGACGATTTTAACGCAAACTTCTTTTGAAATATCACGAAAATAAAAACAGAACCAAACGCGGAGTGGATGCGTTTTCCCACCAGCCGGGATGAAGATCTGCTAAATGTCAAAGGAGGAGAACTGGAGGTGAATCTAAGGACGGCGGCGCGGCTCTCGTCACATTAAAGCTCCGAGCTGCAGCGACGCCTCTTCAGGTCGACGTGCATCCGAGATAAAAGGGCAGAATTCAAACAGAGCAGAATGAAAACTGTCACCTGCCCCGAGAGAAACTCTGAAAACAAAGAGAGCTGGTTGTAGGAGACGATCCACGCTACCTCCAGCTTTTACCGAAGCCAGCGTCTCTCGTGTTCTTTGACTTGTTTGCTCATATTATACTGTAAATATCACAAGTGGGTCCACTGGATTCTTATTTGGTGCAATTTCTGGGTGAAATAACAACATCAGTGAGGCTCTAACCCTCATCCAGACCCTTGATTTTCACTTTAACTCATCTGTGAAGGTCCCAAAGGCAATTCTACGAGGTCAGATCCAAAAACATCTCCAAGCAAATGAACTTCCAGTCGGCTTTTTACTCATTTCAGCGCCAATGTTGGTCCGAAATCAGCAAAGAGAGCAAAAGACACAAACGTCATTCGCCTTTTTTCGTAAAACGTCCATAAAAATAAAGCTTTACTGCAACGAAAACAGATTTAACAGGTCAGATTAACGAGACAGTAATACTTCTTGTGCAGCCTCCCAGAACGTCGCTTTACATTTCACCTCTCGTGCTGCACGTGACGAATGAAACCTCCTGAATGCTGCAGGTCTGCGTTGCTGCGAGCCCCAGCCAACGCGTCCTGAACCTGAACCCGGTCCTCACAGAGACGGGAGAAGCCGCCAAACACACGGATCCACCAGCAGGAGCAGATGCGAGGAGACAAACTGTGAACTTTGGAAAACGCTCTGAAGGTCAAGCTGTTGGTTGTTTATGCAGCGGAATCTGAAGCGGAGAGTTCGGTTTGATCAGCGAAGAAAATTATTATACACACCAGAAAATAACGGATGACAAAGGCCGAACGGTTCGTCATCATTTCTTGTTGACAATGTGCTGTAAACAAATTATTTAAAAAATAAAAAAGACAAAAAAATGGGGAAAAAAATAAAATCTGGTAGCAGGGATACCAGAAAAAAATGAAAAAATAATAAACTAAAAAACTGTAAAATAAATAAATGAATAAATAATACGTGTCTCCAATAGAGCATGTAGCTGTTTTAATCCATATTAAAATTATTTATGGTAATTCTGTTTTTAAAAATAAATGTTAATTACATAATAACAATATTAAACGTATCTATAAACTACAGGCATGTAATGAAAGGTGGAACATTATGAAGAAAACTGTACATATAATATAATTTGTATTAAAAAAATAGAAAAGAAATCTGTAATTCAACATCTTAAAAGCTTTTTAGTGCAGAAATAATTACTGAAAAAAGTGACTGTAAAAACTGAAATTATTTCTGGACACTATATACAGTTTCGACCTGTTTTTTATGGGTTTTTTTTTTTAATTAACACATTTTTTCAGGGATTTTACTCAAATCTAGAATCTAAAATCTGTAAAGCTTCACAATAAATTGTTAAAAATAATAAATAAATGTAAAAAAAATATATTACATACAATGGTGACCATCTATAAGTTTGTATAATAGAATCTGTACATAAAAAACTAAGAAGAAATCTGCAATTCAACATCTTAAAAACCTTTTAGTTCAGAAATTGTAGTGAAGTCACTGTAAAACTGTAAAACTGAAATTAACTCTGGACGTTATTTACAGTTTCGGCCTGTTTTTCATGGTTAACGTGTAAATTAACACGTTTTTTTAAAAGCGACTTTACTAGAATCTAAAATCTGTAAAACCTAACAGTGAATTGTTAAAAATAAATAAATAAATGTAAAAACATAATAAAAATATCTCTTATAATGGTGACCATCTATAAAACACAGACATGTAATGAAAGATGGAAGAAAACTGTATGTATAATAGAATTTGTATTAAAAATGGAAAAGAAACCTGTAATTTATCATCTTCAAAACCTTTTAGTACAGAAATAAGAGTAAAGTTATGAAAAAACTGTAAAACTAAAATTAATTCTAGACATTATTTACAGTTTTAGCCTGTTTTTTTATGGTTAACATGTAAATTCACAATTTTTTTCAGTGATTTTACTCAAATCTAGAATCTAAAATCTGCAAAGCTTAACAAATAATTGTTAAAAATAAATAAATAAATGTAAAAAACCTTAATAAGAAAATGTCATGTAATGGTGATCATCTATAAAGTACAGGTATCAAATGCAAGATGGAAGAATAGAATTTGTATTAAAAATAGAAAACCTTTTAGGACAGAAATAGGAGCAAAGTTGCTGGAAAAAAAGTGACTTAAGAAAATTCTGGGCATTTTTTTCAGTTTTGGTCTGTTTTTTATGGTTAACATGTAAATTAACACTTTTTTTCAGTGATTTTACTGTAATCTTGAATTAAAAATACAGTTATAAAAAACACAATGCGTACAAACTAGAGTGTTGAAGGTGGGTCACTATGAATAAACCAAATAAATCACACTGCATCTGTTTTGACAGATTCTTTTAACCACTGATAAAACAAATCTGAAGACAAACATGATCACATCATTTCTATTGAATACGACTGGTAGCTCTTATAATCTCTGCAGCACCAGTTATTCATTTATAGTAATATTTTATGATGGTATTTTGCTTTTATGGATATTCTGATTAACTCTTCAGCCCTGCTTATGTTCTGTAACCTCAGATCTGTAGGTTTAGGCTGACAGATGCTGCTCTGGTGAGGAAATAATGGCGACATTTTCACTTCGAGGTCAAACTAGCTGTTATTCAGTCTTTGTGGTGACGCAGATGGAGAGGAAAAGAAGAGTTTGCTGTGTGCAGAGAATAATTTGGGCAACTTTCAAACACACAGAGGGAAAAATTAGATTATGGGCTTTTATTTTGGTGAGTTTTCTGCACGGTGACACTTGAAATGTTAAATAATTCAAGCTGCCCTTTGAATGTGCTCACATGTGCGTTGGCAGCATCTCTGGTTCTACGCTGCAGCCTTTAGCTCCTCCCTGATGCTGCTGCTACTGCTGATGATGATGATGATGATAATGTGGGTCAGTGAGATCAGCCAGATGTTTGTAAAACATCTTCCCCGGTAGAACCTCGGAGCAGGTGCAGCCTCCAGTCAGGCAGAAGTAAATGTGACGTTCTGTGAAAGCGGCCCGGTTTGCTGTCCAGGCTGCAGACTGTTGGCTTCTCTTTGTTTGCCGTCACATTGTTCTCTGACCCGCGGTTTGTTGTTCTCGGTGTTCCGGCTTTAGAACCAGTGTCCAGATGGCCGTTCTGCCCTGAAACTGGAGCACTGGGCTAAGCTTCCATTATACGGGCTTAAAAACACACTAATCACCATCAGTGTGCTGCTTTTAGACGCCACACGGTCTGATCTTAGAGCTGCACACACAACAACACCGATACGAAAGGACTAGAGAGAACTAAAGGAACGTTCTCCAAACAGGCCGCATGGAACGACAACATAAACACAACACCAGCTACGAGGTCTGCAGATACGTTTTCCTTAAAGGCAAAAAATGCAACGCTGTCAACTGTTCAGCTCTAACGTTCTCAAAACAGAATGCTGCACTGAGAACGTTCTTCTTTCCCTATTGTGTAACATTCTAGAGAACGTTTTATAGATTACATAATGTGTTCTGTCAACACATGTAAAGACAAAATGTTACACCTTTAATTTATCACATTACAAGAACGTTACAGAACGTCACCTGAGGCCTCGACGACACCTGGAAAAGGTTTTGGAATGATGCTTGGAGAACATGAATGGAACGCTGTGGAACATTTTGAGAACGTTTAATAGATTCTATAACGTGTTCCATCAACAACATCCCACAGCACACAAATGTCTCATAAGGAACGTTCTGTCATCTTGAAAACATTTTTCTTCAAGTTTGTTTGAGAACCTTCCTCTCTTGTTATCATGGAACATTGTGGAACATTGTGAGAACGTTTTAAGAACTATATAAGGTGTTCCGTCAACAAAAAGACAAAATGTTCCACCTTTAATTTATCACATTACAAGAACGTTACAGAACGTCACCTGAGGCCTCGACGACGTCTAGAAAAGGTTTTGGAATGATGCTTGGAGAACATGAATGGAACGCTGTGGAACATTTTGAGAACGTTTAATAGATTCTATAAAGTGTTCCATCAACAACATCCCACAGCAAACAAACATCTAATAAAGAACGTTCTGTCTGCTTGAAAACATGTTTTTGAATGTTAGTTTGAAAATGTTCTTCCTTTATTATCATGGTACCCTGAGGAACCTTCTAAGAACGTTTTATGGATTCTACAATATGTTCTGTCAACATCCCACAGCACATGAATGTCTCATAAGGAACGTTCTGTCATCTTGAAAACATGTTTTTGAATGTTGCTTTGAAAACGCTCTTATTTTGTTATCATGGAACGCTGTGGAACATTTTGAGAACGTTTAATATATTCTATAATGTGTTCCGTCCACAACATCCCACAGCATACGAATGTCTCATAAGGAACGTTCTGTCTGCTTGAAAACATTTTTTTTATGTTGGTTTGAGAACGTTCTTCTTTCATTATCATGGAACACTGTGGAACATTTTAAGAACATTTTATAGATTCTATAATGTGTTCCGTGACAAACATCCTGCAGCACACGAATGTCTTATAAAGAACTTTCTGTCATCTTGAAAATATTTTTCTTCAAGTTGGTTTGAGAACGTTCTTTCCTTGTTATCATGGAACACTGTGGAACATTTTGAGAACGTTTTATAGATTCTACAATTTGTTCCGTCAACATCCCGCAGCACACGAACGTCTTATAAGGAACGTTCTGTCATCTTGAAAACATTTTTTTATGTTGATTTGAGAACATTCTTCCTTCGTTATCATGGAACACCAAGGAACATTTTGAGAATGTTTAATAGATTCTATAACGTGTTCCGTCAACATTTCGCAGCACACGAGTGTCTAGGAAGGAACGTTCTGTCATCTTGAAAACATTTATTTTTTTGAATGTTACTTTGAGAACGTTCTTTCTTTGTTATCATCTAACACTGTGGAACGTTTTGAGAACGTTTTATGAACTGCATAATGTGTTCCATCAAAATAAAAGACAAAATGTTGCACCTTTAATTTATCACATTAAGTTAATATAATGTTCTAATGTGAATACTCAGAGGACGTCAGGAATACAGATGTTCTATGACAACAAAGGAGGAACGTTCTCCAACAACGTTTAAATAATGTTTATGTTTTATGACGTTCCTGTAATGTGATATATTAAAGGTGGAACGTCTTGTGTTTTCGTTGAGGGAACACTTTACAGAATCTATTAAACGTTCTGAAAATGTTCCTCAATGTTCCACGACAACAAAGGAGGAACGTTCTCAAAGCAACAGTCAAGAACATTTCGTTTAGGGAACACATTATAAAACTTTCTTCCATAAAACACTCTTGGAAACGTTCCATGGTAACAAAGGAAGAACGTTGTCAAAACAACACTGGAAAAATGTTCCTATAATGCAACATATTAAAGGTGGAACATCTGAACATGGAACATTTTACCTTTTTGCTGAGGAAACGCAAGATAGAATGTTCTTCTATGAAAACTAAGGAAGGATGTTCTCAGTGTAACATTAAAAAAACGTTTTCAAGACGTTACTGAGACCCGAGACGGCAGAACGTTCTTTACAGAATGTTCCTGTCATGTGATATATTAACAAAAGTGGAACATTTTGAAGAGAAAGTGCATTAAATGAAGTATAAACAGAGTGAACAGGATTAAACACACTAAGATCTGAATACATGGATGTGGATACAGTAGAAATAGATCATGTGAAGATAAATCCATCTTAGAATTTGACCTTGTGCTCTTGTTTTGAAATAAAGTTTTAGTCCCGTCTTGTTTTTTTGCTCATCTCTTCCTGTGCAGCTTTAAACTCTCTGCATAAACAACCTTAATTAAAGTGTTTTTCATCTCCTGCTTTCTGCTGATTAATTGGTCTTTTCTTGTTGAGGATACATATTTCATTCCTGGCAGCGTCACTTTGCTGAGCGTCACCACGACAGAAGCTGATTTAAATGCAGGACTTCAGTCTGAAGTTTTCAACGTATTGACTGTCAGTTTGTCTCCAACGTCAATTAACACATTAATGAGCTTCGCTGCAGGAGAAAGACGCTGCTGCCTTCATCTGCAAGCGGCTCCGTGTGGGTTTAATGTGGTTCTTCTTTAGGCTCAGCATGAAAACTTGGACTGTGTTTTTTAGAGTTTTAATGGATATAGCCTCACAAAAGAGAGAAATCTGAAAAAATAACCGTTATAAATCCTTAATCGACACCATTTTATTGTCAAATAAGGACAGACGTGTAAAATAATGACATTTTTGTTGATTTAAATACAGTAAAAGAGAAATAAGTGTAATTTTACAGGTAAATGTTTTAACAGAACTAATTATTATTGGTAAAAATACAGATTTTTTAATGTATTGATTTATAGATGTTTGTCATTATTTGAAAGAAAACTCATGTAGATCAATGACTATGAATGAACTTTGAATTATTATTTTACAGATTTTCTGTGTTTGTCACAGAGAAGCCAAAGTATTAATTTGCATTTTAATTGTTAAAAACAGCCAAAAACTGTAGACGTGCATGTGAGAAATCAGTATTTTTACAATCTGAATTGGTTCTTTTACTATATTTGACTGTAAAATTGCATCTATCAAATATTTCACTGCATTTAAATTGGAACATTTTCACATATTTGTCATTAAGTGACAGAGAAATTATGTAGATTAAGGATTTAAAAGATGATAAATAGCTTTTAACTGGTATTTTACAGATTTGTCCTGTGTTGTTGAATTGCAGATAATAACTAATAAAATCACAAATATATATATATATCTATAAATGTAAATGTCAACTGTAAAGAAAAAACTACAAAACAGTAAATAATGTCTTTTAAAAATCTGTATTTTAACAAATAGTAATCTGTAATTTTTAACATGCATGACATTAACATTACAATACTTGTTAATCAGCTGTTTTACAGATCTCTGCCACTGCTTCTACAGTTGTTGAACTTGACAATATTCCACCTTGTTCCCTCTATTCACAGCACTATATTTACTTTATACAGCAGCAATGTGGGGCAAAATATTTCTTTATGCAAAGTCCTACATTTAAATCAAATACAAAGCAGGAGTCACTATGAAAAACCAACCAGAGCCTCCTCCTGACCTCCTCAGAATCAGCTGGTTCTTTATCTACAGTAACTTTATTTAATGAAACAAAGTTTTACCTTCATACTATGAAGGTTTTCAGGAGTTACAAGCCCTAAATTCGCCCTTCAGTAATATTCCACCAAAGTTTTAACCGCTATAAGAAAAGCTGCAGTAAAACTCTAAATGAAAGGTTTTCAGGATGGAATTTAAAGACAGAGACAGTGAATAAATTTATGCACTAGAGAAATGTTTTTCCTTCTCTCCCCAAACTATGAATATTTAATTCTTTTCACCACGAGCAACAATCAGCCACCGAACATCTGTTCATTCCTCTTTCTGCTAATTCTTATTCTGAAACCCGACAGTCCTGATTCAGCGGCTTCAGACCTCCAGTACACTGGAAACACAACATTACACACTGCCACACACTGCATCACACTGCCACACACTGCATCACACTGTAACACACTGCATCACACTGTAACACACTGTAACACTGCATCGCACTGCATCGCACTGTAACACACTGCGAAACACTCTAGCACACTGCAAAAACACACTGCGACAACACACTGTTACACACTGTCACACACTGCATAAAACTGTAACATCACACTGTCACACACTGTAACACTGTAACAACACACTGTCACACACTGTAACACTGTAACAACACACTGTCACACACTGCAACACACTGTAACAACACATTGTAGCAACACACTGTAACATACTGCAACACACTGTAACAGCACATCATAACACACTGCAATACACTGCAACAACACATTGTGACATATTGCAATCCACTGCAACAACATGCTGCAACACACTGCAAAACACTGAAACAACACACTGCATGAACAAAATGCAACAACATACTGCAACACACTGCAACAACACACTAACAAACTGTCACACACTGCAACAACACACTGTTACATACTGTAACACACTGTAACAACACGCTTCAACAACATATTGTAACACACTGAAACATACTGTAACAACACACTTCAACAACATACTGTAACAACACATTATAACATACTGTAACATACTGTAACACACTGTAACAACACACTGCAACATACTGTAACAACACATCATAACATACTGTAACATACTGTAACACACTGTAACACACTGCAACAACACACTGTACCACACTGTAACACACTGCAACAACACACTGCAAAAGCCCACTGTAACACACTGCAACAACACACTGTAACAAACTGCAACATACTGTCACAATACACTGTAACAACACACAAATTAATCTAAATGTGTCCAAAATGACTCAGAGTGTGTCCAGTGTGAAGAAGCTCTTCCTCCACTGGGCTGCATGTCACAGCTTCAACGTTCTGTCGTGTCATCCTGTAAAAACGCTTCGTCAGCTCGGCTTCATGTCGCCACCTTTCATTCGTCCTTCTTCAGCTGCTGCTGATGAGGGAATCAATCAGCATCAGGTTACATCCCATCGATCCAGACTCTGTTGGCTGAGCTGTTCGCTCAGTGAGTCACAGTTTGGATCGTCGTTTATCAGGAGGTGTTCAGAACTGACTGAGTTTTATGTTTTCCATGCTCCTTTAATGACCATGATGCTGCTGATGTTTGAATGGTTTCCATCAATGCTCTGAGTCGGTGTCTGCTTCCTGACTGCAGTCTGACTGGAACCACAGCAGACTCCTGCTGTTAGATGCTTTAAGTGTATTTTTATTATCTTGTCTCCTGCTTCCTTTCAACTTTATCATTAACATATCCTCAGCCTCCTCAGTAACAGTGAAACCTGCAGCTGCGTGATTGTGGACAGAAAATTACCCACGATTATTTGTCTTAACATTAAGCTTATTTGTTGATTTATAGGGACAAAATATTGTTTATTTCACCTTCTGAATTTAAACAAAAGCAATAAAAGTGTTGCTTTCACTTCTACATTCCTTCTAATATCGACATCTTTGCATCAAAATCTGACCACGTCCCAGCTAGAGAGCATCTCCTGCACTGAAATAAATAAATAAATAAATAAATACATAAATAAATAAATACGTAAGTAAATAAATAACTAAGTACGTAAGTAAGTAAGTAAATAAACACGTAAGTACGTAATTAACTAAGCAAGTAAATACATAAGTAAATATGTAAGTAAGTACGGTAATAACTAAGGAAGTAAATACATAAATACAGAAGTAGGTAAATAAGTAAGTAAATAAATAAATACGTAAGTAAGCCAATAAGTAAGTAAATACATAAATATGTAAGCAAATAAATAAATAAATAAGTCAGTAAGCAAGTAAGTAAATAAGTAAATAAATACATAGGTAAGTAAATAAGAGAATGAATGAATAAATAAATAAGTAAATAAATACAATCTATAAAAATGTGATTAAAATCAGGCAGCAAAGATGCCAGAGATTCTTTTTTTACCAAGTGTATTTTTTTAAAAACTGTAAAAATGGTGAAAACAATAAAAAATGGTAATATCTGTAAAATAATGATATTTTTAACTGATTTAAAAACGGTAGAACGGTGCAATTTTATGGTCAAACACTGTAAAAGAATGAAGAACGAGTTGTAAAAATACAGATTCTTCATGTCCATTATTTTTTTTAAGGGTTAACTTGTGAATTAATTATTTTCTTTCAGTGATTTTTCTAGTTGTCTGTAGTTTAACACAACAGGAAGCATCTGTAAAATACCAGGAAGTTGTTTCAAAAACTACGCTTAAAAACGGAACCAAAGGAAATTCACATCCTATTTCTCTGATTTCCATCATTCTAACTGTGTCGTACTGACAGAAGACACGGAGCCTCTCCTTCTTCATGGCTGCTCTGTTCATGTCGCAGTGAAAAATGAGCCACAGTGAGGAAAAATGAAACGGAAACTGCTGCTTGGGATTCAGATGGTTATGGAAAAACAATTTGCCAAAAGACAAACTTGCTAGAATCTGTAATCTGACTGATGATGTTTATCTCTTAAGAAGCTACAGAGATGATTGAGTCACAGACATCATCTGCTGCTCACACGAAACACCACACAAACGCACACAAATACACACAAACACACACAAACACACTCCTCGACAAGAGGAAACTCAGCACACAGATTTATTCGTCTCTCATGGAGCCGTGTGGCAGCAAATCAATGAAAACATGAGAGAATCTGTATATTTTTAGATAATTTCAGCCTCACTGTCGTCATGTTTCCAGAAAATATCACACTGACCCACATTCCTGTACAGTAACACACACACACACACACACACACACACACACAGAAGAACAGGTTAAACCGAACCAGAAGAAATGCAACCTGCAGCGGCTGTCTGTCTGCTGAATGAACACAAACACTCTTTACACTCTTTACACTCTTCACAGCGTCACACAAGCCAAGAAAAGCTCACAATGGAGGCAGTTGGTGAGTCAGAGAAGCACCAGAGTGTGAAGACAGCGTGAAGTTTCACTGCAGCATGAATGAGGCCACTTCACTCATTCACTCACTCATTCATTCATTCACCAGTGATGCGACGTCAGGACTGACTTTGTCCTCGTTACGTAAACCCAGATACGAGATCCAGCCACAAGCTAAACGCCCGACGGTGTTTGTTCAGTTTTATGTTTCTGTCCACCAGCAGAGCAGCTGAGAGTCTGTTTGAAGATCTTAGTGAGACAAACAACACAGGATCAACTCAGGAAGTAGAACCGACTGGCTCTGAAAATGAGAAGCTTCCAGAGTCGGAAACGCAAAGTTCTCAAGGCTGTGCGACAACAATAAGGAATTAAAAAAGAAATGAGTCTTTAAAAACAAGAAAATTAGACGAAAGGTCACAAATAATAAGGAGGTCGAGATCTTTAAAAAGTCTGTATCCTGATATTTCGGTTCCTCCTTTTGTTCATGGTGTTAATTTTTTGCTTTGATGGGTGAGGATGATGGGTGAGGACGGGTGAGACTGATGATGGGTGAGGATGATGGGTGAGGACGGGTGAGACTGAGGATGGGTGAGGATGATGGGTGACGATGATGGGTGAGGATGATGGGTGAGGACGGGTGAGGATAGATGAGGATGGGTGAGGATGGATGAGGATGGGTGAGGATGATGGGGAGGATGATGGGTGAGGATGATGGGTGAGGACGGGTGAGACTGAGGATGGTGAGGATGATGGGTGAGGACGGGTGAGACTGAGGATGAGTGAGGATGGATGAGGATGGGTGAGAATGATGATGGGTAAGGATGAGGATGGGTGAGGATGAGGATGGATGAGTGCGGGTGAGGATAGGGAAGAATGAGGATGATGGGTGAGGTCATAGAAGGATGAGGATGAGGATGAATGAGGATGAAGATGAATGAGGATGAAGATGGGTGAGGATGGGTGAAGATGAGGATGAGGATGATGAGGATGGGTGAGGATGAGGATGGATGAGTGCGGGTGAGGATAGGGAAGAATGAGGATGATGGGTGAGGTCATAGAAGGATGAGGATGAGGATGAATGAGGATGAAGATGAATGAGGATGAAGATGGGTGAGGATGGGTGAAGATGAGGATGAGGATGATGAGGATGGATGAGTGCGGGTGAGGATAGGGAAGAATGAGGATGATGGGTGAGGTCATAGCAGGATGAGGATGAGGATGAATGATGGTGAGGATGAGGATGGATGTAAATGAAACATGTAGATTAAAGAAATGTCCATTAAAAATCTTTGACGTTGTTATTTTTCCCAACAGAACCCTACGTCACACATGATGCATTCAAGGACCATTAGACAGTTGGAAATGTGACGATTTTTTCTGTTTTTACAGTTTCTCTCTCTGATAAATGATGTAATTTAGGTTATTTTTTTAAATGAATTTTAATTTTTTAAAAGAATGCGGACCTGAAACCTGCCTGCAGAGTTTGAGCTTCATTGTTCTTGTTAGTAATCTGAAGCTCTGATGCACCAAAATGTGCATCTAATCTAAAATACATTGTTTGGAGGTAACAGATTTGCCTTTAAAGGAACATAATGTGTCATTTTTCAGGAATATTTGCTGTTTTTTTAGCTCACTGAGCAGAGCAGGAACCTCATAAGGTTCTGTAAACCAGTTTAACCCTCAGACTGGAACCTGTGGAACCTCATTGACCTCTGGTTTGTTGCTGCTCAGCTCAACCACTCAGCAGCCCATTACCAGTCCATTAGAGTAATTCAGTGGGATGCTGCCTGCACGGAGCCCTGCAGGGCACACTCACACACACACACTAAAGCAAACACACACTTCCACGCATTCGTATCTCCAGAGTAAACAGGGGAATTCACACACATTCGACCACAGCGCAGTTAAATCCGGTTAAACACACGATTAAAACAGCATCAAATAAATTCCACCGACGAGAAACAGAATTATCATAAAAACTCACCGCTTCGGCCAAAATGCTGCAACGTGCACAAGAAAACCGACGTCACACACACGAGCAAACCGCACAAACTGAACCTGTAAACATCCTAAAATCCACACCGAGCCAGTAAAATGAGTCAACACCTGCAAAGACACACGAAAAAAAACACCTCGACTGAGTGAAGCGGTGATTTAATCCAAGCAGAAAAAGACGAGGGCGAGTCGGAGAACTTCTGATGAAATTAAGCAGCAACATCGTGAAGTGAAACTCCTCCATCTGCTGCCGTTCAAACCTGGAATTTTACTGCCGATTTAAAGTTTAACGGCTCCAAGTTTAAGGTGAAATGATGCTGAAGTATGCTTTTTTTCCCAGAAAGACACAAAAACTTGCATTTTGACAAATAAAACGAACGTTTTAAAGGTTCCGGCAGTATTTTTATTAATATTTCACTATTATTAGACTGTAAAATAGCCTCAAAGAGCCACTGCGGGACTCCTGAATAAGGCAGTTGTTAAAATCTGAGGAAAAGCTTAAACCCACTGCAGAGATGCACTAAAAAAAAGTAAAACCCAACATTTATCTTTTCATCTGCAGCATAAAAACACTGAAAAATTTTATATTTTTCTACATGTACGTACTAAAACATCCTGTCTGACCCCCCTGAAGCTGCAAAAGACACAAAGATTTGCATTTTGATGAATAAAACAAATGTTTTAAAGGCTCCAGGACTATTTTTTTTAATTAATATTTTACTATAATTAACCTATAAACAGCCTTAAAGAGCCACTTATGGGACTTGTAAATGTCAAAATGTGAGGAAAAGCTTAAACCCACTGCAGGGATGCACTAAAAAAAGTCAAATCCAACGTTTATCTTTTCATCTGCAGCATAAAAACACTGACATATTTTATATTTTTTACATGCAGGTACTAAAACATCCTGTCTGACCCCCCTGAAGCTGCAAAAGACACAAAGATTTGCATTTTGATGAATAAAACAAATGTTTTAAAGGCTCCAGCATTCATTTTTTTACTAATATTTCACTATAATTAACCTGTAAACAGCCCGAAAGAGCCACTTATGGGACTTGTAAATGTCACAATGTGAGGAAAAGCTTAAACCCACTGCAGAGATGCACTAAAAAAAGTAAAATCCAATGTTTATCTTTTCATCTACTGCATAAAAACACTGAAATATTTTATATTTTTTACATGTAGGTACTAAAAGATCCTGTCTGACCCCCCTGAAGCTGCAAAAGACACAAAGATCTGCATTGTGATGAATAAAACAAATGTTTTAAAGGCTATTTTTAATGAATATTTCACTATAATTAACCTGTAAACAGCCTTAAAGAGCCACTTATGCAACTCCCAAATGTCAAAATGTGAGGAAAAGCTTAAACCCACTGCAGAGATGCATTAAAAAAAGTCAAATCCAATGTTTATCTTTTCATCTACAGCATAAAAACACTGAAATATTGTATATTTTTCTACATGTAGGTACTAAAACATCCTGTCTGACCCCCCTGAAGCTACAAAAGACACAAAGATCTGCATTTTGATGAATAAAACAAATGTTTTAAAGGCTCCAGCACCATTTAAATGGGGAAGTTTTATTGATATTTCGTCATAATTAGCCTGTAAAATAGTCTCTTATGGGACCAGTATATAAGGCAGTCTTTAAAATGTGAGGAAAAGCTTAAACTGACTGAAGATATGCATTTAAAAAAAGTCAAATCCAATGTTTATCTTTTGTTCTCCAGCATAAAAACACTGAAATTAGCTGTTTTTCTACATGTAGGAACTAATAACCACCTTTTCTCTACCTCTTGACCCACATGAGCAGATGATGGATGGAAAGGTTTTTGCATTACAGTAAAAAGCAAACATTTTTCAGCCTCTTGCTGTGATGGTTCGAGCACTATTTAAATATAAACAGTCAGATTAGCATTTTTGTTTCAGCAATTGCTAATTAGCCTAAACATTAACCTGTGAAATAGCCTGAAATCTGCTGCATTTCTCTACATGTAGGTAGTAAAAGATCATTTTTAACCAACCTCTTGACCCCACTGAAGCTACAAAAGACACAATAATTTGCATTTTGATGAATTAAACAAATGTTTTAAAGACTCCAGCACTATTTAAATGGGAACTTTCATTAATATTTCACTCTAATTAGCCTGTAAATTTACCGCTTATGGGACTCGTAAATAAGGAAGCCTTTAAAAAGTGAGGAAAAGCTTAAACTGACTGAAGAGATGCATTAAAAAAAAGTCAAATCCAATGTTTATCTTTTGTTCTGCAGCATAAAAACACAAAAATCTGCTGCGTTTTTCCACATGTAGGTACTAAAAGTCGCCTTTTCTCCACCTCTTCACCTCCCTGAAGCTACAAAACACACAAAGATTTGTGTTTTGATAAATTAAACAAACGTTTTAAAGGCTCCAGCACTATTTTTATTAATATTTCACTATAATTAGCTTGTAAAACAGCATAAAAGAGCCACTGTGGGACTGTGAATAAGGCAGTTTTTAAGTCAAACCCAATGTTTAACTTTTGTCTGCAGAATAAAAACACTGAAATATACGATGTTTTTCCACATGTAGGTACTAAAAGCCACCTTTTCTCCACCTCTTCACCTCCCTGAAGCTACAAAACGCACACAGATTTGCATTTTGATAAATCAAACAGCTCCAGCACCAAGCAAATGGGAACTATTATGAACACCCTGCTGCAGTATTTGCTAATTAGCCCGTAAAACATCCTAAAAGAGACACTTTGGGGGCGTGCAAATAAGGCAGTTTTTGAAACGTAAAGAAAAGACTCAACCCACTGCAGAGCCGCAAGAAAATAAAAATAAAAAAGTCAAATCCGATGTTGATCTTTTGTTCTGCGCCGTGAAAACGTTGAAATCTGCTGCTGTTTCTTTTGATTTCATCAGCAAACGTCTCCAAGGTCCAATTTTGTGTTTGTTGCCGTTGAGCAAACACACACACACACACACACACACACACACACACACACACACACACCCGCAAATGCTCATTCACTCACATGCCCACGTGCACGTGTCTCGCGCACGCACACACACAACACCGTGGTCAGGCATGCGTTGAAAACTTGCATCCAATTAGTGTGAATGACTGAGCAGGCGGTGGACTGAAAAGGCTCTAATGGGTTAAAGGGGACGAATAAAGAGCTTCACAGCCTCCCAGGGTCACAACCAGGAGCTGGACGGCAGCTTATCTACTCTGTCTAGGCAGCTGTTGGTTGTTTGGAGACACAAAATGTGATAATCTTTGCAGCCAAGCACCTCAAAATGCATATTCATACCAGTAATGTGTGGTTTTTTAATGGTTCTGGGTTTAATTTTAATAAAATACCATCATAAGGCTGTAAAAATGCTCTTTAAAATGGAATTTACATGAGTCCAGCTGTGCATTTTACATCTGCAACGCCGATTATTCTAGGAGCCATCCATTCGCAGTGTTTCCATGATGTGTTTTGATGTAAATTCTGAGGTATGGTGTTAGAAAAAGTTCATTTGAACAGCGAAAATGTGAAAAAACGTCCCTAAATTGGCAAAACACTTCTTACGAGATCACACGATACACACACACACACAAAAACAATATGACGATAAAATAAAATAGAATAAAATAATAAAATCAGCATCAGTCAGACGCAAAAATAAGACAACAGAAGGGAATAAAATAAAATCTGCTTGTACATGCATCAAACTGTGATGTTAACATCCATTAACCTCCTTTTACCTCCATGTTTGGTCTCCTCCAGTTAGAGAAAGAGGTTCTGGTTGCTTCTGCTCTTTATTTATTTATGTTTTTTTTGTCAGGTTTGTGTTTATTTACTTTTAACCTTTCAGTTCTATATTTGTTTGCATTATTTAGTACAGATTTTCCGATTTATTTGGATTGTTGTTTAGAATTTCATGTTTTCATGTGTTGTGATGTTGCTTGTTTGCTTTTTTATTTTTGCTTTTTGGGATATTTTTACCAAGTAAATTGGTACTTATTTCTGCAATTTTATGAGACATCTGGAATTTAACAAAACACGAAAAAAAAAAATCAAGTTTAAAAAATATTTACCATTTTTTCAATCCTTAATATACTTTTTTCTGTTAAATAATGAGAAATATCTTTATGAAATTATTATATTCAGCTGATTTAAAGACAGTAAAAGAAAAGTGTGAGAGAACAATTTACTTTTTGTGAAGTACAGATATCTGATGTGGAAATTATTCACCGTTTTTACCTGTTTTCTATCGTTGATGTGTAAATTTTATGTTTTTAATCTGATATTTTACATGCTTTTATTTTGTAATTTAAAAAAACAGTGAAAGTCTGTAAAGCAACAGTAATTTTGTTTTAAGTTAAAAATTGTTAATAAAGTTAAAATATAGATTTTTTTTCCCCCAATTGTCGCGTGTTTGGATGTTGGTTGTTTTCTGGATGCTTTTAACTTGTAAATTTATCCTGTTTTGGTGTGATTTTATCTGCTTTTATTTTGTAATGCAACAAAACAGGAAGAATCTGTACTTGTCTGCATGAATCAGTACAAATTATATTTCTTTAGATTGTTGTTTGTGATGTTGGTTTTGCTTCTTTGGTTTTCTTTTCCTTCTTTTGAGGCTTTTAACATGTAAATTAATTCTTATTTTGTGACTTTGTGAGATACTATCTGTATTTTAACAATGACTAAACTGTTGATCTTCTGCACGGTGAAGGAACCTTTCATCCGGATCGGAAACGTCACGGCAGAATAACTCGTAAGAGAACGAATCACGTCCAAATCGAAGTCGGCAGCTGCTGCTCGGCGACGAAGACGCTAATAGAAGCTGATCTACGATAAAACTAATTAGAGCGAAGCCTCCGTCCTGCACGACGATCGGAAGGGAAGAGAGAAAAAAAAAGAAAACATGTCTTTGTTCTCAGGAGTGACGATGATTGAAAGCGACTCGAAACTCAACCTTCAATCTGATGGCGACGACGTGCAGATGAGGAAGCTGAGCCTGATGGACGGAGAGCAGGAGGATAAAAATAGATCTCCTCTGTGAAATATTCATCAGCCGAGAGGAGACGGACGGACGGACGGACGGAGGATGCAGGCCGAGAGGTTAACGGAGGAGCTGGGAGATGATGCACAGAACGCAAAGAGGTGAGGATGCAGAAGTGGGCCACGACGTCTGAAGTGTCACAAACATTCACGTCCGAGCAGAGAAGCTCAGAGCGACGCCGCCGAAACTCCTCCTCCTTCGCCCTCCTCGTGGTTTCAACAGCATCTGGACTTGCTTGAGTTTCGAGAAGCTCAAGCAAGCCCAGACGCTGCGACTGAAACCACGAGGACAACCAAGACCTGGACGACCGCGGATCTTCACAGACATCTCCTCCTCCTTTGGTTCACCGAGGATTTAAACAGACGTGGAAGAAACACCTGAATAAATCGTAGTTTTCTCTCCTCTGAGGCTGAAGCTCATTAAAACGTAGCTTCTGAGGAGCCAGAAGAACCAAAGAGGTCATAAAGTTCTGTTTATTTGCTCCAAAAATTCTAATTAAACTCATATTTTAGATGCTTCCAGGTAAATAAATGTCCTCATCTACACCGATCAGCCACAACATCATGACCACTGACAGGTGAAGTGAATAACATGGATTATATTGGTACTATGTGGTGTTCTGATGGAAAACCTTGATCAGACTTAGACACCAAATAAACATTGTCCCACAACAAACACACTCCCTCATGCTAATGGAAATCCCAAGTGTCACTGGATGAAAATTCACCCCACCACATGGAAACAACATCAACCAACCAGGAACATGTTGAGGAACATGACAATGACCCAACATGTTGGTTCGACCTCCAAACTTCCTACAGCCCATTCTGATCAAGCATCAACAGGATGCAATGGAACAAGTTTGATTGACAGAGGCTCCACTGCACAAGCCAGAGTACCCAAAGGATCCACTGGTTCCAGACCCCATAGGACACCCTGAGAGGTCCTCTGGTCCAGTGGTTCTCAACTGGTCCAGTCTCAGGACCCACTGTGTCTCTATTAATAACGGTCGCCACACAAATTGTTGAAGTTTGCCGTTTCTCTTAACAAATTAAGGTTTATTTGGGTGGAGTCTCAACACATTTTGATACAACTTAGGAAAATTTTGGCTTATTTCTTTGCTAATTTTGGGATATTTGGATGCTTTTGCCAAGTTTGGGGCCCATTTTGACAGATTCTGAGCACATTTTCGTATATTTTTGGGACGTTTTAGCATAAATTTCTCCAATAAGCTGGCAGAGCCAAATCTAGAGGTTAATGGGCGACTACTGGTGTCACCACCACTAAATATCCTGCTATTGAAAGCAAACTGTGTCATAGAAACATGTCCTTTAAAATAAAAGACTTTATACCACTACTTTTTATGGGGGGGCCATGCTTCTGCGACCCTCTAAAAATGGCTTTGCGGCCCACTTTTGGGTCCCGACCCACCAGTTGAGAACCACTGCTCTGGTCCATGCCCAATGGTTCAGAGCATGTTGGACCACATAAGGGGGACCAACATGATATTAGGCACGTGGTTATAATGTTATGCCTGATCGGTAAGTGCTTGTTTAAAGCCAATCTATGGATTTAATGCTTAATTTAGGAACGTGGATTCGTATTTTTTGTAATATTGCAGAGTTTTAAGTGTAATTTTGAAATCCCTCACAAGAATTCCAACCAGCTTCTGGGTGTTTTTCACATTTTTCCTCACTGTGGATCATTTTTCTCTGCAGTATAAAAACCTGCACCTCTGTGGAAACAAAGCAGCCACGAATGAAAGGAAAGAAAACTCAGAAATGTCTTTTATCAGTGTGACACAGTTACAATGACAGAAAAAACTATTTTAAAAAAGTTGCATTTCCTTGGTGATTTATTTGACAAAAACAATGGGAAAAAAAACTGAATCAACATGGCCGACATTTTCCAGTGTTACCAACACTGTAAAAAATGGAGGTTCCACATCCAGCAGATATTTAATTGTTTACATTTTTACTAAATTTGTAAACGTTTTGCCTCCTCTCGGTCGTTTTGTGTCTCGTTTTTCTCATTTTGTGGCCCAATTTTGTATTTTTGAGTCTCCTCTTGTGTCGTCTCATGTCTCCGTGTGACTCTTATCTCCTTTCTTTCTTTACAAACTGTAGATACTGAACATTTTTCATTAGTTTCCATTGTCGTCTCCTCTTTGCTCTGAGGAAACACTGCCTGCAGTTCAGCTGAAAGTTGAAGAATAGTAATGTAATAACGAAATACTGCATTTTTCGGTTATTTCTGACCATCTGACAATCAGAAAAGTTGATTATGATCTGGAAATTAAACCCTAATTAACCAAAACTTCTCAAGAAAGTGTATTAATTTAACTTTAATTCTCAGTTCTTATCATTTCAGTGCTGCTGATTTTACTCTTGTTCTGACTAAAACCTCTTTGGAGGAACCAAAAGTTACTCTTTGGTGGAAAAACTCTGATCTTGGTCAAAGATCTGAACATTGAGGGATAATACTGAGACAGTCCTGGTTAATATATCTGACTTTAATCACTTTCTATGATTCCTGAAATGAGTTCTGGCTGTTGGTTTTCGCCGGTCGTGCTCATTCCCGTCCTGAACTCTTCTCGATCGTCCCGTCTGAAGCCGAATCGATGGACCTGACGAGGAGGAATTTGTCGACATTGTGGAAACTCTGCTGCAGAACTATTGAACCCGCAGACCTTTTAAAAGCTCTGATCAATAAACTGAGAGACAGACCGGCGGGAATCACATTTCAGGAAACCGAGAGAGAGAGAGAGGGAGAGAGAGAGAGGGAGAGAGAGAACGGCTGACGGATCCTTTCTGGTCCCATCAGGGGGGATAAAGGACGACATGGAGGGCTGATTTAAAACACGACGGCCTTTTGTTTTTATTTTAAACACTGTTTAATTATAAAATGAGTGTCACCGGAGACTGAAGGAGATTATAGCTGCAAGAATCGTGCAAGAGAAAAAGTAAAATTAAAGCCGCAACAAGAGATATTGAGAGGAAAGTCAAACCTTAACTGGATCAATAAAATAAATGCAGCATGGCTCAGAAACATCTTTCTACAGCTGATGAGCAGAGAAGAGAGGAAACGTTTGTAGAAGCTGGAAACATGGAGATAGTTAAATATCTGTAGTATGTGGAGACAAAACTGTGAGACACGAAATAACAAGAAGACAAAAAATAAGCAGAAAACAACACAAACAAGAGACAAAAAGACAAAAACGAGACAGAAACTGACTACAGAGAGAAAAAAATGTGCCAAAGACATATCAAATGACCAAAATGAGACACAGAATGACAAAAGCATGGGAAAATAAGATGCACAATGACAGAAATAAGACACTAAATGACCAAAACGAAGCAAAACTACACAAATGAGACACAAAATGGAGACGACAAGAGACTGTCAAACCTACTGGATCAATAAAATAAATGCAGCATGGCTCAAAAACAGTGAACAGAGGAGGAAGTAGTTGGAAGATACATCCAGCATGGTGAAACATCTTTCTACAGCTGATGAGCAGAGGAGAGAGAAAGAGTCTGTAGAGGCTGGAAACATGTAATCATTCATAATCAATCTGACTCCAAGTTTGTCCAAAACGACATAAACTTGTCAAAAAATGGCTCAAAAATGGTCTAAAATGTCATAAAGTTGTCCAGAACTGAAGAAACAAGATTCAAAATGCCTCAAAACTGGTCCAAGATGTTCACGAGAGGAAAGTCAGAACCTTACAGCTCAATAAAAGATTCAATAATCAGAGAAATTAAACATTTCTGCACCAGCAACTTCTGATTTCTCTGTTTCCATAAAGGTCAAAGGTTCCCTGCTGCAGTAACTGGTTCCACTAATCCAGCGTGTTTGTTTCCCTCCTCCTGAAGGAGGCTGAGAAGTTGGACCGTTGTTATGGCGATAGTAGATCCAGCTCTGCCAGCGTGTCCGCGGAAACCGAGCGTAACCATGGCGACGACGGAAACTCTCCCGGAGAACGCCGAGACCCTCGAGACTCACAAACACCCACATCCAGAACCAGGACCAGGACAAAGTTTATCCGCCGCACCAACCGCAAATGAAAACTTCATCACTGTTACTTTATTTTTAAACTTCCTGGCTCAAAGCAGCAGACTTCCTCTCTGCGCATGCAAATGAGACGACGAGGCCGAGCCGTGACCTCGACTCACCCTCCCAAAACTCAGCACCTCAGGGGGGGAGGCAGAGGAGAGACAAGACACCCAGAAACGTTCAGAGACACTCCAAAAAACACGATCTGATCTGGAGCCGAGGCAAAGTTCTGACATTTTACAAAGAATTTATGAAAGAAGGCGCAAATTGGTCTCCACTGACTGATTTACAGGGAATTAACTGGCTGCATAACGTCACCAGAGGGCGGCGCTAGAGACGTGATGGCTGCAATAAACAGAGTAGAAGAAGAAGCTGTAAACAAAACCACATAACAACTCTGTGAAAGAGTCTTTGAGTGTCTAGACAAAGTTGTAGTAGTAGTAGTAGTGGAAGTAGTAGTAGTACTTGTAGTAGTAGTAGTAGTAGTAATCGAAGTTGTAGTAGTAGTAGTAGTAGTAGTTGTAGTAGTAGTAGTAGTAGTAGTAGTAATAGTAGAAGTAGTAGTAGTAATAGAAGTAGTAGTAGTAATCGAAGTTGTAGTAGTAGTAGTAGTAGTAGTAATAGTAATAGTAGAAGTAGGTGTTGTTGTTGTAATAGTTGTTGTAGTTGTAGTTGTAGTTATAGTAGTTGTAATTGTAGTTGTAATAGTTGTAGTAGTAGTAGTAGTAGTAATAGTAGAAGTAGTTGTTGTTGTTATAATAGTAGTTGTAGTAGTAGTAGTAGTAGAGGTTGTTGTAGTTGTAGTAGTAGTAACAGTAGTAGTTGTAGTTATAGTAGTTGTAGTTGTGGTAGTTGTAATTGTAGTAGTATTAGTCGTAGTAGTAGTTGTTGTTGTAGTAGTAGTTGTTGTAATAGTAGTTGTTGTAGTAGTAGCAGTAGTAGTAGTAGTAGTCGTAGTAGTTGTAGTAGTAGTGGTAGTAGTTGTAATAGTAGTTGTAGTATGTAGTAGTAGTAGTAGAGGTTGTTGTAGTTGTAGTAGTAGTAACAGTAGTAGTTGTAGTTATAGTAGTTGTAGTTGTGGTAGTTGTAATTGTAGTAGTATTAGTCGTAGTAGTAGTTGTTGTTGTAGTAGTAGTTGTTGTAATAGTAGTTGTTGTAGTAGTAGCAGTAGTAGTAGTAGTAGTCGTAGTAGTTGTAGTAGTAGTGGTAGTAGTTGTAATAGTAGTTGTTGTTGTAATAGTAGTTGTAGTATGTAGTCGTAGTAGTAGAGGCTGTTGTAGTTGTAGTAGTAGTAACAGTAGTAGTTGTAGTTATAGTAGTTGTAGTTGTGGTAGTTGTAATTGTAGTAGTATTAGTCGTAGTAGTAGTTGTTGTTGTAGTAGTAGTAGCTGTAGTAGTTGTAATAGTAGTTGTTGTAGTTGTAGTAGTTTTAGTATTAGTAGCAGTGGTAGTAGAACTAGTTGTAGTAGTTGTAGTAGTGGTAGTCATAGTTGTAGTTGTAGTTGTAGTTGTAATAGTGATAGCAATAGTAGTAGTAGTAGTAGTTTTTGTTGTAAATGTATTTTTACAATTGAAAACTTTCTATTTAAACTCTCAGAGCAGACAAAGTAGTCACCACAGTTAAATAATTAAAACAGTAATAAATAAACCCTGGCTCTGGTTTTATTCTGAAAGGATTAATAAAGTAGTAATAAATAATAAACCCTGAGTCTGGTTTTATTTTGAAAGGGATCTGCCCACTGTGACCTAAAACCTCAGTTTACGTTTGTATCTCAGAGTCTACTACGACTCTGAGATACAAACCTAGCGGCGGTGTGTTTGCTGGGTTTGGGGCTGCAGATAGAGATGTGTGAGGAGATTACGAGTTGTCAAACAGAAGCAGGAGGAGCAGCAGATTAAAGTCTGAACGCAATCTGAGAGCAGAGTTTTAAAGGAGGCTCTGAGGAGGGTTTCTGGAGCGAACAAACACGAGCTGACGCTGCTGCAGCGCTGAGGAGCGTTAGTGAAGCCTCACAAACCAAACACGCAAGTACAAGACTCAGAAGACCCACAAAACACACATCAGATATGCAAGAAGTAGGAAAACACAAACACCAAATGCTTCTTGAGAGTACATGAAAAGTAATTAGACATGGAGGAAGTATTAGTTCAGATTAACATCAACAACAGGCTCTGCTGCTGGTGGAGTTACATCTGAATATCAAAACCTCAAAAAGGCATCTTTAAAAAAATCACCAAAATCACACCATTTATCAGAGGCAGACACTGAAAAAACAGAAAAAAATGTTGGATTGTCAACTTTCCAACAGTCCCTAAACACATCATGTGTGACGTGTGGTTCCATTGAGAAAATTAACTAAATCTACATTTAAAATACTATTAAATTCACTTTATTCTAGATGCCCCATTTTAAAAAAACACCAAAATGACATCCTCTATCAGAGGCAGAAACTGTAAAAACAGAAAAAAATGTTAGATTTTCAACTTTGCAATGGTCTTTGAACACATCATATGTCACATGTGATTCCATTGAGAAAATTACCCAAATATACATTTAAAATAATATTAAATTCATATTATATTTCATGCCCACATTTTTTAAAAATCACCAAAATCACACCATTTACTAGAGGCAGAAACTGTAAAACCAGAACAAAATGCTGGATTGTCAACTTTCCAACAGACTCTAAACATATCATGTGAGATGTGTGGTTAAATTGAGAAAAACAATCAAAAAATATAACGGAATTTATGCTTAAAATTGACATTAAATTCACTTTCTTCTATATGCCTATATTGAGAAAAAAAACAAAAAACTCAAAAACTGAAAAGACATTGTTAGATTTTCAACATTCCAATGGTCTTTGAACACGTCATATCTGACGTGTGGTTCAATTTAGAAAATGGACCAAATCTACATTTAAATTACCATTAAATTAACTTCATTCTACATGTCCTAATTTTTTAAAAAAAGAGAAAAATCTCACCATTTATCAGAGGCAAAAACCGTAAAAACAGAAAAAAATGTCGGATTGTCAACTTTCCAATAGTCCCTAAACACATCATGTGTGAGGAGTGGTTCAATTGAGAAAATTAACTAAATCTATGCTTAAAAATGACATCAAAATCACTTTGTTCTACAAGCCTCATTTAAAATTCTGCACTAGATTTTGTGAAAAACAAAGTTAGAAATCATGATAATTACGAAAAATCACTTTATTCTACATCCTCAAATTTTAAAAATCACCAAAATCACACCATTTATCAGAGCCTGAAACTGTAAAGACAGAAAAAAATGTTGGATTTTAAACTTTCCAATGATCTTGGAACATATTATGTGTGATGAGCTGTTCACTTGAGAAAATTAGCCAAATCTAGCCTTTAAATCGGTTCTGTGTGGGGTTTGTTTTCTACTAGAACCAGTTTCCATTAATAAAACTCTGCTGAAGCTCCTCCGATTCAAGCTGAACCTGCCGGGTCACTGTGAGCTGCTCCAAACACGTTGAAGAGTCGCAGTAACTTCTGATTCCTGAGTGTTTACTGACCCAGATTTAAGCCTAAACCACGCAGCTTCTGTAAAGCAACAGCGAGTCTCAGAGGAGGAAACATCTAATTGGTGAAGGATCCCCGTGTTTCCCCAGATACTGAAACCTAACCAGGTCACACTCTGCACAGGAAGCTGCTGCTCCCAAGCTACGATAAAACGTGACGTTAAAGCAACAGATTGTAGAAAAACAGCCGGTAATGACGACATGTAGGTCACTGAAGCAGCCGCACGTTGGAGCAGGGACGCACATGTAAACTGTTTTCATACCAACACTTAGAGTTTGCTGCAAAAATCAGCTGAGTTGCATTAAATATGAAGAACAGATGAAGGAAACTGAATTCTAAATTAAACAGCAGAAAAAAACAATTTCATTTTAGGATTTTCTTCAATCAGCGGCTCAACAAAAAGTGATAAACGCAGCAGGTTGTTGGAAGATACATCCAGCATGGTGAAACATCTACAGCTGATGAGCAGAGGAGAGAGAAAAAGTCTGGAGAGGCTCTAGAAATGTAATTATTTATCATTAATTTGACTTCAGATTTGTCCAAAATGACATGAACTTGTCAAAAATTCACATGAAATGACTCAAAAATGGTCTAAAATGACAAAAAGTTGTCCAGATATGAAGAGAAAAGATTTAAAAAAATGCCTCAAAGTGTGTCCAAAATGGTCACAATAGGAAAATCAAACCTACTGGATCAATAAAATAAATGCAGCATGGCTCAGAAACAGTGAACAGAGGAGGAAGTTGTTGGAAGATACATCCAGCATGGTGAAACATCTTTCGAGAGCCGATGTATAGAGTAAAGGTTGAAAACATGTGATTATTTCCCTCCAAAATGACTTAAATTTTGTCCAAAATAACATAAATTTGTACAAAATGACTTAAATTTTGTCCAAAATAACATAAACTTGCACAAATTGACTCAAAATTTCTCTAAAATGGCCTAAACCTGTTCAGAAAGGCTGAAAAAGTACTCAGAAAATACCTTAAAATGTGTTCAAAATGATCACAATAGGAAAATCGAACCTACTGGATTAATAAAATAAATGCAGCATGGATCACAAACAGTGAACAGAGGAGACAGTTGTTGGAAGAATCATCCAGCATGGTGAAACATCTTTCTACAGCTGATGAGCAGAGGAGAGAGAAAAAGTCTGTAGTGGCTGGAAAAATAGAAATAGTTAAATATCTGTAGAATGTGGAGACAAAATGAGCAAGATTTTAACTGACATGTAGAATAAGGTGTTTTTAAGAACTTTTAAAGCAAATATTTGGTTAATCTTTAAAAAGGAACAACACGTCACACATGACAGGATGTTGAAAGATGGAAATCCTTTGATTTATCTTCTGATAAATGAGTGACTTCTGGCATTTTAAAAAAAGGATGACATGTCTTTTAACGGAGTTCAGGAGCACAGATTTAGTTTATTTTGCTTTGGACAGACTCTGGCGCAAACTGTCGAAATTTTACAAAATTGGAACAGAGCCATGTAGAATAAAACACGTTTGATTTTTTTCGGTGAAACGAAGCATCACAGGTGATACGTTCAGGGACTATTGGAAATTTGAAAATCAATCATTTTTTTCTGTTTTTATAGTTTCATTCTCTGATAAACGGCATATTTTTGGTGATTTTTTTAAAAAGATAACATCTTTTAAGTGTCATGCAAACTGATTACATTTTGCAAATTTCAGGGGGGGCAGGTTGAATAAAGTGTTTTGAAAGAAGATCTGAATTGAATGCTTTGGTTGAATTTTCTCAGTGGAACCACGAGTCACATCTGATGCGTTCAGAGAGCGTTGGAAAGATGAAAATCCACCATTTTTCTCTGTTTTTACAGTTTCTGGCTCTGATAAACGCTGGAATTTTGGTGATTTTTAAAAAAAGACAACATGTCTGTTAAAACAGTCAGTCGAGGCTTTTCAGCTGAACCGAGAAGCACAGAAAATTTCTATTTTTACAGAATTCAATTAATGCAAATGGTTTATTTCTGGCTAAATTATAATTTTAGATGTAGAATAAAGTATTTTTTAAATCAAAGATCATAATTTATAGCATAGATTTGGTTAATTTTACTGATTAAACTGCATGTGACACATAATCAGCTCCAGCAGCCCCAGAAACGTTAAAATTTACTAAATATTTCTGTTTCTATAGTTTCAGGCTCTGATAAATGGTGGAATTTTGTCTTTTTATTTCATTTTTGAAGATGACAAACCTTTTAACCTGATAATTAGGGCTCTTTTTTATTTTCTACAAAATTAAATTAATGCAATTTTATTATTTCTGGTGATTTTTTTTAATGAGACATGTGAAGTAACGTCATTTTTTATTAAATATTCAGATTTTTAGCTTGGATTTGTTTGGTTTTCTACACACAGGACAGCCCCAACTGTGTTTTTTTTTGCAGTTTCTGGCTCTGACAAATGGTGTTTTTAAAAGATTCAGAGGTTCAGAGGCTGAACATAAACCTTAATGGACTTCACAAAAACAGGATGAGCAGAAAACAGAAGCAGCAGCAGCAGAGAATCTTCAGCTGCCCGTTAATGGCTGTAATTTCACTTTAATGGCTGCGTTACTGAGCAGCACAGAAATCACAGTGAAACACAACAACCAGCAACAGAAAGCGGCGGAGAGGAGCTGCGATGTTTGCTCGTTAACTCTGAGATGAGACTGAAAGGCCGAGCTGCTCCCAGAGGAACCAGAAGAACCCTGGAGGAACCAGAAGGAACCAGAAGGAACCAGGGGAGAGATTCACGGCGCTGTGGATGTTTCAGGTTTTCATCAATCGAGTCACGAGGGACGAAGCTCCTCGGAGATGTTCAGCTTCAGGTCGGAGAATCGGTCGCTAATAAAAGCTTCTGTTGGTGTTTGAGCTGCTTTTTCCTGCAGTAAATTATTCACTTTTCAGCTGCAACAAACAGTCAGTGATTAAATTAGAGTTTAAATGTAGTAAAAGACTCATTTTTAATCACATAAATCCACTATAGTTACCATTTATGTAAAGCATTAATGAATAATGCAGATTTAAAGGCATGTAGAGCTGCACAGTTCATTAAATATTAATCACGATGAGTTCCTTCCTACAATTAAATGAACGTGATCGACGGAGATATCAATGTTCAAGCCTCCGCGAGTAAAATTACATCACTTCAACTTGAGTAAATGTGACATCTGATGAACAAAAATGTCAGTTATACTGAGTGGATGAAGCCCCAGCTGGAAAAAAGGATTCTCTTTTTGACTGGAGCTGGATAAAACCTCTGAGGAGGAACCAGAGACTGGATCCAAACAGTGAAGGATGAGGCCAAACAGCAGCAGACAAACAGGAGATGAATGTGTCAGCGTGGAAACAGAATGAAAAGGAAAAGCTAAAGGTGCAGAACTCCACTCGACTGGCGTTCCCACATCTGTCACCGTGACCCAGTTTCCGCTCTGATGTTGACGCTGTACATCACAGTTACGCTTTCTGCCGTTCACATGTCTGAATCAGCTGATTCTTTATCTACACTGACTTCATTTAATGACTCAAAGTCTTATAAGGTAAAAACTGCAACAGAGGAATCAAATCTAGAAGCTGACCTGGTATCGAATGTAGGCAAACAGGCATTAAACTGCTGCAGAGCCAAAACCAGATTTAGTCTTTAGATTGTGACACCTGGAGGGGATGATTTGGTCTGTGAACGTATCAAATCTGGTGTAGTTTGATGCAAAACAACCCCAAAATGATGTCAAACAACCAAATATAACACAAAAAAACCCCAAAATGACACTGAGAGACTAAAATATGATGCAAAACAACCACAAAAAACATAAAATGTCCAAAATGTGACGGAAGATTACCACAAAAAGACATAAACCTCCAAAATATTACATAAAATGATCCCAACCTGATCCAAAACACCCTCAAAATGACTCGAAAAGATCAAAATGTGATGCAAGACGACCACAAAAAGATGTAAAACAACCAAACTGTGACGTAAAAAGATGTAAAACAACCGAATGCTACACAAAACAAACCCCAAAATTACATAGAAAGACTGCAATATGACACGAAACAACCACAAAAAAATGTAAAATGTCCAGAATGTTACATAAAATGATCACAGCCTGATCCAAAACAACTTCAAAATGACTTAAAAAGACCGAAATGTGATACAAAGCAACCACAAAAAGACATAAACTTCCAAAATGTTACATAAAATGACCAAAACAAGATGGAAAATGATGATGATATCAAAACAACCTCAAAATGACTTCAAAAAGACCAAAATGGGGCGTAAAAGATGTAAAACAACCGAATGCTACACAAAACAAACCCCAAAATGACATAGAAAGTCTAAAATATGATGCAAAACAACCACAAAAAGATGTAAAATGTCCAAAATGTAACACGAAATGATCCCAACCTGACTCAAAACAACCTCAAAATGGCTTAAAAAGACCAAAATGTGATGCAAAACAACCACAAAATGATGTAAAACCACCAAACTGGGATGTAAAAAGATGTAAAATAACAGAATGTTACACAAAACAAACCCCAAAATGACAGTAAAAGACTAAAATATGATGCGAAACAACCACATAAACCTCCAAAATGTCCGAAATGTTACATAAAATTATCACAACCTGATCCAAAACAACTTCAAAATGACTTAAAAAGACCGAAATGTGATACAAAGCAACTACAAAAAGACATAAACCTCAAAAATGTTATATAAAATGACCAAAACAAGACAAAAAATGACGACAATATGATTCAAAACAACTTCAAAATGACTTAAAAAGACTAAAATGAGACGCAAAACAACCACAAAATGATGTAAAACTACCACAAAATGATGTAAAACAACCAAAATGTAACGTAAAAAGATGTAAAACAACCGAATGTTACACAAAACAAACCCCAAAATGACATAGAAAGACTAAAATATAATGCGAAACAACCACAAAAAACATAAAATGTCCAAAATGTGACGGAAGATTACCACAAAAAGACATAAACCTCCAAAATATTACATAAAATGATCCCAACCTGATCCAAAACACCCTCAAAATGACTCGAAAAGATCAAAATGTGATGCAAGACGACCAAAAAAGGTGTAAAACAACCAAACTGTGACATAAAAAGACGTAAAACAACCGAATGCTACACAAAACAAACCCCAAAATGACATAGAAAGACTGCAATATGACGCGAAACAACCACAAAAAAATGTAAAATGTCCAAAATGTTACATAAAATGATCACAACCTGATCCAAAACAACTTCAAAATGACTTAAAAAGACCGAAATGTGATACAAAGCAACCACAAAAAGATATAAACTTCCAAAATGTTACTTAAAATGACCAAAACAAGATGGAAAATGACGACGATATCAAAACAACCTCAAAATGACTTAAAAAGACCCAAAATGGGGCGTAAAAGATGTAAAACAACCGAATATTACACAAAACAAACCCCAAAATGACATAGAAAGTCTAAAATATGATGCAAAACAACCACAAAAAGATGTAAAATGTCCTAAATGTAACACGAAATGATCCCAACCTGACTCAAAACAACCTCAAAATGGCTTAAAAAGACCAAAATGAGATGCAAAACAACCACAAAATGATGTAAAACCACCAAACTGTGATTTTAAAAGATGTAAAACAACCGAATGTTACACAAACCAAACCCCAAAATGACAGTAAAAGACTAAAATGTGATGCGAAACAACCACAAAAAGACATAAATCTGAAAAATGTTCCGTAAAATGACATAAATGGATGTAAAATGTGATCCAAAACAACCTCAAAATAACTTAAAAAGACCCAAATATGATGTCAGATGAACACAAAATGATATAAAACTAATAGAACTAAATGTAAAGGACCACAGAAAGTTGTTAAACATTCTGAGATTAGAAAATACTTCTGCCACAGTGACTGGAGTGGATGTAAAACTGATCTGGTTGCAGTTTTTAACAGAACTTAAATGTGTTTTTCAGCCCTGAACATGTCATGTGTTGTGTCTGTCGGCTGCACTGATGAAGTTATGAGGCTCAGAAAATTTCCAAAATGACAAAAATATACAAAAATAAATCAGAATGACTCAAAATATGTTAAAATCACTCAGAAAATAGCCCTAAATGACATAAAGATGTTTTAAAAAATCATGTAACCCTTGTGAGGACTAAAAAAATGTTGGACATGTTGATTCAATGTTTTTAGTGTGTTTTATTGCACAGACGATATTTTTGAGTTCTCTCTATTTCCAGCCATGGTTGTGTTGTTTCTATAGAGAAGCAGGACTTTATATTACAGTTAAAAATGAGCCCACAGTGAATTAAAATGTGAAAAGAGCAACACAAACCAAACTGCTTGGGGTTCAGAGGGTTAAAGTCTGTTTAAAACGACAAAAATACCTCAAAAATGACTAAAAAATAGTCCAACATGACAAATATCTGACAAAAATGACTGAAAATCTGTCCAGAATGACTCTGAAACAATGTCCAAGGGGACTTAAAAAGGTCTAAAAGGACAAAAAAAGATGTTTAAAATCACTTTAAATCTGTTTAAAATGACAAAAAAAAATGTCCAAATATCCTAAAACATCTCCAAAAGAGCTCAGAATGTCTCTGAAGTGACAAAGAAAAGATCAAAAATACATAAAAATCTGTCCAGAAATGTAAAATATGTATAAAATGTCATGAAACTTGCACAGAATTCTTTTAAAATTCGACAAAAGCAAAGTTCAGAATGACTTCAGATCTGACTATAATGACTCAAAATGTCTGAAACTACTTGAAGCTTGTTGAGAATCATTTTAGAAACGTCCAGTTTGTCCTTCAGCCCTGAACTGAACATTTCATGACTATCTGCTGCACCGGTGAAACTTTAGCGTGACTCTGCTGTAATAAAATGAGTCTAGTCTGCTGCAGCCTCCACCTCTGTGTATTTGTCAGATATCTGCTGGTTTCTCGTCGAGGAACTTGTGATTTTGAGTGTTTTGGTGTTTCTCTCGCTGCAGCAGGTGCGCTTCGTGAAGACTCTGTCCGTCTGTCCGTCTCTGAGGCTGCCTGTCCGTCCGTCTGTGTGCGTCCTGTGTTATCTGCAGTGTGAGAACTGAGCGCTGAGCTGTGCAGCCCTCAGGGAGGCCAAGCTGCATTCAGGAGCCTCTATGGGAGCCACAAAGCTGCATTCATCGGGCTGAATGGCTGTTTTCTGCAACCAGGCACTAGTCAGGCCTCCATTGGACGCCTCTCCGAGTTACCGCTGGCCCTGCCTTGGTATGCACGGCCTCATCCAGCAGCACAACAACAGGACACACTGACATGGAAACGCTGCAGCGTTCGCCTCGGAGGACGACGTGTTTCTGGACGCTTTGTTCAGCAAATGTTTCCTGAGTTCTGTCAGCCGTTGTTTACCTGCTCAGTCGTTACCTGGACCTGACCTGACGATGATTTACTGTCCCTGTGAGGACATGTGACGAGGATCTCGCATGGTCGCAAGAAAACAAATCTAATCTACTGATTTAGATTAAACGCTTAAGCTGCAAACATTATTTTGACGGTTGACATAATGATGTTGCATCAACTTAATATCTGTGTGTTGTAAAAAGTCAACTTTAACTACTAATTAGTCCAAATGACTCAAATCTGGTTTAGATGACTGAAAAATTGTCCACTGCGAAAGAAAACTGTCCAGAGTTACTCAAAAGTCGTCATAAATGATTTTAAAATGGTCCTGAATGATTGAAAATGTGTCCTAAATGACTCTAATTGAGTCTGCTGTGTTAAAAACCTCTTCAGAAGGACTCAAATACGACCAAAATGACTTCAAATGTGTCCAGTGTCACTTAAACTGGTTCAGAATGACTCTAAATGCACCCCTTGTTCTAAGTGACTGAAATTTTGAACAAAAACTGTCCAAAGTTACTCAGATGTCATTGTAAATTTCTTTAAAATGGTCCTGAATGATTGAAAATGCGTCCAAAACTACTCAATATTTGTCCTCATTGGCCCAAAACTTGTCGAATGTCACACAAACTTGTACTGAATGACTGAATTAGAATAAAAGTCTTAGGAAAGGTAAAAGTGGGCATCAAGGGTTTAGAAAACATCGAATGTGGTTTTAAATCATTAAAATGCGGGAAAAAATGAGAATTTGTGGCTCAGCTAAACCAAGTTTCCCTTAACTTTTCCCTTAAGTTTCCCTTAACTTTTCCCTTAAGTGCTAAACTGGACTCTGTGCATCAGAAACTGACTTCAGCATCTTAACGTTGCTGTTTTATGACTTCCTGTTTGTTTGTTGGAGCTTTAAGTTAAAGATTCCGTTTCATGAGGCTTTAATCAGGTTTAAACCCTCAGACATGATTTCATGACGGTTCTAACTGGACGTCTCGTTAACTCTCCTCTCAGAAGAGACACGAGTCCAAAAACAACCTTTAACCCCCACGGTCCAGCAGAACCAACAGAACCAGAACCGGACCTCCAGAGTATCGATCGATCAGCCGCCGAGGCCTTCCAATCGATCGATCAGAGAAACTCTCCAGCAGCAGCTGACAGGAAGTCGATGCTGAATCATGACTCCTGCTCTCCGTTAATTGGAAAGAGACATTAGTGGAATGTGAATGAGAGACTGAGAGGGGTTTTTTATATGTAGCTTGATGCCTTTAGCAGAACCAGAACCAGAACCAGAACCTGCAGCAGTGTGAGAAGAATTTGAACCAAAATTACTCAGATTTTTAATCTAATCAATGACACTAGAGGTGTCCAAAATGACTCACAATGTCCCCAAAATGACACATTTGTCCCAAAATACTCAGAAAGTCCAGAGTCACCAGCATTTCATGAAACTGACTCAGAATAAACGACTCAAAATGTGTTCACTGTCACTGAAACTTGTCCAAAATGACCCAAAATATGCCCTAAATTTTACTCCAACATGTCCAAATAGTGTCCAGATTGAATCAGATGGTGACCAATGTAACAGTATTTGCCCTAATAAATGACTCAAAATGGGTCCAAAACCACGAAATCCTTTACAAAATGACTCAAAACTAACCAAAATGTCTCAACGTTTCATCCCAAATTGCTTAATATGTTTCTAGTGTGGAAAACTTGTCCAAGATGACTGAAACGTGTTCAAAATGCCTCATAATGTGTCCAATGAAAGAAAAATGTCCAAAATGACTCACATTTAAACAAAATACGTCCAGCGTTACTTTAACTTTTCCAAAATACATCCTGAATGACTTGAAATCTACCCAGCATCACGAAAACATGCACAAAATGACCCCAATTATCTTAAATTAATTAGTTTTTGCCCAGTGTCATCAAAGGCGTATAAAATGACTCACAATTTGACCAAAATTAGTCCAAATTTTACCTAAATGACTCAAAATTTCTCCAGCAATACAAAAAATGTGTCCAATAACACAAAAACATGCACAAAATGACTCAAAATCCATCCTAAATTATGGGTTATATACTCAAAAACCCTCCCAGTGCCACAAAACATGTTCAAACTGTGTCCAAAATGACTCCGATAGTAACCAATATAATAAAATATGTCCAAAAGTTACTCAAAAATTGTCCAGCGCCACAAAAACTTGTACAAAATGACTCAAACTTTAACCAAAAGGACTCAAACTTTAACAAAATGACTCAAACTTGAACCAAAACGACTCAAACTTTTACTAAAATGACTCAAACTTTAACCAAAATGACTCAAACTTTACCAAAAATGACTCAAACTTTAACCAAAATGACTCAAACTTTAACCAAAACAACTCAAACTTTAACAAAAACGACTCAAACTTTAACCAAAATGACTCAAACTTTAACAAAAATGACTCAAACTTTAACCAAAATGACTCAAACTTTAACCAAAATAAGTCAAACTTTAACCAAAATGACTCAAACTTTAACCAAAAAGACTCAAACTTTAACAAAAATTAGTCAAACTTTAACAAAAATGACTCAAACTTTAACAAAAATGACTCAAACTTTAAACAAAACGAGTCAAACTTTAACAAAAATGACTCAAACTTTAACAAAAATTAGTCAAACTTTAACAAAAATTACTCAAACTTTAACCAAAACGAGTCAAACTTTCACCCCAATTGTTGAAACTTGTCCAAGATGACCCAAATATGTCCAAAATGCGTTCTAATGTGTCCAATGAAAGAAAACTTCTTCAAAAATGACTCAAAATATGTAATAAATTACTCTAGATCTGCTCAATGTCACAAAAGACGTACAAGATGACCTAAACTTATGTCCAAAATGACTTAACATATGTCACTTGAACACTTGATGAAACTGACTCAGAGTAAATGACTCATAATGTGTTCAATGAAACACAACACGTCCACCATGACTCCAGATTTGTCCTTTGTCACAGAAACTTGTCCAAGATGACTCGAATCTGTCCTAAATTTTGGGTCATTTACTCGAAACCTTCCCAGAGCCACAAAACATGTCCAAACTGTGTCCAAAACGACTCCGATAGTGACCAACGCAACAAAATCTGCCCTAAATGACTCAAAATGTGCCCAATGTAAGAAAATGGGTCCAAAACCTATTCAAAAGTTGTCCAGCGCCAGAAAAGCTTCTACAAAACGACTCAACATGTTTCTAGCGTTGAAAAAACTTGTCCAAGATGACTGGAGCGTGTTCAAAGTGCCTTCTGATGTGTCCAATGGAAGAAAATGTGTCCAAAATCAGACACTTGTCCCAAATGACTCAATATGTCCAAGTGTCACAAACAGGATATGAAAATGACTCAACATGTCCACAAGGACTCCAAATGTGTCCTTTAACACAGAAACAAAGACGTACAACATGACTTAAGATGTGTCCAACAACACAAAAACATACACCGATCAGGCAAAACATCATGACCACCTGTCTAATATCATGTTGGTCCCCTTATGTGGTCCAAAATGCTCTGAACCATTGGGAATCATGGACCAGAGGACCTCTCAGGGTGTCCTATGGGGTCTGGAACCACTGGATCCTTTGGGTACTCTGGCTTGTCCAGTGGGGCCTCTGTCAATCCAACTGGTTCCACTGCATCCTGTTGATGCTTGATCACAATGGGATGTAGGAAGTCTGGAGGTCAAATCAACATGTTGGACCATTGTCATGTTCCTCAACATGTTCCTGATTGGTTGATGCTGTTTCCATGTGGTGGGGTGCATTTTCATCCAGTGACACTTGGGGTTTCCATCTGCATGAGGGAGTGTGTTTGTTGCGGGACAGTGTCTAAGTCTCATCAAGGTTCTCCATCAGAACAGCTCATAGAACCAATATGATCCATGTTATTAACTTCACCTGTCAGTGGTCGTGATGTTGGGGCTGATCGGTGAACATACCAACATATAGGATCACATAAACACGTCTAAAATGACTCATTTCTGCTGAGTAGGAACATTTTTTACAGTGTTTGTGGTGTTTTTGGATGTATGAGTAAATGAAGAAGCCAATGATAAATGTGACATGAACCCACACAGCCCTGTTGGACCACATGTAGAAGATCTGACCACACCAGAGCCCTGAAACCCCAACCAGTCCACCCAGCAGACTCTCTGGACCACTATGGTTGGGTCTGTTTCTCTCTATGGGGATGAATGGAGACTATCTGATGTTAAAGTGACGAAGCTTCATGAAAACTGACGGATCTTCAACTGATGGAGCCTGAAAACTGATCTGAGGACACCAAGAGACATTACCCTGCAGCAAGAACCTCAACAGAACCATCAACAGAACCAGAACCAGACTGGAGACACACCAAGCCAGGAGGTTCCTCAGAGGGAACAAGAGGAGATGAACTGATCCACTCACCAACTCCGATCTTCTCGTCCTCCGTCGGCGTCCACATCGTGTCACGGTACAAAAACAAATCCACAGAAAGTGTAAAAATCACCCGCTGAGACGCTTCATGGACAAATCCACCGAGGAGAGCCGAGGGGAGGCAGCCAAAGTTGGGACCGAAGGAGGGGATCTCGGTTCGAGCCCGTCAGACGCTCAGGTTCAGGATCCGCTCAGGTTTGGTTTGACGCATGGCGCAGCGCCGACTAATGCTGCGTTTAGCGGCGTCACGGCGGCTCGTTCCGCCGGGGAGGGAGTTCAGGAGCCGCAGGAGGAAACACCGGAGAGGAGCTGATCAGTGATCAATAATAATCAATGTCATCAATAATTAATGCGCCGTTAAGCTGCAGGTCCGGTTCAGGGCAGAGAAGAGGTCCGGAGCGTAAAAACATCCAAAGCAGCAGAAATCTCCACACTAAATCCGTCAGAGCAGCTTCAGGGTCTGCAGCTGGTTCTGGTCCGGTCCTCCGTCCGCGTCCACTAACTTGTCGTCACAGAATCAACCGGTCCGCTGTTCGTGCGTCAGAACCGAGCGGCTGCTGCATCACAGGAACCGGCTCCGTGTTTGTCCGCTGCTCGGCGGGACGCGCGTCCGACCCGGCGCCGACATCCAGCAGCGGATCCCTCATCAGAGACGGTGACAGAGCAGCAGGTCGAGACGGCAGAACCCCGAGAACCGGTCCGGCAGCAGAACCACGGAACCACAGAGTCAGTCCGGTCCTGAGCCCAGCGGAGGACGGAGAGTCTGAAGGGACACCAGGAGGAGAGCTGAGGTCAGTCCGCCACCGTGAGTCTGATCCGGAGCAGCACAGCCAAGGTACACTGTAAAAAAAAAACTGGCACTGTAAAAACAACCAAGGTACACTGTAAAAAAACAACACTGTAAAAACAGCTAAAGCGCTGTTAAAACGAACACTGTAAAACAACTAAAGTACACTGTATAAAACCAACACTGTAAAAACAGCCAAAGTACACTGTAAAAATTCTAACACTGTAAAAACAACTAAGGTGCACTGTAAAAAACAACTAAAGTACATTGTAAAAAAACTAACACTATAAAAACAACCAAAGTACACTGTAAAAACTACAATACACTGTAAAAATAACAAAAACACTGTAAAAAACAACTAAAGTGCACTGTAAAAACTAATGTGAACCGCAAAAACAACCAAAGTACACTGTACAAAACTAAAGTGCAGTGTAAAAAACCTAACACTGTAAAAACCTACAGTACATTGTAAAATCAACCAAAGTACATTGTAAAAAACTGACACTGTAAAAAATAACCCAACCACACTGCAAGAAACTGAAGTGCACTTTAAAAAAAACCCAACACTGTAAAAACCTAGAGTACACTGTAAAATCAACCAAAGTACATTGTAAAAAACTACAGTACACTGTAAAATCAACCAAGGTTACTGTAAAAAAAACTAAAGGACACTAAAAACTGCAGTACACTGTAAAAACAATTACAATACATTGTAAAAAACTAGCACTGTAAAAAAACAGTACACTGTAAAAAAAACTAACACTAAAAAAACTAACTGGCACTGCAAAAACCTATTTCACACAGGAAAAAACAACTCACACTGTAAAAAGCTCAGCAACAAACAGTGTAAAACACTAACTCACAGTGTAAACAGCTAACTTGCACTGTAAAGAACTATCACACACGGTAAAAAAACTCACACTCTAAAAAATTAATTCATCGTAATAAATTAACTCACATTGTAAAAACAACACACTGTAAAAAATTAAGTCACACTGTATAAAAGTTAATTTACACTTAACTCACTCTGTGAAATGTAATTCACACCATAAAATTAACTTACACTGTAAAAATCTAACTCACACTGTAAACAATGATTCACACAGTAAAAAATAACTCACACTGTAAAATATTTTAAAACAGTTGAATGGATCTTTTCTTCCTTGCCTCGTTGGTTGGAGACAAAAGTCCAACTGTGTGTCTGAGCTTCTTAATCTGCTCATTAGCAAACATTTAGACTTTTAAAGCAGTAAAACCAAACTGATGATTCGATTATTCATGACTCTGTTTTATTGCTGCGTCCCAGGAAACACAGCTACAGAACCAACATGAAGAACAGCCAGAAGTTCGGTCATTAATTCCACCTGTGCAGGTGTGAAACACAATAAGAGGAAGTGTCAGGTGGCTGGTTTCTTATTGTGCAGCAGGACAGAACTATTTTAAAGATAAATTACCAGCTCTGCTGCTCGTTATTGCCTCAAAGCTTCTTTATTTATCTTATAGGCAGCCTGCAGGACAATATCTGCTGCACTAAGCTCCCATTTTTCTTTCTTTGAGGTTTAAAATGTCACAGAAAGTTCCTCCAGCAGCATTTAAAGGTCCAGTAAAGTCACCAACAAGCTGTGAAAGAGTTTAAAACACAAACAAAACTTAGTGTTGAGGTCGAGTCGAGGCTGGGAAAGATTAAAAAAAAAAAAGAGCACGAGGAAGAAATGGAACAGAATGAAGAAGAAGAAGAAGAAGAAGAAGAAGAAGAAGAAGAAGAAAGAACGTAGAAGGGCAGAAGAAGAAAGGAGAGGATAAAAGAAGAAAGGATAGAAGATAGAAAGAGAAAAAGAAGGAGATAGAAGACAATAGAAAATGGAGATGAAGAAGATATAAGGAGGAGAAGAAGAAGAAGGAGAAGAAAAAAGGAAAAGAACAAGGAGAAGAATTAGGACCCACCTCTGTGTACTTCAAGGGCCTGTACCTGATAATATTCATAGTATGAAGGTAAAACTGTTCATGACTTCATTAAATAAAGTTCCTGTAGGTAAAGAATCAGTTGATCGGTTCATTTTAATGGAATAACGCTGGTATGAGTCTCTGCTGCTTGAATGTGGAGACCACAGAGAACATATTATCGGGGTGTGTAGATGGTAGATGATGATTAAACTCTTTGACGCCTTTGTTCTGTCTGGTTCTGTTGTTTTCAGCTGTGCAGAATCCTCTTCTACAAACTGCAGCACTGACCTCTAGTGGTGGATCAGCGTCATCACAGGAAGTCAGACGACAGAACAGAACAAACTTCACACAATCCTACCAACGATAAACAAGACTCTACTGTGATTTATTCCCTGCAATCGTGACTGGAAAAACCAAAATGTACTTTTACTGTGAATTTCAGTGATAAAAGAAACATAACGTTCATCATTGGTTCTATTTTCCTGCTCAGAATAAACCTGACAGCAAAAACTGGTCTGTTTCTTTATTTGACTGGAATCTCTGCAATTTGTTCTGATTTATTTATTTTTACAGAAATATGTGTTATGCTAAAGAGATGCAACTCCAAGGAACAAAAGTTGTTAATATATAAAACTTATTTTTATTTATATATGAAACCTTCTTTGGGCTTCAACAAAATTTCATCCAAGCAGGAAAAAAAAATGAAATCAGCTCGAATTATAAGGACAAGAAAAGGCTCTTTAATCAATAAAGTAGAACTTATTACTTGATTTACTGACTGAAAGTTGCATTAAATTTTTTCAAAACATTTAACAGACAAAACAGCTGGTTGTAAAATTCTATAAAAGTCTCTGCTGTTTGACAAAATACTTGTTTTAACCCTCAGGTGTGATTTTAAAAAGATGTCCTTGTCAAAAACAAAGCCATAACAGATGTCACATATTAATTTGATTTTTCACTGACTTTCATGACTTACCTCATTGATCGACATCGGTCCTGATCATAATTAACAAATAATCATCATTTTAGGGATTTTAACCCTTTAAACACCAGTTTGTTTACATGCAACAGCTGTTTTTAAAATGAAAAAATGTAATGAATGAATGAAAAAAGTAAAAATGATTTATTTTCTATATAATAATTGCCAAGTAGAAAATTCCTCTTTTGCTAATCACAGTCTGGGATGTGTCAATAATTAACAACAACATTAATTCTGATGTTTTATTATTGTTTACGTAGTTAAAGTTTTTTAAAAACTGACACTCAGGACTTTAAAGACTAAAATGTCCTCGTCAAAAACACATCATAAAAATGTTGTATAATATCATTATTTTCTACTTTGAATGACTTATTTTGTTTCACCAACATCAGTTCTGATCATAATTAATAAATATTCATTATTTTCAGGATTTTTACTCTTTAAATGCCGTCTGTTTACATGATGCCACCATTGTGTTTAATGAAAACACTGTAAAAATTATGTATTTTTTATATAGTAAGTGCTAAGTGTCAGTGATTAACAACAACATTGACTCTGAGGTATTTTTTAGGCAGTGTGAGATTTTAAAAAAAAAAATCTCAAATGAAAAAACTCCAATAAAAAGTGTCCAAAATCATATCATCTAAATCTGTCCAGAATGATTAAAAAAATGTCCAAAGGGACTCAAATATGTCTAAACCAGGGGTGTCCAATCCTGGTCCTCGAGGGCCACTATCCTGCATGTTTTAGATGTTTCCCTCTTCCAACACACCTGATTCAAATGATCAGCTCATCATCAAGCTCTGCAGAAGCCTGATAACGATCCTGATCATTTAATCAGGTGTGTTGGAAGAGGGAAACATCTAAAGCATGCTGGATAGGGGCTCTCGAGGACCAGGATTGAGCACCCCTGGTCTAAACGGACAAACAAAAACACCAGAGTGGCTTAAAATTTCTCTAAAATGACAAAAAAAAAAGGTCAAAAATACATTAGATTTGTCCTAAAATATGAAAATAGGTACAAAATGACGTGAAGCTTCGACAGAATTCTTTCAAAATCTGATAAAAACAAAGTTCAAAATGACTTAAATCTGTCTAGACCAGGGGGGTCCAATCCTGGTCCTCCAGAGCCACTATCCTCCATGTTTTAGATGTTTCCCTCTTCCAATACACCTGATTCAAATGATCAGGATCGTTATCAGGCTTCTGCAGAGCTTCATGATGAGCTGATCAAATTAAATCAGGTGTGTTGGAAGAGGGAAAACATGCAGGATAGTGGCCCTGGAGGACCAGGATTGGACACCCCTGGTCCAGAATGACTGAAAAATGTTTAAAATTACCTAAAATGTGTCCAGAAATATGATAAATGTCCACAATTACTTTAAACTTGAACCAAACTATTCAAAACACGTCCTAAAAATGTGTTTATCTGCTGTACTGATGAAGTTATGAGGCTCAGAAATTATGGAAAAAGTCCATTAAAGTGATAAATCTGAACCCTCCTCTGTGGACTTCAAGGATCTTTTTGTTTTGTGTCATTTTTGCAAGATTTGAGTCGTTCCAGAGACAAATTTGTCATTTTGGTTTAGTTTTGAGTCATTCTGGGAAAGTGTTGAGGCATTTTAAACAGTAATTTTTTGAGTAATTTTGCTAAATTTTGGGTCATTTTCAACAATTTTTGTGTAATTTTGGTAAAGTTGTTTAATTTTGGGAAGGGTTAAGTCAGTTTGGACGCTCTTTGAGGCATTTTGGAGGAATTTTTTAGTCGTTTTCAGAAGGTTTTTGTCATTTTCTCAAGGTTTCAGGGCAAATTTGAGATGTTTTGGACTATTTTCAGTTCATTCTGGACACATTATGAGACGTGAAACCAGTTGGTTGTAGAGAAAATGAACAGAAATCAGATTTAGTCTTTAGACTGCGACATCTGGAGTGGATGTAAAACTGATCTAGTTGAACTCAAATGTGTTTTTCAGCCCTGAATGATTCATGAGTCTCTCTGATGTACTAAAGAAGTTAGGAGGCTCAGAAATGATGGAAAAGTCCATTAAAGTGATAAATATGGACCCTCCTCTGTGGACTTCAGGGGCCTGTAACCCTGGAAATATTCATAAAATAAATAAAATTAATGAATTAATAATTAATGGTATTGTAACTGATTCAAACACAGTAAAATGCTGTAATTTCAGGGTCACAGTTTGTTAGACAATGAAATAATATTTATAAAAATATATGTTTTGTTGTGGACGGTTGTTTTCAGTTTTTGCTTTTCTTTTGTTAAATGAACGAGTAAATTAGTACAATAGTTCTGATTTAATTCAACAAAACTGAAAATCTGTAAAATAATAGCTAGAAAGGTTTTAACCATATTTTATGCCTTAATATACATCACAGCTGATCCTGAGGTCAGAGGAGAACCTTTTCTTTTCAGTTCCCTTCAGGTTCTTGTGGCTTCATTTTCTGTATTTGAGGATCCAACTGTTCACTGTATTCAGTGTAAAATGAGGACAGTCACACTGCGGTTCCACATCGATCTCTGCTTTTATATGAACATTTGGCTGAAAGGTACATTTAGAAAATACTGTAGATTGTGAATTTTAGATTCTCCCTGAACGATGAATTTACATGAAGACAAGGGGAAAAGTGCCTCTAAAAGGACTTTAGATCCACTCATGGTTCAGTATCTCAGTCATATTAAATCAGCAGAGTCTTCATAAACACTCTGAAACACAAAGAAGAAGAAAACAAACAAACAAGCAAGATTCATCTGAAACTCACGATCTTTGGAAATATTTATTTGCATCGTCTCTCTTCAGTTTTAAAAAAATAGATTTGGAGAGAGAATATTGCAGGTTTTCTGTGACCGTCCTCGGGTTTGTTCACAGTCGCCTTGTTTTAAACGAAGAAATTAGATTTTAAATAGAAAAACTAAATAAATCATGGCTGAGGTTCGTGATTTAGGCAGAAAAGCATCACGAGAACCACCGGTCACGGAGGCAGCGCAGCAGCCGAGGCTCCTCGTCGTCGGATTCTTCTCCGAAATCTGCAGCGAGACGATGAAGACAAACACACAAACTAGATGTAAACAAACTTTCAACAGTGGATATTGTGAATTATAGTAACAAACATTTCTAACAGTGAATAAAGAAAGAAGGGAAAAAAAAAACTATTGTTTGGTTCACTCTGTTTCAGAGGGCTGGTCTACGAAGTCAGATTAGTGGGCAAGTAGGTATGATGAGCTTAAAGTCAGAGTTTTAGTGTAATGAATGTTTAACCTGCTAGATCACCACGGTAACTGATGCTGCAGAGCTACACTGCTAGTATTGCAGCTGATAGAGCACTGATTAGAGCTAGATCTCCATGTAACTGATGCTGTGGAGCTACATCACCATGGTAACTGATGCAGCAGAGCTACATCACCATGGTAACTGATGCTGCAGAGCTACATCACCATGGTAACTGATGCTGCAGAGCTATATTACCATGACAACTGATGCTACAGTTAGATCTCCATGGCAACTGATGCTGCAGAGCTACATCACCATGACAACTGATGCTACAGTTAGATCTCCTGGCAACTGATGCTGCAGAGCTACATCACCATGACAACTGATGCTACAGTTAGATCTCCATGGCAACTGATGCTGCAGAGCTACATCACCATGGTAACTGATGCAGCAGAGCTACATCACCATGGTAACTGATGCTGCAGAGCTACATCACCAAGGTAACTGATGCTGCAGAGTTTGATCACCATGGTAACTGATGCTGCAGAGGTACACCACCATGGTAACTGATGCTGCACTTAGATCTCCATGGTAACTGAAGCTGCAGAGTTAGATCTCCATGGTAACTGATGCTGCAGAGTTAGGTCTCCATGGTAACTGATGCTGCGGAGCTACGTCACCATGATAACTGATGCTGCAGTTAGATCTTCTTGGTAACTGATGCTGTGGAGCTACGCCACCATGGTAATTGATGCTGCTGAGCTACGTCACCATGGTAACTGATGCTGCAGTGCTACATCACCAGAGTAACTGATGCTGCAGAGCTAGATCTCCATGGTAACTGATGCTGTGGGGCTAACCTGGTCCAGGTTCTGTTCAGAGTTTAGATTTAAATCAGCTGGAAAAAGCACCTCCTTTTAACCAGATGGTTTCCTGATGATTCAGGTTCTCAGCTGTGGGAAAATGTTTTATCTATAAACCTGTTGATCTGTACGTCACTAAAACCACTGAATGAAGCAGTTACAGCATCACACACTGTATACATCGTGTTGCCATGGAAACCCAACATGTATTCAGCTGTTGATGCAGAAATCACATAAATATGTTTTTATGTTTGGTCCGTTTACACTGCTGGTACTGCAGCTGATAGATCACTGATTAGAACATTGATTATTCTACTGGAACATTCAATCAGTAACATTAGTGTCACTTTGATTTGTCCCAGAGTTTAAACCACAGAGGAGCAGCTCTGTTCCTGAAAACCAAGGTTTCAGCTCCAACAGACAACATTAAATCTGTAAAAGCTCCTTTAACCAGTGGATAAACCAACGCTGTTACTCACATTCTGCGTTTTCAGGGTTTAATGAATCAGATCCTTCATCGCTTCTGTCTGAATGATCCGAGTCTTCAGAGTCGTCTGAATCTTCTGAGTCTTCGTTGTCGTCACTGCTGTCGCCGTTGTCGCTGTTGCTGCCGACAACATCTGCATCCTGGATACAGAAACACAAGTGGAAACATCAGCGTTCATACTGTCATTAGTCTTTCATCTATTTTATCCTTAAACTAACATTCACTCAAGCTTTATTTAAAGTCTATGTACACTGAGATACACAGGGTCTCATTTACAGTACAGAAGAGAATAAAAGATGTCGGCACACAAACAGGAGACTTGGAGAAGAATAAAATATTCAGAGTTAGTTAAAAACCAACTAGGTCTCTCTTTTTTTAGGTTCTTGAAGACGTTTCTGAAGTTCACAACTGAAAAAGCCTCCAGCCAATGTGGAAAACCTGCAGTTCATCTAACAGCCAGCAGGGGGCGACTCCTCTGGCTGAGGTTTGTATTGAAGTCTATGAGAAAATGATCGTACTTCTCACTTGATCCGTTACTTCAGAAACATTTTCCTAATGAGTTTATGGTCCTAATGACTAGGTTAAAGTCTAATTTAATGCAGCATAATGTTCATTTAGTAAATTATGGTTCTATTTAGAGGAAAACAAACGATAAAGCACGGTATGTTTTAAGGTGAGGCTAACTTGTCATTGTCCGTCTCATCTTCAGGATTTGGTTGCACTAAAAAAATATCCGAAGGAGTCGACTGTTCATTTTATCCAGAAAATATATTTTGTCTATATTGTCTATATTTTGTCTGTAGCAGCTGTTTCCAAATGACTGTCAAGTCCATTTAAAGCAAACCTCTGCTATTCAAAATGTTGCTCAATGATAAAAATGATGTTCAAAATCTGTCTAGAATGAGTCAAAGATGTCTGTAATTAATTAAAATGTGTCTAGAAAAATGGAAAAAGCTTGTTCAGAACAACTCAAAAAATTTCCAAAGAGACTCAAAAATATCGAAAAGGACAAACAAAAACTCCTAAATGGCTTAAAACTTCTCTAAAATGACAAAAAAGGTCAAAAATACAATGAAATTGGTCCTGAAATATGAAAATGTGTACAAAATGACGTGAAGCTTGTACTGATTTCTTTCAAAATTTGACAAAATCGATGTTCAAAATGACTTAAATCTGCCTAATATGACCCAAAAATGTCTAAAATTACTTAAAATGTGTCCAAAAATATTTTAAAAAATGTCCACAATTACTTAAAACCTGCTCGGAATTATTATGATGTGTCTATCTGCTGCACTGATGAAGTTATGAGGCCCAGAAATTATGGAAAAATATTTAATGACTACAAAATTTTGCTACTTTAAAGGCCTGTAACTCCTAAAAACATTCCAAGAATGAAGGCAAAACTTTGTTTCATTAAATAAAGTCACTGTAGACTAAAACAAATAGGACTTTAAATGATTGATTATGTCGTTTTCACTCCGCCACCTGTTTTCAAAGTGTTTAATTATACAGGAAATGAGTCAGTCTGCTGTGGCTCAGGTACCCCGTCATTGGTGGGAGAGTTGGCTCCGCCCTCGTTTTCATGCTCGTCCTGATTGGTCAGTTCCTCTAAGAGAAGCTCCGCGTCCAAATCATCATCGTCGTCGTCGTCGTCATCCGTGTCCGAGGAATCATCGTCGTCTTGATCTTCGTCGTCCTGGAACAACACGCGTGTTATTAAAAATGAGATCATTTAGTTAGTAAAGACGAACGGCAGGTTCAGAGCCTCACCTGATCGTCGTCGTCTCCTTCCTCTGCCAGCTTCTGTCGGCCGACTTCATACAGACGACAAACGGTGTCCAGACTCACCGTGTCCTGGTTCTGCAGAGGAAGTTACACAGATGATGATGTTCCTGCAGCATCAGAGGGTCTCTGTGCTTTCTGTAACACGGCTTTGTCATATAAAACAAATCTAAATAAAAGTTCCCCTCAGACCTCCTCAGAATAATCTGGTTCTTCATCTGCAGTAACTTTAGTTTTACCTTCATGCTATGAATATTTCCAGACCCTTGAAGTCCACATTTATCACTTTCTAATGGACTTTTTCCATCATTTCTGAGCCTCATAACTTCATCAGACAGACTCTTGACATGTTCAGGGCTGAAAAACACATTTTTAAGTATTTTTTTTCATATTTCCAGACAAATTTAAAGTAATTTTAGTTGTTTTTGAATCATTCCAGTCAGATTTTAAGTCATTTTGAATAATGTTTTTGTCAAATTTGAAAGAATTCTAGACAAGCTTCACATCATTTTGTACCTATTTTCATATTTTAGGACAAATTTTATGCATGTTTGACCTTTTCTTTGTTTTTTTTAGAGAAATTTTAAGCCACTTTGGGGGTTTTGTTTGTCCTTTCATACATTTTCGAGTCATTCTGGACAGATACTAAGATATTTTAGACATTTACTTTTCACTTTAGACATGGTTTTGAGTCATTTTGGAGGTATTTTAGGGCATTTGGACATTTTCTGTAATGTTGGACATAATGTTTGTCATTTTAAACAGATTTTAAGTGGTTTTTAACATCTTTATGTCATTTAGGACTATTTCCTGAGTGATTTTTAACATGTTTTGAGTCATTTTGATTTATTTTTTTGCAATTTTTGTTATTTTGGACAATTACTGAGTCAGTTTGGAAATTAGTTTTTCTCATTTTGGACAAATTTTATGTATTTTTGAACTTTTTGTTTGTCCTTTCAGACATTTTTGAGTCATTCTGGACAGATTTTAAGTCATTTTGAACATAGTTTTTGTCAATTTTGAAAGAATTCTGTACAAGCTTCATGTCATTTTGTACATATTTTCATATTTTTTGACAAATTTTATGTATTTTTGACATTTTCTTTGTCATTTTAGAGAAATTTTAAGGTCTTTTGGAGATATTTTAGGGCATTTAGGCATTTGTTTGGTCATTTTAAACAGATATTAACTAGTTTTTAACATCTTTATGTCATTTGGGACTATTTTCAGAGTGAATTTTAACATGTTTTGAGTCATTTTTGTTATTCTGGACAACTATTGAGTCATTTTGGATTTTTTTTTGTCATTTTGGATTTTTTTCTGTATTTTTGGACAAGTTTTAGGTAATTTTTCAACATTTTGAAGTTGTTTGTTTGTTCTTTTAGACATTTTTTAATTGCCTGTGGATATTTTTTGAGTCATTCTGGACACATGTTCAGTCATTTTGGACATTTATTTGTCACATTGGACACATTTCCGAGTCATTTTGGAGGCATTTCAGGGCATTTGCACATATTTTTCGTCATTTTAAACAGATTTTAAGTGGTTTTTAACATCTCTATGTCATTCTGGACTATTTTCGGAGTGATTTTTAACACGTTTTGAGTCATTCTGATTGATATTTTTGTTATTTTGGACAATCAGTGAGTCATTTTGCATAAGTTCAACAGTGCAGCAGATAGACGTGACATTTACAAGCCAAAAAACACATTTGAGTTCTGTTAAAAACTGAAACCAGATCAGCTTTACATCCACTCCAGGTGTCAAAAGTGTATCTTGAGTAAAATTTCAAGGCTCATAGTCGTATTTTAAAACTTCATGATCTGAATTGTACCAAAAAAAATAAACCCAAAATAACCTGCTGATTCTGAGGGGGTCAGTTCTGTACAATCACTTTAACACACTGATGAAGCAGCAGCGTCACATATCTCCTGTCTAAGATAAGGGTTCAATATAAACACCAATGAGTTGGAAGCAACACTTCAACTAAAGTACCTCGATGACGGCCAGGTAACAGTCCTTGGTGTCAGTGCACAGGTCAAAGATGTTCCTCTTCACATCCACCGTGGCTATAAAACAACCAAAAACACACACGTCTGTTAAAAACTGAACCCAGGGTGAGATAATTCAATTATATTTAGCAGAAAATACGAAAAAGATGGTTGATTTCTCGATGACTTTATAATTCTTGGTTTTAGTTCTGTTCTAAACAGGCTTCTTCAAGTGTCGGTAGCTTTAAATGTGAAGGAGCTGCTGCTGTCTCCGCTCCCTTCAGGAAGAAGACTCTCTCTGTCTGTGATTGACCGGTTGACTACGAAGTAAATGACTGTGTGAGAGTGGGACTTTCTTAGTTCTAACTTTCTCTCTGAGGTTCTTTATACATGGAAATATCTCAGCAACAGCACATTTAAAAAAGTGGATTTGGGACCGACACCAAACTGGTCCGCAATCCATGAAGTTCCATGAAATTCAGTTTGGTGATTTTTATGTAAACATACAGGAAAAACTTGACTAATAAAACCAAGACGTGCCGCCTACCAATGGGCTTGTAGTCTGTAGCATCGAAGGTCCTGAACGAGGAGCCAAAGGGGCTCTTCATCTGGTGGTCCATGGCATCGTCCTCATCGTCGGCCTGCAGCATGGCTTTAACACGGAGGGGAGGAAGATCAAGACATGAAACACTGTGTTAGGATCATATGCCACCTTTAAATCCACATGACATCCCCTCACGTGGTAATCATGACCTCGTAAGTGGCAATTTTCCAGTTGTGACGTGTTTGAGGATGTTCTCAGACATGTTGGAGGCCTTTAAAGGTCATTTATCAGTGCATGGTGAGTTAGTACAAATACATACATACAAATTTTTATGTAACCTTAAACATTTTCGAGTCATTCAAGACAGATTTTAAGTCATTTTCTACACTGTTTTGTAAAATTTTGAAAGAATTCTAGACAAGCTTCAAGTCATTTCTTACATATTTTCATATTTCTGGACACATTTGATGTATTTTTGACCTTTTTTTGTCATTTTAGAGAAGTTTCAAGCCATTTTGGTGCTTTTGTTTGTCCTTTTAGGACTGGTTTATCATCAGTTTTCTTCTAAATATGACCATGATTTACAAAATGAACATCATTCTGTATTAGAGCAGACTTTAACCGAGCCATAGAGACCATAAACCCACCCTCTTTCTGTTTCTGAAGTAACAGAAAGAGGCTCATTTTCTCATAGACTTCAATATAAACCTCAACCAGAAGAGTCGCCCCCTGCTGGCTGTCAGAGAGAATGCAGGTTTCCCACATTTTCAGACCCAGAGGCTGCAATAATCCTTTATATGCAGTCTGTGGTTAATAGTAAGTGCTTCCATACCTCCATACATGATGGTGGCGTTGCTGTTGAAGACCACCCTGCACTGGTCCAGAGCAGGAACAGTGTGAAGGAGGTGGAAGGTCCTCAGGTCCCACTAAAACCTGCTGTCAAGGCTGAAAACTACAACACACAATGAGACAATACAGACCTACAGTGTTTATAGAAATTACTGAAGATAAAAGAGCAGGTGTCTTAATTCATCTTTACTTTCAGCTCATCTTTGTGACATAAAGAGCCCTTGCAAACAATGTCCCTTATTTATTTGTCACGTTGGACATATTTTTGAGTCATTCTGCAGAAATGATGGAAGTTTTTTTGTCATTTTTGGACATATTATTTGTCATGTTAAACAGATTTTAAGTGTTTTTTGACATGTTTTTGTCATTTTGGACTGTTTTCGCAGTGACGTTTAACATGTTTTAAGTCCATGTTTAATCATTTTTGACTATTTTCTAATAATTTTAGAGAAATTTTAAGCCATTTTGGAGTTTTTCTTTATTTTTTTTTAGACATTTCTGAGTCCCTCTGGACATTTTTCTGTCATTCTGGACAGATTTTAGGTCATTTTGGACATTTCTTTGTCACTTTGGTCATATTTTTTTGTCATTTAAAACAGGTTTTAGGGGTTTTTTAACATTTTATGTCATTTTGGACTATTATCTTGTAATTTTTGTTATTTCGGACAATTATTAAGTCATTTTGGATTTTTTCTTTTGCCATTTTGGACATTTTCTGAGCCTCCTAACTTTATCAGTACAGAAAATAAAAATATATCTTTTCCAACTTATCCAATGTGATTAAAATGGATAATCCAGTGCAAAAATTAATTTATCAGGTGCAATATTTCATTATTATCATATGCTATATTACTTATTACCCCAGTATAATTTTACTGTTCGATTCTAGCCTTGCTTTAGTTTACTTATTTATTTTCAGTATTGTTTCGTGCTTTTATCTTGTTGCTTTTCTACATGTCAGGCTGCATTTTTTGTGTTTTTTCTGGCACAACAATTTCCTGTGAGGTGAATAAAATTTTATATTAACTAAAAAACTTGCAGGGCCGCCTTAGTGCACGATCCAAACCCTTGAGAAAACCTTAAATTTTCAGTTTGTACGTTGCTTTGCAGACAATGCTATTGTTTCCTATAGTGAAGAACAAAGTAAAACACAGTATTAGACCTTCTACTTCGATAAAAATAACTATTTTGTACAACTGTTTAGTAAAGTAAAAAGACCAAAAGGCCAACTTAATTATCAGTCTCATGTACTTTCTGCCCTTTAGCGTCTTTATAGTGTTTAAAAAAGTCAACTTGGCTGCAAAAACAAAACAATACTAAAGCTGTACTCGTGTATTTCTGCCACCTCACTGAAGTAAAACTGTTTCAAAGCAGCTGGATCAGAGGATACGATCTCCGTGTTGATGATGACCTCCAGCCCGTTGGGATGGAAAACGCCGCTGAGGTTCATGTTGAACTTGTCGAACTTGTGAATCGCCCTCGACGCCCGAACGTCCCACAGGACGCCGTCGCTCAGCACCAGGTCGTCGGTCGGGCTGAAGGTGGCGCAGTTCCTCTTGTAGTTGTTGGCGAGGGTGGGATCATTCAGGGTCAGAGTCTGCTGACCCGTCTGGATGTCGTAGATCTGCAGGGAAGGAGGAGGAACACTCATTTATTTCATTTGGTTTTTATGGACTCCTGGATTGAAGCGTGCAGTTTAATCCCCACATGACGACTCTTCTAAGAGACAAAGTAAAAGGCGACGTCTAGTTTTAGAACCTACGTGTGCGACTTGTTCTTTGGTTCCGATGACCCGATCCTGAGAGAGTTTACTGAACTCGACGTAATGATCGTCCACAAACGAGTTCCTGTGAGAGAAAAAGAATCAGAACCAGAGTCCAGAAGGAACAACAGTCTAATTAAACTAAATCTGATGGTTTTACTTCATGCTGAAGACGCTGTCGAGGCTCCACAGAGCTGAATGAGGGACGCCCCACGAAGCCGAGGTCAGCAGCAGCTTCCCGTCCTGAAAAACACACAGATCCAAGAGTTAAAACACATTATTTATTGTTTTAAATGAAATAATTCTAAAAAACCTTCCTTCAAGAGAAAAATAAGATCCGTCACTTCTCAGTAAAGTCATGGGACAACAAGAAAACAAAAAAGTTCAAACAGCAGTTCTGAGTCAAGCTTCGAGGTCACATTTCAGGACTGGAATCGAGGATTTTATTTTATTCTTTCAAAGGAATGGAAGAAGAATGACTTGAAGATATCAGACCATCATGTATTTAACAAAGAGAGGAACTCAAATGAGTTAAGATAAAAGAAGTTAAGGTAACTTAAGTTGGGATAAGTTACATTAAGGCAAAAATAAGATACGTTAAGATGAAATTAATCCAAGATATTGCTCAAGAAAACAAAACTATATAACCTGAAAATAAAAGCAGTGCCTCGTAGAAGAGCAATAGGTTAAGTCAAGTTAGGATAAGATAAATACTGAGGGAAATTTTTTGAGAAATATTTCACACAAACTAAATTACATAACATGTGAAATGCAGTGCCTAGTAGAAAAGCAAGTTAAGTTAAGCGGAGCTAAGTTTGGATTAATCCCGAAGGACATTCTTTTTCCAGATACTGCTCAATAAAATTACACAACACAAGAAATGAATTGCCGAAAATAAAGCTAAGCTAAGCTAAATTAAGTTAAGCTAAGATAAGATAAATTAGGATTAATCCAAAAGGAAATTCTTTTTGTAGATATTGCTCAAAAAATAAAATAACATAACACAACATTGCAGTGCCTGAAGTAAAATAACATTAAACAAGCTAAACTAAGCTAAGCAAAGTAAGGCTAAGTGAGGCTAAATCAAGCTAAGTTAAACTAAGTTAGGATTAATACTGAAATAAATTATTTTTCCAGATATTGCTTTAAAAAAACTAAATTACATACCATGAGAATGAATGCAGTGCTTCGTAGAAAAGTGTGATGTAAAGTTACGACAAAGATAAATTAAGTCGAGTCAAGTCAGAATTACATAAGTGAAGATTAATTAAGATAAGATGATATTAATTATTATTATTAAGGATTTTTTTTGTTTGTTTTCTTGCTTTGTTTTTTGCTCACAAATAATAGAAAAACAATAAGATATAAGACCAATGCATACTGAAAAAAACTAAAATAAGACTAGAACAGAAAAAATTATACTGGCAAAGGTTCTAAGGTTGTAAAATCACATGAAAATGAAATGTTGCAGAGGAAAGTATAAAATCCTCACATTTAGGAAGTGAGAACCAACCGATGATTAGCATATTTGCCTAAAAAAATATAATTAAAATAATGTTTGATTGTCAAAACTGACGAATGTGTTGACCAGAAAACCACAGCAGTTTTAATTAATAAACCATAACCCACTAAATGCCCGTGTTATTTTCTGATCCCTGCACATCTACTGGTTTTATTAATTGTGTGCTGCAGATACCCTGGAGGGCTCCAGGTGGGTGATGGCGGTGGTGTGGCAGGTGTAGTTGGCCTCCTCCTCTCCAGAGAAAACGTTGTAGAACTTCAGTCGACCGGATAAAGTCCCCAACATCAGGAAGCGTTCGCGGGCCGAGAAGGCGCAGCAGGTGAAGCCGCTCTCGTCTCCGTCGCCTTCGTGGAAAACCGACATCGGCCGAAACCTCAACGGAGGAAGAGAGGATTACAGCTTCATCTAATTCTGATCTTAAATAAACTACAAACATGGCGCCTGGGTGCGTTACCTGCTGAATATCAGGTGTCGGTCCAGACTCCCCTGGTCCACGCCTCCATACTTGGGGTACAGCACTCGGCTGCCCAGGCGGGCCGTGAAGTTTTGCGGAGCTTGTCGCCTCTGTTTGGGTTCGGGGCATCGATGGGGGGTAAAGAGGGAGAACGGGGGGCAGGTGGTGACGGGGTTGGGGCATCGGGCGTGCTGCTCCCTCAGGTACTCGGTGATGATGCTGTCAAGGGTCGGAGGGGAGGGAAGGTGGCGCTCCAGCTGCTTCTTCATGGCTGGAGTCTGATCAGGAAATGAAACGGGTCATAAAATAATCCTGAGCTCCACAGATGTTTCTTGTGTTCTTATTTTTTGACCGTTGAGCTGCAGCTAAACAAACTCAAGCGCCTCATTTCACTCCAAACCTGAACTGAAGTGATCCAGTGACACTCTGCAGGTGTATCTCACCTGTCCAGAGCTACTCATGGTTAAAAAGTGCATTTTAACTGCATTAATAAACGCCCAAACCTTGAAACAGCAACGTTTTCAAACAGAAACAGCTCAACAGCAACATGTAAAACCACTGAGTTAGAAATAAAGCTGCAACGATTACAATCACCAACTATTTAGTTAATCCAGTACATTTTTAAGTAAAAATAAGTCTAAATTCTGTGATTTTAGCTTCTTAAATGTGAATATTTTCTGTTTTCGTTCCTCCTTTATGACAGTAAACTGATTATCTTTGTTATCTTGCACTTTCAGTAACACCAATAGATGTTTCTCACCATTTTCTGACATTTAACAGACATAAAACTAATCGATTAATCAAGAAAATAGTGCACATTATTCAACAATAGCCATAGTTAGAAAACTGTTGAGGAACAGTCAACAGTCATCAAAGCGGTTTATGAGGTTGTACTATGACACACTGATGCTTTAAGCTAAACTCAGTAGAATTTAAAATGTATATCACACATTTTACAACATATGTCATCTCAAAGCGTTTCAGACACTAAAGTGAAGCGAAAACCCAACAAATCCAAAGCTGGTCACTGATCTTAGTCTCGATTAAGTCGATCTAATTGTGATTTTTCTGACACACATTGCGATTTATTTGTGATACAACTTTTTAAAGTCAAGCTTTAAAGTTAAATATTTGCTGTGTGACAGACGTAAAACGTGACTGAGAGTTATCACATTAGCGACAGTGACAAAAGAAGACGGCATGAATTCCGTTGTATTATGTATATTTTAAACTGCAGCCTTTGGGATTTGCTAATTGCACTGTTTCAATTTGCAATTTCAATTTCAAATCGATTATTTGTCCCAGCGTCTAAGCATACGAACGCTTAATTATCACTAATTACGGCTGAGGTTGATGGGAAAGTTGCTAATTTTGCAGGTTTAGTCGTAAATAAAATTAAAAAACATTGTTGATTAGGATAAAAAGTCATAAGGTCACTAAAGTTATCACACATCTCAAGCTTCAGATAGGTTTATGATTGTATTTTCAGGGTTGCATGTTCATAAACACATTATTTACTCTAATACTTCACATGGCTGCAGCACCTCTTCTTTCCCGTCTCTTTAAGCCCCTCCTCCTGACAAGCCTAGTCTGCTCTGATTGGTCAACTGGTCCGATCAAAGCCAGGTAACGCTGGCTGGTAACTTCAGATCTCTGACTAACAGGATGTAGCTCTAACAGAAGCAGCTCTAGTGAGGAAATAACGTCGCGTCACTTTGAGGGTCGAACTGGCTGCTAATCAGGACGAAGACAAGTAATAGAAAAAAAGCCTGGACTTCCAATCAGGCGTTTCAGGCAGGTAAGGAGCAGAATATTGACTCTTTCTACTTAAATTATATTTGCCAGAAGAAACCAAAATGAAGAAACCCATCACATTTAAGAGACTGGAAGTGGTGGCATTTCAGTTTTCTCACAGACTGTAATGATTATGTGATGATATGAACTTGTAATAAGGATAATAATAATGATTAAAGCTGAATTAAACTGACCTGGATAAAAGCTCCGTGGTCGGCCTTCTGTTTCAGTGCGCACAGTTTTTTCCCTGAGTTGCTATTGGCCAGCTGGCGTTCCCGTGAGAACAGAATCCGACCAACCAGAGGCGAGCCCTGAGGGGGAGGAGGGGGGAGCGACGACGAAGATGAAGGACTGATGAAGGATCGAGATGTTGAAGGAGAAGCTGCAGCGACCGAGGACACCGGAGATGATCCAACATGGCCGCCGATTCGAGCCGCGATGCCTCCGGCCAACCGGCAGGTCCTGGTCAACGCCGGGGAGGAAGGAGGCGGAGTCGCGCAGGAGGAGGGGGAGCTGGTAGAGACGGGGGCGACGGGCAGGTTGGCCTCTTTGACCAGCATGTTGGCGGTGCAGTTCAGCCCTTTGGCCAGCAGGTGGTTCCTGATCAGCATCAGCAGCTCCCTCTCAGAAAACGTGATCCGTGACTGAGCGACCACATTGGCCTTCTGCAGCCGAGCCAGCGACACGTCCGTCCCCATCAGCAGAGGCTTACCGGAGACCCGCTCCGTCAGCTCGGCGGCGTAGCGGCAGAATCGGACGTGTTCGCTTCGCTTGTCCTGCAGCACCGGCTCCTTCATCAGCTGGGAAACAAAAACAACACATGGATGAGCATTAGTGAAGATGATGATGATGAACTGTGTGTCTTACTGTAACCTTTATAGTACGGATGTCCCAAGCTGACCATCTCAACTGGTCCAGCCTCAGGACCCACTATGTCTCTATTAATGACAGCTGCGACCCAAATTGTTGAAGTTTGCTGTTCCTGTTAACAAATTAAGGTTTATTTGGGTGGAGTCTCAACACATTTTGATACAACTTGGGAAAATTTTGGCTCATTTTTTTTCTCATTATGGTATTTTTGGACGCTTTTTGCCAAGTTTGGGGCATATTTTGGCCCATTTTGACAGATTCTGAGCAAATTTTGGTTCATTTTTGACACATTTTAGTATAAATTTCTCCAACAAACTGGCAGAGTCAAATCTAGAGGTTAATAGTGGGCAACTACTGGTGTCACCACCACTAAATATCCTGCTATTGAAAGCCAACCGTGTCAGAAGAAACTTGTCTTTTAAAATACAAGACTTTATACCTCTACTTTTTTGCGGGGGGAAAGCTTCTACGACCCTCTAAAAATTGGCTTCACAACCCACTTTTGGGTCCCGACCCACCAGTTGAGAACCACTGGATTTAAGTATTCTTCTTAGTAATCAGCAGCATTATCAATCAATAATTGATTAATTAATAACACAAATGAGCAGTGTTCATTTGTCTGGTGCTAATATTGATGTTTTAGTCACGTGATTTGGTCTTTTAAAGTCGTGACAGAAGAACTCTGTCCCACTTGATCTCAGTTGGTTTTAAACAGATGAGCGCTAGTTGGAGGTCATTAACTGTCACAGAAGTCTTTGTCATGGTGCCCAAAAGCTTGTGGTTGATGTTTCTTTCTCGCAGATACTACCTCAATATGATACTGTTGTTTTAGTCAGCAGGCTCATGGTTTGGGTGTGAAACAGATCCATGACATGCAGTAACATTGTTCTGGTTGGTCCCAGCTCTAGTTGGACGTCATTAACCACCACAGAAGTCTTTGTCATGGTGCCCGTTGCTCGCTAAACTCCTATGACGCTCTCTGCTTGCCAAAATGAACTGCCTGTAGTCTCAGTGACGCCTTCTCTGGTCTCTACGGCATTAAACAGTAAGAGGCTCCACCTGGTGGAACAACCAGGTACTACAGCTGATCTACTATACATTCTCTGACGTCATGTAAAGAAAACACAGGTTTCCTTAATTTTTTTTGGAGCTTGCGGAGACACAGTAGATCCTACCTTATAACACTACATTTACCCTCTAACACTACATTTACCCTCTAATGCCACATTTACCTTCCAACACTACATTTACCCTCTAATGCCACATTTACCTTCCAACACTAC
>CM045450.1:30398337-30684218 GCA_024666655.1 Dascyllus trimaculatus
GTCATGTTATCTTAAAATGACTCAAAATAACTCAAACATTGGCCAAAATTAATTGAAACCTGCCAAAAATTAGCTAAACTTCATTAAAAAATGACAATTTTCGAATCATTTTGGACAATTTGAGTCCAGTTTTAAATCTCACAGATCTTACCAAACCATGAAAACAGCAGTCCACATACTATCGTCATTTAACTATTTCCATGTTTATGGCCTCTGCAAACTTTTCCTCTCTCCTCTGCTCATCAGCTGTAGAAAGATGTTTCACCATGCTGGATGTATCTTCCAACAACTTCCTCCTCTGTTCACCGTTTTTGAGCCATGCTGCATTTATTCTATTGATCCAGTAGGTTTGATTTTCCTCTCAGTCTCTGTGGAAACACTGCCTGCAGTTCAACCTAAAACACACTGTTGGTCACAGCTGATTCAGTCATGGAGAATCAGTTAAAACAAACAGCTCACACTTGTGTTTATGATAAAATATCACAATTTTAAGCTTGTTCTTGGTTATTTTTTTTGGAATTGAACCAGATGTGAAACATTCATGGACCACGAGAAGGTGGGAAATCTGAGGGTTTTTTCTGTTTATACAGTTTGGTGCGATCACGGCAGGGTGTTTTTTTTTTTTTTTTTTTACAGAATCCTGTGTAAGCTGTGTACTTTTGGCAGTTTTTTGAATAAGACACGTAGCATAAAATGGTTTTGCTGAAATTTTAATGATTTTAAGCTTAGATCTGATTAATTTTCCCACACGATTAGTTCAAGGACTGTCGTAAAGTTGAAAATCCAATGACTCTTTCACAGTTTTAGGCTATTTCTAATAAATGTCTTTAAAGATATTAAACCAGCTGACAAACTATTTAAGTTAGTTTCTCTTTTGTATATTCATTGCTTCTTTCTAATGAGGCAAAAGCATTTCTCACCTGATTAATTAATTGGCTACTAGATGACAAAAACAATCAGCAGCTGCAGCCCTAGAAAAAATCCTTTTTGCTTGTTTTGCACTTTTGTATTTCTTGTCTTGAGTTTAAGAACAAACTACTTTTCAGACAGAAACTGTAAAAGATTTTCATTTTCCCCACAGTCCTTGAACTCACCGTGTGTAATGTGCAGTTCTATTTGAAAAAACAACCAAAATCTAAGCTTAGATTTGTTACAATTTTAACAAGATAACTTCATTCTACATGTCTAATTTAAAAAGTTGCCAAAAATAAACAGCCCTGTGACAAAAGAACTTGAATATCTCTGTTTATTTTATGATGTAGAGGAGTTAAATTAGATCAATGACACCACAAGTGCCTCTAATCTACATCTAAGTTTTGTACTCGTGCCTCCACACTTCCCACTAAACACAATTAACAGCAGCACCTGAACACAAGGCTGATCGTGCCTCGTTGTTTGGCTGCAGAGGCTCTCAGACGGAGCGTAAACTTCTGTCCTGACTGTTTAGTTCAGCTGCTCGCCTCCGGTGCTGCATTGAATCATTCATCAGCTTCTAAATTTGCGAGCTACTGTAACCACAGCGGAGCGTCTGCAGGCTTTGTCTTTTCCATTTGGGTCAGAGCGAAGCCTCGTCTTGCATAAACTCAGGCCTGAACATCAGATTCCTGCACTGGAGGAACAAACCTGAGGCGTCCTGGTGGGAGGAGAAGCCGTCCGGTTATTGTTTGGCTGCAGAGAGGGAACTCCTCCCTCGCCAGGTCACTGAGGTTCTACCATCTATCTGTCTACAGTAGAGCTAAAAAGAAAGTCAAAAACTAAAGAGATGTGCCGCAGGATGAGTCAAACCCTCATCGTTGCATAAGTGCATTAGCAGACGGAGGCCTTGGGACGCCTCGCAGAAAACACCGAGCTCCATTGTGGTTTTAAAAAGCCTGAATCCAGTGAAATTTAGAGCCGACCCACATTCTGACTAAGTTTTCCTCCGGAATACGTGATTCTGCATTTAAAACCGAGGCAGGATCTGATGATTCTCTTCCTTTGAAAAGTAATTTGTGGTGTCGTTTGGGTAAATTTAAAAAAAACCCTGCAAGAACTAATTGTTCTTCTTTGATTCAGTTACTGAGAGAAGAGATAACAACGAACTACAGCATCAAACACAGAGCTAATAAACAAAACAACATTATCTGGACTCCACAAACCCACAGCTTTCTAAAACGAACCAACCTGCAACATGTTTAATCAAACTCCTACACAAACTAACTGCATTCTTATTTACACTGATCAGGCACAACATTATGACCACTTGTCTAATATTGTGTTGGTCCCCCTTATGTGGTCCAACATGCTCTGAACCATTGGGCATGGACAAGAGGACCTCTCAGGGTGTCCTATGGGGTCTGGAACCACTGGATCCTTTGGCTACTCTGGTTTGTCCAGTGGAGCCTCTGTCAATCCAACTTGTTCCACTGCATCCTGTTGATGCTTGATCAGAATGGGGTGTAGGAAGTTTGGAGGTCAAATCAGCATGTTGGGCCATTGTCATGTTCCTCAACATGTTCCTGATTGGTTGATGTTGTTTCCATGTGGTGGGGGGCATTTTCCACCAGTGACATTTGGGATTTCCATTAGCATGAGGGAGTGTGTTTGTTGTGGGACAATGTTTATTTGGGTGTCTAAGTCTCATCAACACGAATGCTAAAATCCAAGGTTTTCCATCAGAACACCACATAGTACCAATATGATCAATGCTGTTCACTTCACCTGTCAGTGGTCATGATGTTGGGGCTGATCATTGTATATTTTGAAAGACACCAACTGTCTACTTGTGCACTCATTGCATATTTTTATGCGCATTTTGACAAATCGCTTTAGAAAACAGAATGAAAACAGCAAAATGTTTGCTTTTGTTTTTTAAACAAGTTAATTGAAGATGGAAACACCTTTTTTACTGATACTGATACTGTGAACAATTCTTTGGGCATAAAACATGTTTAATAACAAGTGTAATGTCACCACATGTTTGAAGCTTCTCCTCCATTTTCTGGGTTACCATGGTGACAAGTCCCACCCCATCTAATATGCAACTGGTTGGCTGAAAAATGAGCGACAGTGGTTATATGTTATATGTCGACTTAAATGTATTTGCGATACAAATGGGAGTTTGGTATCATAAAAAGACAGATTTTTGTCATTCAAAATCACTTATTTCCATTTGGCGTTTCATTAGCACACCATGTACTGCAACTTTAACCAACTCGTATGCTTTTTCAACACCACAGACTGCTGGAAAAGTGTAGAAATGGCATTCAAAATGTTCCAGTAATGGTCATTTTTACACAATATCACGTAGAGTTCAGCAGAAAATACGTTTCTCTAAAAAATGCAATCAAAAATGCATTATGGTGTACAGGAATGTTGTTTTTGGGAGGTATGTGAAATGTTCACAATCATTATTTATTCCTAAAATGGCACCAAAAGGTGATAAAGGAGATGTTTTACTTCTGGTTCCTCATTTCAACCATATGAGCAGAAACAAGACGCAGGAGGTCTTATTCAATTTTGCTTCATCCTTTATCTTCTCCTTATCTTTTATCATCAAGAACATGCAAAATTTCTTTTATCCTTTTCTACTTTCAGTTTTTGTCGTCTTGGTTAGTTTGCCAGAATCTTTAGCTTTAGCTCGAGCAGCGGAAAAACTCACCTGTGCTGTTCACTATGAGCCTTTCAGATCAGCTAATAAACACCAGTGCTGCGTTAATACATGTGTAGACTGTGGATCTGCAGCACAGTGAACATGACTCACCAGGTCCAAGCACAGTTTGTACTAGTCTACATCAGTGACACACACAGAAACAAACAACAAAACACAGGAATCCACACACACCCAGACCAAAGAGAGTTTTTTAAAGCACCGACAGCTAAATGTGGCTCTTCAGCAACATCTACAGGAGCTGAAGGAAACTCCAACTACCTCTGTGTTGAGATGTTCGAGATTTATACCTGACAGCTCACCGACTTTGTATCTGTACATCACAAACCACTACAAACTAACTCAGGTGAAGCACCACAACCCCAAAAAGCTAAAGTTAGCTTGCTACATATTTAGGGGTTAAGCTAACAAATAGCTAACAACACAAGACACAGTAAAGATACAGATACAGTATGCTGTTTTAGGGTTGTCAAATGGTAGAAAAGTAGGCACAATTTTAAGATTTTTTCTTTGTTTACTACAGATCTAGCTGTCTGCATAGTGCCAGGAATCACTGGTATATAATGTAAATAGCAGTGGGCTCAGAGTAGAACCTTGTGGAACACCTATAGACACTAATTGATGATTCTGACATGCTGACAGTGATTTAACACTTATAATTCTTGGATTGTCTTTCGTCGATTACATCCCAAACTCACCTCCACTTAGCACAGTTCAAGTTGTAAAAGTAAAGTGGAAGTAATCTGATACAAAATTTGACATTTCATTGTATACATGCAAATAGCAGTGGGCCCAGGGTAGAACCCTGTGGGACACCACTAAATTCTGATTGATGACTCTGATGTACTGAAACATATTTAAGATATAACTGTAAAATTTTCTTTGACTGATTTTAGCCCTAACTTACTTCCACAGCTGAGTTAGAGATGTAAAAGTAAAGGGGAAATTATTTCATGCAAAAAATTACATTTTTATTACACAATATGGCTGCAGACACTTCAAAGTTTCCTCCTCACCACGAAACTACTGCCGACTTGATAACAAGTCTCCTGAATGAAGTTTGTGCGCTCACTTTAAAACCTGATGGTCCACCAAGAACAAAATCTCCAACTGTACAGATGGTGAATTATTTATATATAATGGGAATAGCAGTGGGCCCAGTACTGATCCTTGTGGAACACCTGTGGACACTGAGTAATGAATCTGCCGTGCCGAAACTCATTGAACTCATAATTCTTAGGTTTTCTTTGGTTGATTTCAATCATAACTCACATTTAGGTCAGTTAGAGGTGTAAAAGTAAAATGGAAATTAAAATAATACAAAAACTGACATCTGAATCACACAATATGGCTGCAGACAGCTTGAATGAACCACTTTGGTAACAAGTCGCCCAAATAAAGTTGGTGAGCTGCTCTGAAACCAGACGGTCCACCAAGAACAAGAACACTAACTCTGTAGATGGTCATGATATGCAATGTAAATTTTTTTGTGGGCCTAGGATAGACCCTTGTGGAACACCACTGAACACTAATTGAGCATTCTGGCATACTGACACAGATTTTTTAAAAATTCCAGGATTATCTTTGTTTGATTTCAACTCTAACTCACACTTGAGCCAGTTAGAGATGTAGAAGTAAAGAGGAATCATAAAGAAACTATATTTTTAATCAATATGGCTGCTGACAGTGTGAAGCTTCCTCCTCAACACAAAGCAATAGCCAATTTCATAACAAGTCACCCAAATAAAGTTTGTGTGCTGATTCTGAAACCAGACGATCCAACAGGAACAAGAACACCAGCTCATATCATGTAAATATCAATGGGCCCAGGATAGAACCCTGTGGAACACCTGTGGACACCAGAATGAGGATTCTGACATACTGAGACTGATTTAGCAGTTTTAACTCTTGGATTTTCTTCAGGTGTTTTCCGTCCTGACCAGGTGGTTGAGCAACAACAAAAACACCAACTCTATAGACGTTAAATCATAGATATATATAATGTAAATAGCAGTGGGCCCAGGGTAGAACCTTGTGGAACACCAACGGATGCTGATTGATGATTCTGACATACTGAAACTCATTTAACACTTAAAATTATTAGATTTCCTTTGGCCCAGTTTCACCCTTCAATCACAGTTAAGTCAGTTCAAGGCTTAGAAGCACGGTGAAATAAACTGATATAAAAACTGTCATTAAAACCACACAAAGTTGCTGTCGACAGCGTGACTGAACCAATTTGAAAACAAGTTGCCCAGATAAAGTTTGTGTGTTGCCTCTGAAACCAGATGGTCCAACCAGAACAAGAGCACCTGCTCAGCGCATTAATTATTTGTCATTAACAAATGGAACAGCAGCTGAAGTGGGCTGGGATTACCATCCTTCCTGTGTGCAGTAAAACTAAAGATGTCATGTTGCTGTGTTGGTGGAAACGTCACTCCGAGGGGCTTCGCTGAGCCACTGCAGGGAAATTATGTGAGATCACACATGAAATGAAGCTCCACTGTGGGAACATATGGGCCGAGACGGGACGTCAGCGACACGATGTTCTCAGTGGAAGTGACGAAACGTTTCAGCTGCTCAGTTTGTGTTCACTGTAAATGAATGAACATAAAACGTGTGTGGTTTAGATTAATTATCATGTCCTAATCCTGGCACGCCTGTTTGTTAACAGAAAGCAGAAACCTTGTCCTGCTGTAATTGATTTGTTTGAAGACGGCCAGCAGGAGAAGGAGGCTGCTGCTGCTGACGCGTCTGCAGACAAAAGAAGCATTAGTCCGGATTAATCGGGATTAACGAGAAGAAATTCTGATGGACAGGACAAAAAAAAATCCCTCCACTCCCCAGGCTCAGTGAACTCCTCCTGCTTAGAGTCTGCACAGATTAAAATGACATTTCACTGCCACTAATCAGCAGGTGGAGACAACAGCAGGTTCGCGTTAATGTACGTTAGAGCCCCCATGTGTGGTCTGCAGTCGATCATCAGTCTGTGTTTCAGTCCTTCAGCTCATCCAGACGCACAAATGTTGAGTCATGCAGGGCGAAACAGAGAAACTCGACTCCTGTTGCACCATTTTGAAATCTGGTCAAAGGTTCAGCTCTTGTGAAAGAAATCTGATGCCAAACTGAGAAACTGTGGAGCTCGAAGAGAAGAAAAGATCATCATTTTACTGTTTTACTACAATCAATTTGTTTTACGTAATGTTTTGCCTTCTATTTTCCCTAATCATGATTACGTCCAGATTGAACCCTCTAATTTGTTTTGCATAATTTTGTTTTTTTAGGCTTCTTTACTAAACTGTGTTTATTCAAATATTCAAGTTACTGTGATGCACGACAAAGACAAGCAGCAAGTCTTCTCTTCTGAGAGGCTGGAATCTGCAAATATTTTGAATTTTTTATCGTATTTTGTTGAAAATCTTCACATTGAAGGCCGAAACTAGGAGTTAGTTTCATTGTTGATTAAATGTTTGTTCATAAAACATCAAAAAAAGCAGGTAAGTACTCAAGAACGCAAAAAAATCAAGGAGATGGAGAACGAAACTATAGAAAAGGGGAATGTGAGCTGTATGAAGGGTTAAAAAGTTGTGGATTATTGCAATAGTTGTTGTTTTTATGCTACTTTCTATTCCCTACATGTGCAGTACATTGGTGTCAACGTATTCCACACATGTACAATGTTGTTTTTGTCGCGTTTTCTCCACATGAAGCTGCAAAGATTAGTTCATCAACCATCAAATTAATCACCAAAAGTAATATTTGGATAATTGATTAAATGCAAAACAAGTCTAAATTCTCTTTTAGTAGCTTCTTAAATGCCTGAAATGTGAATATTTTCAGGTTAATGGACAAAACAAGACACTTCAGGACTTAAGAAACGCTGATCCACATTTGTCACCATATATTTTTTTAACATTTTAGAGACCAAACAACTCATCGAGAAAATATTCAACGATAAAAATCATCGACAGCCGCAGCATTCGCTAAGGTTAAAATATGAAAATATAGAAGACGGGAAAGAAATCAAGGAAGAAAAGAGGAAAAAACAGGACAAAGACGGAGAGCATCGGAAAGATGGAAGAAAAATATACAAAGAGACACGAAAACCAGAGGAAGATGGTAGAAAATAGGTGACAGAACTAAAGGAAGAAGCATTTTAGGAGACAAGAGGGAGAGAAAGACAGAAACGTAGAACATAAAGAAGAGAAAAGCAAAAAAAAAAAGGCTAATAGAGGGATGTTTCAACGTTCCTGCAGCCACCACTGAGTTGTCCTTTCAGAATAAAAGCTCCAGTATGATGCTGAGTCCTGATCTGACATCCATCCACCTCCACCATTACTGGAATTAAACTACTGGAATCAACGAAGCGCCGCCACAGACTGAAAGAGGAGGATCAGCGGAGGATTTCACATGAGCACAAGGTGGACTGAGGAAGGAGAGGAGTCTGAATGTGAAAGGACAAAGAGGGGAAAAGACGGAGGTGAGGAGCGAGAGGGGAGGAAGAGGGGGGCAGAGACCCCCGGGCGACTGTTAAACTGACTTAATCAGATCAACTTACTGACCTGGATAAACTCTGCTTGACTGCAACACACAACCGCTAACACAACAAACCGCCGCTCGGCATCACGATACAGAGTTTGTGGCTCCTCTAGTTTCATCCGCGAGAGCGAAAATCAGGGAAAAAGTAGGAAAGAGAAGCGAAGGCAAGTAATGAAATATTAAAACCGGAGAAGCTCACACTTTGTTCCCGGATGGTTTGTTTCAGTAAAAGAAGAGAAAGGAACATTAGAAGTGAGCGAAAAGAAGAAGAGAAGATGGAAAAAAGGACAAAGAAAAGGAAAAACCAACCAAAACAAGAAAGAAAAGCAGTTTTAAGACTATTTTGCAACTCCAAAATACACCTTTCTGTTATTTTACCATTATTAATCATTTCAAGTATATAAGTCAAGTTACACAGCCCATTTATAATGACAGCTGTTTCTTCAAAGTGTTTTAAACTAACATATATTATAATTGGTAGTGCAAAAAAAACCTACAAGTTTAAAATATTGGAGATGAGACTGTATACTGGTATTTATGGTGTCATTTTACCTGAATAATTTACAAACGAGGCATTAAAAATGATGTAACATACAATATTTCAACACGTAACAAGATTTATTGTGATGCAAATGTGTTGAATTACCAATATTTATATTAGAAATCTGTCTCACGAAGGTTTTACGGTCTGCAGAGGATGTTTTTGGGGGTTCAGCCCTATGTTCCCACAGCCTTATGTTCCCACATGTCTCACATTTCTAAGACCTTGTTTACACGAAGGGAAAATGTAGATTTTTCCACGTGGTTCGTCACTCCACAGCAACCCCATGTTGGAGTAACGGCATTGAGCTCGAGAGAGTTTGGAGGTTAGCTCTCTACTTCAAATTACCAGCCGCGAGATTGAGTGGCGAATCCTTAACTACCATGGGTAGAAATGTGGGAACTGTGGGAACATAGGGCCTAATTTTGAAAAATATCTTAGGAATGTGGGAACATAGGGCTATTAGAACACAGGGCTGTGGGAACACAGAGCTGTGGGAATCTAAGGCTGTGGGAACATAGGGCTGTGTGAACATAAGGCTGTGTGAACTTAGGGCTGTGGGAACATAGGGCTGTGGGAATCTAAGGCTGTGGGAACATAGGGTTGTGGGAACATAAGGCTGTGTGAACTTAGGGCTGTGGGAACATAGGGCTGTGGGAATCTAAGGCTGTGGGAACATAGGGTTGTGGGAACATAAGGCTGTGTGAACTTAGGGCTGTGGGAACATAAGGCTGTGAGAACTTAGGGCTGTGGGAACATAAGGCTGTGTGAACATAGGGCTGTGGGAACAAAAGGCTGTGTGAACTTAGGGCTGTGGGAACATAGGGCTGTGGGAACATAAGGCTGTGGGAACATAGGGCTGTGGAAACATAAGGCTGTGTGAACGTAGGGCTGTGGGAACACAGGGCTGTGTGAACTTAGGGCTGTGGGAACATAGGCCTGTGGGAACATATGGCTGTGGGAACATAGAGCTGTGGGAACATAGGGCTGTGGGAATATAGGCTGTGGGAACATAGGCCCGTGGGAACATACAGCTGTGGGAACATAGGGCTGTGGGAACATAAGCCCGTGGGAACATAGGGCTGTGGGAACATAAGGTTGTAGGAACATAGAGCTGTGGGAACATAGAGCTGTGGGAACATAAGGCTGTAGGAACATAGAGCTGTGGGAACATAGAGCTGTGGGAACATAGGGCTGTGGGAACATAGGGCTGTGTGAACATAGAGCTGTGGGAACATAGGGCTGTGGGAACTTAGGGCTGTGGGAACATAGGGCTGTGGGAACATAGGGCTGTGGGAACTTAGGGCTGTGGGAACATAGGGCTGTGGGAACATAGAGCTGTGGGAACATAGGGCTGTGTGAACATAGGGCTGTGTGAACATAGAGCTGTGGGAACATAGGGCTGTGTGAACATAGGGCTGTGTGAACATAGAGCTGTGGGAACTTAGGGCTGTGGGAACATAGGGCTGTGGGAACATAGGGCTGTGGGAACTTAGGGCTGTGGGAACATAGGGCTGTGGGAACATAGGGCTGTGGGAACATAAGGCTGTGGAAACATAGGGCTGTGGAAACATAGGCACGCTCGCGATTTTAGACCCTCAAAAGCGAAAAAATTCAGTGTTTTTAAATTGTCTGTCACTAGTGTGGCAGAATATGAACCAACAATGACTAAACTGTTGTATTCTCAGCAGTATTCCGGGTCAGTCCAGACAAAATTCAGTAAATGTGCTGCATCGTCACAGAACAGAAGACAAGCACTAAAATTCAGCCTTGAAAAATATAAACTGGTGATGATTTTCTCTGCAGAATGTGAATGTGAATGCAGAATTCTTGCAAAACATTCCCTGAACCCTGAGCCTGTCTGTAATCTGAACTGGAGGCCTCGCTGTGATGTAACTCTACGTTCATTTGGCCGTTGGAGGATCTGCAGAGACGATATTTCTCCCCAACTGTCAGTGACTTCAGGCGAGAATCATGCGATCACGCAGCCGTCCTGAAAACGGCACCGATGAAGGTGTTTTCCTCTGCAGAGTTCACTGGGTTCTCCACATACATGACCACACGGCGTCACGGATCACTGCACGGCTGTGGAGGCGTCTATGGGCACGTGAGGGCTGCAGCAGAATGTGCATTATTGCAGGACTCTCCTTTGTCCCACAGAACAAACAGGCAGAGTTGCATCACAGCATCAAATATTTGGCTTCAAACTGCTGCAGCTGGGAGCTTCAACTCTGTAGCACAAAACCCTGGACTCACTAATGTTACTGTACATCTTTTATGGCGTCTCAGAGCAGCTGTGAATGCGCCGACATCCCCTCTGAAGGGTTTTCTGGCTGCTCCACTTTAAATGTTTCATGGTTTTAACTTTCCAGGCAGCAGAGTGTGAAACTTCCACAGCCAGTCGGTGTGTTTTCTGCTGCTGAGGTGATGCTTCGTGTTAAATTCGCTGCGTTTTGCACAATTCATGACTCACAGTTCAACCGTCAGCCTTATTCTCCCTTCTGCACTTAACAAGAGGTGAAGACAGAAGCAGAACACATGAAAACGACTAAATTACTGGTTTTAAATGCTTCATTTTTCGGAATATTTGGCAAAATCAGCCTCATGTGCTGTTAAATTTTAACATGAAGAAAACATGGAAGCAGCTTGTAACTGCACATACACTGATCAGGCATAACATTATGACCACCTGCCTAATACTGTGTTGGTCCCCCTTATCTAGTCCAAAATGCTCTGAACCATTGGACATGGACTAGAGGACCTCTCAGGGTGTCCTATGGGGTCTGGAACCAGGACGTTGGCACTGGATCCTTTGGGTTCTCTGTCTTGTGCAGTGGGGCCTCTGTCAATCCAACTTGTTCCACTGCATCCTGTTGATGCTTGATCACAATGGGGTGTAGGAAGTTTGAAGGTCAAATCAACATGTTGGACCATTGTCATGTTCCTCAACATGTTCCTGATTGGTTGATGTTGTTTCCATGTGGTGGGGTGCATTTTCATCCAGTGACATTTGGGATTTCCATTTGCATGAGGGAGTGTGTTTGTTGTGGGACAATGTTTATTTGGGTGTCTAAGTCTCATCAACATGGATGTTAAAATCCAAGGTTTTCCATCAAAACACCACATAGATATGATCAATGCTATTCACTTCACCTGTCAGTGGTCATAATGTTGTGGCTGATTGGTGTATAATACCAACATGTAGACCCCTATAGACACCAGTTCTTGTCTCCTACCAATGAGTCCACATCAACATTTAGTCTAAATATCTAAAACCTGGGACCTTGTCTGGTCAAACTTTGAACACATCAGATTCTACTAATTTTTGAGCCTCAAAAGTTGGTGAAATGTGGACCAAAGGCTGTATTTTAGTAGGAAATATGGATCCATCCTTATATATATACACATACAGGAACTTTCTAGGGACACAATACCAGCCTGGATGGAAAATGTTGCCATTTTTTTCCTTTTTTTTCGGTCCTCTAATTAAAATTTTGTCCTCTGCTGCAGTCATTTGATCATAAGATTCTACAGTAAACTATTCTGCCTGTGTTCTCACCAAATATCATGGCTGTGGGAGTTTTATTTCTGGAGACACCTGAACCATGAAAATGGCTTCACATGTATTTTTGAGGGTGAAAATAGATGAATTCCAGCTCTGAGAACAATAAATTCTTAAAATTCAGCCAAAGTTTTTTTTTTTACAAGAACTCAGTTTTAGGTCCCCAATCACAATTCTGATCAAAATCTGAGACAGTGAAGGAGGACTGTTATCTGAAATGACTTTTCTACTGCTGTGCTCAGGTGCAAACAACATCGAAAAAAAAGTCAGAACAAGATCAAATTAAATTGTGATACCATGTGAAACTGATCTGGTCTGTGAACGTATCATGTCTGGCGTTGTGTGATGCAAAACAACCACAAAGTGATATCAAACCACCAAACTGGGATGCAAAAAAAGATGTAAAACAACCAAAATGTTCGACAAAATAACCCCAAAATGATGTAAAAACACTAAAAATGATACAAAATGGCCAGTGTGACACAAAAAGACCACAAAAACAGACAAACCACGAACTGTTCAATAAAAAGACCACAAAAAGATGTAAAATGATGATAATATGACCCAAAATTACCTTAAAATGACCTTAAAGGACCAAAATGTGATGCAAAACGACCACAAAAAGATATAAAACTACGCCAAAACACATTTTAAAAGAACATTTCCCAACTCTTGGGTCAACTTTGACCTGCCAGCTGTGCAAAAACTAGGGATGCACGATAATGCCAATTTCAAACAATTCCAGTAATCGATCATTTTATACTTCTTGCAGCCGATAACCGATAATGTTAACCGATTGCGCACCGGAACGTGACACTTGAGTTGTCAGATCCCCTACTACAACCACCGCGGCGTTCTAGAGCCTCAGCAGCGTTCTAGAGCCTTGGCTCGGTGGCATTTGGCAGCTCACACGACTATTTGAATATCAAAATTATTATCCGAAAATCCACCACAATGAACAAATATTCGGATGTTCGAATATTCGAGACCAGTCCTAGTGAAATGACTTCTTCTGACACGGTAAAGAAAGTCCACACTGGCAGTGCCATCATAGACATATATACGTAGACGCCGCATTGACTGTGGAGGGACGTGCCTAAAGCTCCGCCATCTTGGTACAGGGCTAGCAGAGGGGGGAGTGAATGTAAGTCTATGGAGGTAAGAGGTACTCCACAATCTTAAAGTAGAATTATTCACTGACTTTCCGACCGATTTCTAAACGGTTTGGTTTGTTAAAAATGTCACACATGGAGCTATGACACAGGATGCTTGGATGCTTTTGTTCTGTTTATGTCTGCCTGTCCGTCCTCCATGTCTGACGTTTGTAACAAACAATATATGTTGACAACTGATGGATTTATGATCACTTTTATAGTGCAGACATGTCATTCCTCTGTAGACGTAATGCACTGTAGGGGCGAGTGGCACTGTACCAAGATGGCCGCCGCGTAGGCACGTCGACTCCAATCGGCAGCAGCAGTCAACGCGGCGTCTACGTATATATGTCTATGAGTGCCACGCCATGCTGCTCGTTTTGTTTTTTCTGCCCGCGCAGTCTGATGACATCACACATATGCGACAGTAGCGTTGGGGAGGGGAAGGGTTGAGGAGTCAGGCCACAACACACAGACCAACGGCAAAAACCAAGATTCAAAGTCTTTATTATTATCGGCTCATTTTTTAATTATCAGAATGACGTCATAATTGCCAAAATTAGTCGATAATTATCGGATGCCGATATTATCCTGCATCCCTACTAGAAACAATAACAAGCTTCTGTCAAACTTTCAAACTCCTCCATCGTGCACCAACAGCAGCAACTCAGAGCCACTTCTTCCCTTTAAACAGACATTTTCAGACAAATATTCTCTCGGATTTTTAATGTTCTCGCTGCTGCAGATGGAAGTGGGAGGAACACAAGAGATGAGTAATTATAAAGTAAACTGAGCTGCTCCTCCAGAAACATTAGTGCTGCTGCTGTTTGTTTCTGAGCTGCTTCGTCTCCCTGAAACTCCCCAACAAACACTCTCAGGCCCGTTAATGCACAGCTAATGCGCTGAACTCAGGGGATCCCCGAACACAATCTGCCGTCAGGAAAGCCTGAGCGGCGGATTCATAACGAAGCTCCGGGAGGGAAACTAATGTACTGAACATGCGGAGGGAAGCAGCGAACACAGAAGAAACCAGCAGCAGAGAGAAACGAGTCCGATCCAGATGATGGGCGGCATCCAGAGCGATTTTCTCAGCGGGATCTGCAGAAACCCGTCAGCGACAAACCACAGAGTAGAACCACACACTGAGACACACCGAGGCCTCGCACAAGTAGAGATGTTAAATAGGTTCAGGGAGCGAAAATACTGGTGAAACAGGCGTGACGTGCAGAATTTACAGCAAACACAGCGAGGAAATGCAGAATTATGTGATATTAAACACACAGAACATATATAAAGCAGAGGGATCCTGCAGAATAAAGCAGCTAAGAGAGATTTAAGGGAGGATCTGGTTGTAAAACATGTGATCAGTGCTGCAGAGGGACGTCGCCCTTCATGTTTCATTTTATTGTATTTATGTCATTCAATAAAAGCAGAATCCGAAACAGCTGCTGAACACAAACCTGCAGCCGCAGCGACCCAAAATATCGATTCATGCTTCTTATTTCTGAGCCGAAGAGAAGCAGCAAATCCAACCACTGCAACAAACTGCATTAATCGGCAGAGTAAAGACGGACAACACGTAAATAACCCAGATGCATGATGGGGGTTCTCTACTCCTGAGCAGAGCGGCTCGGATACCCGTCGATGAGGAAGCAAGCAGTCGGAGTTTTATCCTCGATATCTGCCAGCGTCTGAAATAACAGTTTCCTGCTGCTTCCTGTGGAGCTAAAAAATCTGTCCACACTCTGAGAAGGTGACTTTAATCTGAGAAAGTTTGGGCTTTTTGGACACAAACTCTGCAGCTGATGACTTTAAGCTTGTTGGTTTGGACGCACACCTTCACAGTCCAGGTGTAAAAGTAAATGACGAAGAAAAATGATTTAAAAATATGGATGACACAAAAAAACACATACTGTAAGCTTCAAAAACTGTAAAACTGTGAAAATAATTGCAAAATTTATATTTTTTACACTAAATACAGTAAAACAATGTAATTTTACGGTCACATGTTGTAAAAGAATGAATTACTGTTTGTAAAAAGTTGAATATTTGATGTGTTGATTGTTTTGTACTGTTGTTTTTTTGTGATTTTACAAATTATTACTTCTTATTTAACAAAACAGGAACGACCCATAAAATATTTTTAATTTTTTTTATGTTTTTTAAATTTTTTTTAACCATTTTTCTTTGTTTGCCAAATAATGCTAAATATCGGTAAAATACTTTTTCTGATTAAAATACAATAAAAAAACTTATGTGGTCAAACTTTATAATAGAATGAATTAGCTTTTGTTCAAATACAGATTTTTGATAAGTACACTATTTACAGTTTAGGATTAAAATGTAAATAATTATTTTTTTCTGGGATTTTAGTATGTATTTTATAATTTAACAAAACGAGGACAACAAAGAAGAAATATTTACCAATTCTTAAATCTTGATTTACATAATTTTTCGTTCTAATAATAGCAAATATCTGGAAAATAAAGATTTGTTTTTTGTTAGTTTAAATACTGTAAAAAAAAATAGTTAAAATAATTGTTAGTATTTGTAAAAAATATTTGTCAAAAATAAAGTTTTTGATGTGGACAACATTTACAGTTGTGTTATTTCACAGTTAACATGTAAATTATTACTGTTTTACTGGTTGTTATCTGAATTTTAACAAAACGGAAAAACTGTAAAATAACAGTAAATTGATTTTTAAAAAAATTTAAAATGTTATTACTTTTACAGTGTAGAACAATATTTTACAGTTTGGCCTGATTTTTTATTTTTTTTAATTTACAGTCAACATATAAATTGGTACTTTCCCCCACAATTTTACAAGATATTATATATAATTTAACAAAGCAGGGAAAAACTATAAAATAACAGTGAATTGCTAAAAATAAAAAAAAAACAACATTATTTTTACAGTGCAGAACATTATTTTACAGTTTGGCCTGATTTTTTATTTTTATTTTTTACTTTACAGTCATCATGTAAATCGGTACTTTTCCACCATGATATTATTAGATATTATGTGTAATTTAACAAAGCAGGGAAAAATCTATAAAATAACACTTCTAAAAAATATTTAACATTTTTAAATCCTTGATTAAAATAATTGTTCTTTCAAAAAACAGCACATATCTGTAGAAATATATTTTTTAAAATACTTATTTTACAGTCAAACATTGTTGGTGTTCGACATGAAGGTCAACAGACTTCTGTTGTTTATGTAACTTTTATTTTCTGCTACTTCAAATCTTGTTTTGTATTTTAGTCGCAACTCTAGATTCAAAGTTTAAACTTCACAGCTTATAAATACTAATAGAAATGGGAGGACACTGATTTCTGATTAGCAGATGAACACCTATAAACTGGATAAGGAGCTAAAGAAACCCTCCAGTCCTAAAACCTTGTTCCCACTGTGATCGGCTGGACTGTGTTTACTCCTCCTCTCCTGTCTCTGTGTGGTTTTTCTTCTTTCCTGCCATCATTTTCCTCCACAATCTGTCGCCTCGATGAGTTGCAGCGGTAATGAGGTCAGCGGCTCTGATCTGCAGAGGATGAAGCTCAAACACTCGCTTTTTAAAACTCTCAGCTTCTGTCGCCTCCGTTTTTAACATGTCCGTCCCTTCGTTCTCCCACATCTCATCCTCCATCACTCCTCTTCCTCCCAACATCCATCTCTTCCCATATTATACATTATATGTCCTTTACTTTCATTTTAACCTTGTTGCAGGAGAGAAACAAGACCTGAGATGAGGAAAAACAAAAGGGTTAAAGCTGCTCTGCTCACTTCAGTCCTCCACGGTTGTTTCATATTTCAATTATCTTGATGTAAAATGTCAATTAAAGCTGCGATTCAGCAGAAGGAGTTAAAAGAAACGATCTCGTCTTGTGTTTAACATGTTCCGTTTCTTCCAAATCAGCCTCTTGCATGTAAATTAAAGTGACGCCTGATGTGTAAAATGCTCCCTCACCCTTGTTCAAACCGTCCGACCGGCTGTCAGGACGATTTTAACGCAAACTTCTTTTGAAATATCACGAAAATAAAAACAGAACCAAACGCGGAGTGGATGCGTTTTCCCACCAGCCGGGATGAAGATCTGCTAAATGTCAAAGGAGGAGAACTGGAGGTGAATCTAAGGACGGCGGCGCGGCTCTCGTCACATTAAAGCTCCGAGCTGCAGCGACGCCTCTTCAGGTCGACGTGCATCCGAGATAAAAGGGCAGAATTCAAACAGAGCAGAATGAAAACTGTCACCTGCCCCGAGAGAAACTCTGAAAACAAAGAGAGCTGGTTGTAGGAGACGATCCACGCTACCTCCAGCTTTTACCGAAGCCAGCGTCTCTCGTGTTCTTTGACTTGTTTGCTCATATTATACTGTAAATATCACAAGTGGGTCCACTGGATTCTTATTTGGTGCAATTTCTGGGTGAAATAACAACATCAGTGAGGCTCTAACCCTCATCCAGACCCTTGATTTTCACTTTAACTCATCTGTGAAGGTCCCAAAGGCAATTCTACGAGGTCAGATCCAAAAACATCTCCAAGCAAATGAACTTCCAGTCGGCTTTTTACTCATTTCAGCGCCAATGTTGGTCCGAAATCAGCAAAGAGAGCAAAAGACACAAACGTCATTCGCCTTTTTTCGTAAAACGTCCATAAAAATAAAGCTTCACTGCAACGAAAACAGATTTAACAGGTCAGATTAACGAGACAGTAATACTTCTTGTGCAGCCTCGTGGAACCTCGCTTTACATTTCACCTCTCGTGCTGCACGTGATGAATGAAACCTCCTGAATGCTGCAGGTCTGCGTTGCTGCGAGCCCCAGCCAACGCGTCCTGAACCTGAACCCGGTCCTCACAGAGACGGGAGAAGCCGCCAAACACACGGATCCACCAGCAGGAGCAGATGCGAGGAGACAAACTGTGAACTTTGGAAAACGCTCTGAAGGTCAAGCTGTTGGTTGTTTATGCAGCGGAATCTGAAGCGGAGAGTTCGGTTTGATCAGCGAAGAAAATTATTACACACACCAGAAAAAAACGGATGACAAAGGCCGAACTGTTCGTCATCATTTCTTGTTGACAATGTGCTGTAAACAAATTATTTAAAAAATAAAAAAGACAAAAAATGGGGAAAAAATAAAATCTGGTAGCAGGGATACCAGAAAAAATAATAAACTAAAAAACTGTAAAATAAATAAATAAATAAATAATATGTGTCTCCAATAGAGCATGTAGCTGTTTTAATTCATATTAAATTTATTTATGGTAATTCTGTTTTTAAAAATAAATGTTAAAATACATAATAACAATATTAAACGTATCTATAAATTATTTATCATATATATGAATATTATGAAGAAAACTGTACATATAATAGAATTTGTATTTAAAAAAATAGAAAAGAAATCTGTAATTCAACATCTTAAAAGCTTTTTAGTGCAGAAATAATTACTGAAAAAAGTGACTGTAAAAACTGAAATTATTTCTGGACACTATTTACAGTTTCGACCTGTTTTTTATGGGTTTTTTTTTTAAATTAACACATTTTTTTCAGGGACTTTACTCAAATCTAGAATCTGTAAAGCTTCACAATAAATTGTTAAAAAATAAATAAATAAATGTAAAAAAACAATATTACATACAATGGTGACCACCTATAAGTTGTATAATTGAATCTGTATATAAAAAAATAAGAAGAAATCTGTAATTCAACATCTTAAAAACCTTTTAGTTCAGAAACTGTAATGAAGTCACTGTAAAACTGTAAAACGGAAATTAATTCTGGACGTTATTTATAGTTTCGGCCTGTTTTTCATGGTTAACGTGTAAATTAACACGTTTTTTTAAAAGCGACTTTACTAGAATCTAAAATCTGTAAAACCTAACAGTGAATTGTTAAAAATAAATAAATAAATGTAAAAACATAATAAAAATATCTCTTATAATGGTGACCATCTATAAAACACAGACATGTAATGAAAGATGGAAGAAAACTGTATGTATAATAGAATTTGTATTAAAAATGGAAAAGAAACCTGTAATTTATCATCTTCAAAACCTTTTAGTACAGAAATAAGAGTAAAGTTATGAAAAAACTGTAAAACTAAAATTAATTCTAGACATTATTTACAGTTTTAGCCTGTTTTTTTATGGTTAACATGTAAATTCACAATTTTTTTCAGTGATTTTACTCAAATCTAGAATCTAAAATCTGCAAAGCTTAACAAATAATTGTTAAAAATAAATAAATAAATGTAAAAAACCTTAATAAGAAAATGTCATGTAATGGTGATCATCTATAAAGTACAGGTATCAAATGCAAGATGGAAGAATAGAATTTGTATTAAAAATAGAAAACCTTTTAGGACAGAAATAGGAGCAAAGTTGCTGGAAAAAAAGTGACTTAAGAAAATTCTGGGCATTTTTTTCAGTTTTGGTCTGTTTTTTATGGTTAACATGTAAATTAACACTTTTTTTCAGTGATTTTACTGTAATCTTGAATTAAAAATACAGTTATAAAAAACACAATGCGTACAAACTAGAGTGTTGAAGGTGGGTCACTATGAATAAACCAAATAAATCACACTGCATCTGTTTTGACAGATTCTTTTAACCACTGATAAAACAAATCTGAAGACAAACATGATCACATCATTTCTATTGAATACGACTGGTAGCTCTTATAATCTCTGCAGCACCAGTTATTCATTTATAGTAATATTTTATGATGGTATTTTGCTTTTATGGATATTCTGATTAACTCTTCAGCCCTGCTTATGTTCTGTAACCTCAGATCTGTAGGTTTAGGCTGACAGATGCTGCTCTGGTGAGGAAATAATGGCGACATTTTCACTTCGAGGTCAAACTAGCTGTTATTCAGTCTTTGTGGTGACGCAGATGGAGAGGAAAAGAAGAGTTTGCTGTGTGCAGAGAATAATTTGGGCAACTTTCAAACACACAGAGGGAAAAATTAGATTATGGGCTTTTATTTTGGTGAGTTTTCTGCACGGTGACACTTGAAATGTTAAATAATTCAAGCTGCCCTTTGAATGTGCTCACATGTGCGTTGGCAGCATCTCTGGTTCTACGCTGCAGCCTTTAGCTCCTCCCTGATGCTGCTGCTACTGCTGATGATGATGATGATGATAATGTGGGTCAGTGAGATCAGCCAGATGTTTGTAAAACATCTTCCCCGGTAGAACCTCGGAGCAGGTGCAGCCTCCAGTCAGGCAGAAGTAAATGTGACGTTCTGTGAAAGCGGCCCGGTTTGCTGTCCAGGCTGCAGACTGTTGGCTTCTCTTTGTTTGCCGTCACATTGTTCTCTGACCCGCGGTTTGTTGTTCTCGGTGTTCCGGCTTTAGAACCAGTGTCCAGATGGCCGTTCTGCCCTGAAACTGGAGCACTGGGCTAAGCTTCCATTATACGGGCTTAAAAACACACTAATCACCATCAGTGTGCTGCTTTTAGACGCCACACGGTCTGATCTTAGAGCTGCACACACAACAACACCGATACGAAAGGACTAGAGAGAACTAAAGGAACGTTCTCCAAACAGGCCGCATGGAACGACAACATAAACACAACACCAGCTACGAGGTCTGCAGATACGTTTTCCTTAAAGGCAAAAAATGCAACGCTGTCAACTGTTCAGCTCTAACGTTCTCAAAACAGAATGCTGCACTGAGAACGTTCTTCTTTCCCTATTGTGTAACATTCTAGAGAACGTTTTATAGATTACATAATGTGTTCTGTCAACACATGTAAAGACAAAATGTTACACCTTTAATTTATCACATTACAAGAACGTTACAGAACGTCACCTGAGGCCTCGACGACACCTGGAAAAGGTTTTGGAATGATGCTTGGAGAACATGAATGGAACGCTGTGGAACATTTTGAGAACGTTTAATAGATTCTATAACGTGTTCCATCAACAACATCCCACAGCACACAAATGTCTCATAAGGAACGTTCTGTCATCTTGAAAACATTTTTCTTCAAGTTTGTTTGAGAACCTTCCTCTCTTGTTATCATGGAACATTGTGGAACATTGTGAGAACGTTTTAAGAACTATATAAGGTGTTCCGTCAACAAAAAGACAAAATGTTCCACCTTTAATTTATCACATTACAAGAACGTTACAGAACGTCACCTGAGGCCTCGACGACGTCTAGAAAAGGTTTTGGAATGATGCTTGGAGAACATGAATGGAACGCTGTGGAACATTTTGAGAACGTTTAATAGATTCTATAAAGTGTTCCATCAACAACATCCCACAGCAAACAAACATCTAATAAAGAACGTTCTGTCTGCTTGAAAACATGTTTTTGAATGTTAGTTTGAAAATGTTCTTCCTTTATTATCATGGTACCCTGAGGAACCTTCTAAGAACGTTTTATGGATTCTACAATATGTTCTGTCAACATCCCACAGCACATGAATGTCTCATAAGGAACGTTCTGTCATCTTGAAAACATGTTTTTGAATGTTGCTTTGAAAACGCTCTTATTTTGTTATCATGGAACGCTGTGGAACATTTTGAGAACGTTTAATATATTCTATAATGTGTTCCGTCCACAACATCCCACAGCATACGAATGTCTCATAAGGAACGTTCTGTCTGCTTGAAAACATTTTTTTTATGTTGGTTTGAGAACGTTCTTCTTTCATTATCATGGAACACTGTGGAACATTTTAAGAACATTTTATAGATTCTATAATGTGTTCCGTGACAAACATCCTGCAGCACACGAATGTCTTATAAAGAACTTTCTGTCATCTTGAAAATATTTTTCTTCAAGTTGGTTTGAGAACGTTCTTTCCTTGTTATCATGGAACACTGTGGAACATTTTGAGAACGTTTTATAGATTCTACAATTTGTTCCGTCAACATCCCGCAGCACACGAACGTCTTATAAGGAACGTTCTGTCATCTTGAAAACATTTTTTTATGTTGATTTGAGAACATTCTTCCTTCGTTATCATGGAACACCAAGGAACATTTTGAGAATGTTTAATAGATTCTATAACGTGTTCCGTCAACATTTCGCAGCACACGAGTGTCTAGGAAGGAACGTTCTGTCATCTTGAAAACATTTATTTTTTTGAATGTTACTTTGAGAACGTTCTTTCTTTGTTATCATCTAACACTGTGGAACCTTTTGAGAACATTTTATGAACTGTATAATGTGTTCCGTCAACAAAAAGACAAAATGTTCCACCTTTAATTTATCCCATTAAGTTAATATAATGTTCTAATGTGAATACTCAGAGGACGTCAGGAATACAGATGTTCTATGACAACAAAGGAGGAATGTTCTCCAACAACGTTTAAATAATGTTTATCTTTTATGATGTCCTGTAATGTGATATATTAAAGGTGGAACGTCTTGTGTTTTCGTCGAGGGAACACTTTACAGAATCCATTAAACGTTCTCAAAATGTTCCTCAATGTTCCACGACAACAAAGGAGGAACGTTCTCAAAGCAACAGTCAAGAACATGTCGTTGAGAGAACACATTATAAAACTTTCTTCTATAAAACATTCTTGGAAACGTTCCATGGTAACAAAGGGAGAACGTTGTCAAAACAACACTGGAAAAATGTTCCTATAATGCAACATATTAAAGGTGGAACATCTGAACATGGAACATTTTACCTTTTTGCTGAGGAAACGCAAGATAGAATGTTCTTCTATGAAAACTAAGGAAGGATGTTCTCAGTGTAACATTACAAAAACATGTTCAAGACGTTACTGAGACCTGAGACGGCAGAACGTTCCTGTCATGTGATATATTAACAAAAGTGGAACATTTTGAAGCGGACGTGCATTAAATGAAGTATAAACAGAGTGAACAGGATTAAACACACTAAGATCTGAGTACATGGATGTGGATACAGTAGAAATAGATCATGTGAAGATAAATGCATCTTAGAATCTGACCTTGTGCTCTTGTTTTGAAATAAAGTTTTAGTCCCGTCTTGTTTTTTTGCACATCTCTTCCTGTGCAGCTTTAAACTCTCTGCATAAACAACCTTAATTAAAGTGTTTTTCATCTCCTGCTTTCTGCTGATTAATTGGTCTTTTCTTGTTGAGGATACATATTTCATTCCTGGCAGCGTCACTTTGCTGAGTGTCACCACGACAGAGGCTGATTTAAATGCAGGACTTCAGTCTGAAGTTTTCAACGTATTGACTGTCAGTTTGTCTCCAACGTCAATTAACACATTAATGAGCTTCGCTGCAGGAGAAAGACGCTGCCGCCCTCATCTGTAAGCAGCTCCGTGTGGGTTTAATGTGGTTCTTCTTTAGGCTCAGCATGAAAACTTGTACTGTGTTTTTTAGTGTTTTAATGGATAAAGAGAGAAATCTGCAAAATAACAGTTTTAAATCCTTAATCGACACCATTTTATTGTCAAATAAGGACAGACGTGTAAAATAATGACATTTTTGTTGATTTAAATACAGTAAAAAAGAAACAAGTGTCATTTTACAGGTAAATGTTTTAACAGAACTAATTATTATTGGTAAAAATACTGTTTTTTAACTGATTTGGCAAGAAAAGCATTGATCTATAGATGTTTGTCATTATTTGAAAGAAAACTCATGTAGATCAGTGACTATGAATGAATTTTGAATTATTATTGTACAGATTTTCTGTGTTTGTCACAGAAGTAAAAGTATTAATTTACATTTTAACTGTTAAAAATAGCCCAAAACTGTAAACGTGCACGTGAGAAATCAGTATATTTACAATCTGAATTGGTTATTTTACTACAATTGACTGTAAAATTGCATCTATCAAATATTTCACTGTATTTAAAGTGGAACGTTTTCACATATTTGTCATTAAGTGACGGAGAAATTATGTAGATTAAGGATTTAAAAGATGATAAATAACTTTTATCTGGTATTTTACAGATTTGTCCTGTGTTGTTGAATTGCAGATAATAACTAATAAAATCACATATATATATATATATCTATAAATGTACATGTCAACTGTAAAGAGAAAACTACAAAACAGTAAATAATGTCTTTTAAAAATCTGTATTTTAACAAATAGTAATCTGTAATTTTTAACATGCATGACATTAACATTACAATACTTGTTAATCAGCTGTTTTACAGATCTCTGCCACTGCTTCTACAGTTGTTGAACTTGACAATATTCCACCTTGTTCCCTCTATTCACAGCACTATATTTACTTTATACAGCAGCAATGTGGGGCAAAATATTTCGTTATGCAAAGTCCTACATTTAAATCAAATACAAAGCAGGAGTCACTCTATGAAAAACCAACCAGAGCCTCCTCCTGACCTCCTCAGAATCAGCTGGTTCTTTATCCACAGTAACTTTATTTAATGAAACAAAGTTTTACCTTCATACTATGAAGGTTTTCAGGAGTTACAAGCCCTAAATTCACCTTTCAGTAATATTCCACCAAAGTTTTAATCGCTATAAGAAAAGCTGCAGTAAAACTCTAAATGAAAGGTTTTCAGGATGGAATTTAAAGACAGAGACAGTGAATAAATTTATGCACTAGAGAAATGTTTTTCCTTCTCTCCCCAAACTATGAATATTTAATTCTTTTCACCACGAGCAACAATCAGCCACCAAACATCTGTTCATTCCTCTTTCTGCTAATTCTTATTCCAAAACCCGACAGTCCTGATTCAGCGGCTTCAGACCTCCAGTACACTGGAAACACAACATTACACACTGCCACACACTGCATCACACTGCATCACACTGTAACACACTGCAAAACACTCTAGTGCACTGCAAAAACACACTGCGACAACACACTGTTACACACTGTTACACACTGTCACACACTGCATCACACTGTAACACACTGCGAAACACTATCACACTGCATCACACTGTAACACACTGCATCACACTGCATCACACTGCGAAACACTCTAGCACACTGCAAAAACACACTGCGACAACACACTGTTACACACCGTTACACACTGCATCACACTTCAACACACTGTAACACACTGTAACAGCACACTGTCACACACTGCATAAAACTGTAACATCACACTGTCACACACTGCATCACACTGTAACAACACACTGTCACACACTGCAATACACTGTAAGAACACATTGTAACAACACACTGTGACACACTGTAGCAACACACTGTAACAGCATATCGTAACACACTGCAACAACAAATTGTGACATATTGCAATCCACTGCAACAACATGCTGCAACACACTGCAGAACACTGAAACAACACACTGTATGAACAAAATGCAACAACATTCTGTAACACATTGTAACATACTGCAACACACTGCAACAACACACTAACAAACTGTCACACACTGCAACAACACACTGTAACATACTGTAACACACTGTCACACACTGTAACAACATACTCTAACACATTGTAAGATACTGCAACATACTGTTACAACACATTATAACATACTGTAACACACTGCAACACACTGTAACAACACACTGCAACATACTGTAACACACTTTCACACACTGTAACAACACACTGTAACATACTGCAACAACATACTGTAACACACTGCAACATACTGTAACAACATACTGTAACATACTGTAACACACTGCCACACACTGTAACAACATACTGTAACAACACACTGTAGCAACACACTTCAACAACCCACTGTAACACATTGCAACAACACACTATGACACACTGTAGCAACACATGAACACATTGTGACATATTGCAATCCACTGCAACAACATGCTGCAACACACTGCAAAACACTGAAGCAACATACTGCATGAACAAAATGCAATAACATACTGTAACACACTGTAACATACTGCAACAACACACTAACAAACTGTCACACACTGCAACAACACACTGTAACATACTGTAACACACTGTCACACACTGTAACAACATACTGTATCACATTGTAACATACTGCAACATACTGTTACAACACATTATAACATACTGGAACACACTGCAACACACTGTAACATCCTGTAACACACTTTCTCACACTGTAACAACACACTTCAATAACATACTGCAACACACTGTAACATACTGCAACAACATACTGTAACACACTGCAACATACTGTAACAACACACTGCAACATACTGTAACATACTGCAACAACATACTGTAACACACTGCAACATACTGTAACAACACACTGCAACATACTGTAACACACTGCCACACACTGTAACAACACACTGCAACATACTGTAACACACTGCCACACACTGTAACAACATACTGTAACAACACACTGCAACACACTGTAACATACTGCAACAACATACTGTAACACACTGCAACATACTGTAACAACACACTGCAACATACTGTAACACACTGCCACACACTGCAACAACATACTGTAACAACACACTGTAGCAACACACTTCAACAACCCACTGTAACACATTGCAACAACACACTGTAACACACTGTAACACACTGCAACATACTGTCACAATACACTGTAACAACACACAAATTAATCTAAATGTGTCCAAAATGACTCAGAGTGTGTCCAGTGTGAAGAAGCTCTTCCTCCACTGGGCTGCATGTCACAGCTTCAACGTTCTGTCGTGTCATCCTGTAAAAACGCTTCGTCAGCTCGGCTTCATGTCGCCACCTTTCATTCGTCCTTCTTCAGCTGCTGCTGATGAGGGAATCAATCAGCATCAGGTTACATCCCATCGATCCAGACTCTGTTGGCTGAGCTGTTCGCTGAGTGAGTCACAGTTTGGATCGTCGTTTATCAGGAGGTGTTCAGAACTGACTGAGTTTTATGTTTTCCATGCTCCTTTAATGATCATGATGCTGCTGATGTTCCAATGGTTTCCATCAATGCTCTGAGTCGGTGTCTGCTTCCTGACTGCAGTCTGACTGGAACCACAGCAGACTCCTGCTGTTAGATGCTTTAAGTGTATTTTTATTATCTTGTCTCCTGCTTCCTTTCAACTTTATCATTAACATATCCTCAGCCTCCTCAGTAACAGTGAAAGCTGCAGCTGCGTGATTGTGGACAGAAAATTAACCACGATTATTTGTCTTAACATTAAGCTTATTTGTTGATTTATAGGGACAAAATATTGTTTATTTCACCTTCTGAATTTAAACAAAAGCAATAAAAGTGTTGCTTTCACTTCTACATTCCTTCTAATATCGACATCTTTGCATCAAAATCTGACCACGTCCCAGCTAGAGAGCATCTCCTGCACTGAAATAAATAAATAAATAAATAAATACATAAATAAATAAATACGTAAGCAAATAAATAACTAAGTACGTAAGTAAGTAAGTAAATAAACACGTAAGTACGTAATTAACTAAGCAAGTAAATACATAAGTAAATATGTAAGTAAGTACGGTAATAACTAAGGAAGTAAATACATAAATACAGAAGTAGGTAAATAAGTAAGTAAATAAATAAATACGTAAGTAAGCCAATAAGTAAGTAAATACATAAATATGTAAGCAAATAAATAAATAAATAAGTCAGTAAGCAAGTAAGTAAATAAGTAAATAAATACATAGGTAAGTAAATAAGAGAATGAATGAATAAATAAATAAGTAAATAAATACAATCTATAAAAATGTGATTAAAATCAGGCAGCAAAGATGCCAGAGATTCTTTTTTTACCAAGTGTATTTTTTTAAAAACTGTAAAAATGGTGAAAACAATAAAAAATGGTAATATCTGTAAAATAATGATATTTTTAACTGATTTAAAAACGGTAGAACGGTGCAATTTTATGGTCAAACACTGTAAAAGAATGAAGAACGAGTTGTAAAAATACAGATTTTTCATGTCCATTATTTTCTAAGGTTTAACTTGTGAATTAATTATTTTCTTTCAGTGACTTTTCTAGTCGTCTGTAGTTTAACACAACAGGAAGCGTCTGTAAAATACCAGGAAGTTGTTTCAAAAACTACGCTTAAAAACGGAACCAAAGGAAATTCACATCCTATTTTTTCTGATTTCCATCATTCTAACTGTGTCAAACTGACAGAAGACACGGAGCCTCTCCTTCTTCACGGCTGCTCTGTTCATGTCGCAGTGAAAAATGAGCCACAGTGAGGAAAAATGAAACGGAAACTGCTGCTTGGGATTCAGACGGTTATGGAAAAACAATTTGCCAAAAGACAAACTTGCTAGAATCTGTAATCTGACTGATGATGTTTATCTCTTAAGAAGCTACAGAGATGATTGAGTCACAGACATCATCTGCTGCTCACACGAAACACCACACACAAACACACACAAATACACACAAACACACACAAATACACACAAACACACACAAATACACACACAAACACACACAAACACACTCCTCGGCAAGAGGAAACTCAGCACACAGATTTATTCGTCTCTCATGGAGCCGTGTGGCAGCAAATCAATGAAAACATGAGCGAATCTGTATATTTTTAGATAATTTCAGCCTCACTGTCGTCGTTTTTCCAGAAAATATCACGCTGACCCACATTCCTGTACAGTAACACACACACACACACACACATACACAGAAGAGCAGGTTAAACCGAACCAGAAGAAATGCAACCTGCAGCGGCTGTCTGTCTGCTGAATGAACACAAACACTCTTTACACTCTTCACAGCGTCACACAAGCCAAGAAAAGCTCACAATGGAGGCAGTTGGTGAGTCAGAGAAGCACCAGAGTGTGAAGACAGCGTGAAGTTTCACTGCAGCATGAATGAGGCCACTTCACTCATTCACTCACTCATTCATTCATTCATTCACTAGTGATGCGACGTCAGGACTGACTTTGTCCTCGTTACGTAAACCCAGATACGAGATCCAGCCAAAAGCTAAACGCCCGACGGTGTTTGTTCAGTTTTATGTTTCTGTCCACCAGCAGAGCAGCTGAGAGTCTGTTTGAAGATCTTAGTGAGACAAACAACACAGGATCAACTCAGGAAGTAGAACCGACTGGCTCTGAAAATGAGAAGCTTCCAGAGTCGGAAACGCAAAGTTCTCGAGGCTGTGCGACAACAATAAGGAATTAAAAAAGAAATGAGTCTTTAAAAACAAGAAAATTAGACGAAAGGTCACAAATAATTAGGAGGTCGAGATCTTTAAAAAGTCTGTATCCTGATATTTCGGTTCCTCCTTTTGTTCATGGTGTTAATTTTCTGCTTTGATGGGTGAGGATGATGGGTGAGGATGGATGAGGATGGGTGAGGATGGATGAGGATGGGTGAGGATGATGGGTGAGGACGGGTGAGACTGAGGATGATGGGTGAGGATGATGGGTGAGGATGATGGGTGAGGACGGGTGAGACTGAGGATGGGTGAGGATGATGGGTGAGGACAGGTGAGACTGAGGATGGTGAGGATGATGGGTGAGGACGGGTGAGACTGAGGATGAGTGAGGATGGATGAGGATGGGTGAGGATGATGGGTGAGGATGGATGAGGATGGGTGAGGATGATGGGGAGGATGATGGGTGAGGACAGGTGAGACTGAGGATGGTGAGGATGATGGGTGAGGACGGGTGAGACTGAGGATGAGTGAGGATGGATGAGGATGGGTGAGGATGATGGGTGAGGATGGATGAGGATGGATGGGGATGACGATGACCAAGAATGGGTGATGAAGAGGATGGGTGAGGATGGATGAGGATGAGGATGAGCAAGAATGGGTGATGAAGAGGATGGGTGAGGATGATAGGTGAGGATGGATGAGGATGGATGAGGATGAGGATGAGCGAGAATGGGTGATGAAGAGGATGGGTGAGGATGGATGAGGATAGGTGAGGCAAGTGAGGATGAGGATGAGCGAGGATGGGTGACGAAGAGGATGGGTGAGGATGGATGGGGATGCTTGAGATTGATGGGTGAGAATGGGTGAGGATGAGGATGAGCGAGAATGGGAGATGAAGAGGGTGAGGGTGGATGAGGATGAGTGATGATGGATGAGGGTGAAGATGGCTAAGGATGGGTGAGGATGGGTGAGGATGGGTGAAGATGAGGATGAGGATGATGAGGATGGGTGAGAATGATGATGGGTAAGGATGAGGATGGGTGAGGATGAGAATGGATGAGTGTGGGTGAGGATAGGGAAGAATGAGGATGATGGGTGAGGTCATAGAGGGATGAGGATGAGGATGAATGAGGATGAAGATGGGTGAGGATGGGTGAAGACAGGGATGGGTGAGGATAGGGAAGAATGAGGATGATGGGTGAGGTCATAGAAGGATGAGGATGGATGTAAATGAAACATGTAGATTATAGAAATGTCCATTAAAAATGTTTGACGTTGTTATTTTTCCCAACAGAACCCTACGTCACACATGATGCATTCAAGGACCATTAGACAGTTGGAAATGTGACGATTTTTTCTGTTTTTGCAGTTTCTCTCTCTGATAAATGATGTAACTTAGGTTATTTTTTAAATGAATTTTAATTTTTTAAAAGAATGCAGACCTGTGAAACCTGCCTGCAGAGTTTGAGCTTCATTGTTCTTGTTAGTAATCTGAAGCTCTGATGCACCAAAATGTGCATCTAATCTAAAACACATTGCTTGGAGGTAACAGATTTGCCTTTAAAGGAACATAATGTGTCATTTTTCAGGAATATTTCTTGTTTTTTTAGCTCACTGAGCAGAGCAGGAACCTCATAAGGTTCTGTAAACCAGTTTAACCCTCAGACTGGAACCTGTGGAACCTCATTGACCTCTGGTTTGTTGCTGCTCAGCTCCACCACTCAGCAGCCCATTACCAGTCCATTAGAGTAATTCAGTGGGATGCCGCCTGCACGGAGCCCTGCAGGGCACACTCACACACACACTAAAGCAAACACACACTTCCACGCATTCGTATCTCCAGAGTAAACAGGGGAATTCACACACATTCGACCACAGCGCAGTTAAATCCGGTTAAACACACGATTGAAACAGCATCAAATAAATTCCACCGACGAGAAACAGAATTATCATAAAAACTCACCGCTTCGGCCAAAAATGCAGCAACGTGCACAAGAAAACCGACGTCACACACACGAGCAAACTGCACAAACTGAACCTGTAAACATCCTAAAATCCACACCGAGCCAGTAAAATGAGTCAACACCTGCAAAGACACGCGAAAAAAAAAACCCTCGACTGAGTGAAGCGGTGATTTAATCCAAGCAGAAAAAGACGAGGGCGAGTCGGAGAACTTCTGATGAAATTAAGCAGCAACATCGTGAAGTGAAACTCCTCCATCTGCTGCCGTTCAAACCTGGAATTTTACTGCCGATTTAAAGTTTAACGGTTCCAAGTTTAAGGTGAAGTGATGCTGAAGTATGCTTTTTTTCCCAGAAAGACACAAAGACTTGCATTTTGACGAATGAAACGAATGTTTTAAAGGTTCCGGCAGTATTTTTATTAATATTTCACTATTATTAGACTGTAAAATAGCCTCAAAGAGCCACTGTGAGACTCCTGAATAAGGCAGTTGTTAAAATGTGAGGAAAAGCTTAAACCCACTGCAGAGATGCTTTGAAAAAACCTTCTGTTATGTGCCATAAAACACTGAAATATTCTATATTTTTCTACATGCAGGTACTAAAAGATCCTGTCTGACCCCCCTGAAGCTTCAAAAGACACAAAGATTTGCATTTTGATGAATAAAACAAATGTTTTAAAGGCTCCAGCATTAATTTTTTTATTAATATTTCACTATAATTAACCTGTAAACAGCCTGAAGGAGCAACTTATGGGACTTGTAAATGTCAAAATGTGAGGAAAAGCTTAAACCCACTGCAGAGATGCACTAAAAAAAGTCAAATCCAATGTTTATCTTTTCATCTGCAGCATAAAAACACTGCAATATTTTATATTTTTTACATGTAGGTACTAAAAGATGCTGTCTGACCCCCCTGAAGCTGCAAAAGACACAAAGATCTGCATTTTGATGAATAAAACAAATGTTTTAAAGGCTTTTTTTAATGAATATTTCACTATAATTAACCTGTAAACAGCCTTAAAGAGCCACTTATGCGACTCGTAAATGTCAAAATGTGAGGAAAAGCTTAAACCCACTGCAGAGATGCACTAAAAAAAGTCAAATCCAATGTTTATCTTTTCATCTGCAGCATAAAAACACTGCAATATTTTATATTTTTTACATGTACGTACTAAAAGATCCTGTCTGACCCCCCTGAAGCTGCAAAAGACACAAAGATCTGCACTTTGATGAATAAAACAAATGTTTTAAAGGCTCCAGCACCATTTAAATGGGAACTTTTATTGATATTTCATCATAATTAGCCTGTAAAATAGCCTCTTATGGGACTAGTATATAAGGAAGTCTTTAAAATGTGAGGAAAAGCTTAAACCCACTGCAGAGCTGCATTTTAAAAAGTCAAATCCAATGTTTATCTTTTGTTCTCCAGCATAAAAACACTGAAATTAGCTGTTTTTCTACATGTAGGAACTAATAACCACCTTTTCTCTACCTTTTGACCCACATGAGCAGATGATGGATGGAAAGGTTTTTGCATTACAGTAAAAAGCAAACATTTTTCAGCCTCTTGCTGTGATGGTTCGAGCACTATTTAAATATAAACAGTCAGATTAGCATTTTTGTTTCAGCAATTGCTAATTAGCCTAAACATTAACCTGTGAAATAGCCTGAAATCTGCTGCATTTCTCTACATGTAGGTAGTAAAAGATCATTTTTAACCAACCTCTTGACCCCAATGAAGCTACAAAAGACACAATAATTTGCATTTTGATGAATTAAACAAATGTTTCAAAGACTCCAGCACTATTTAAATGGGAACTTTAATTAATATTTCACTCTAATTAGCCTGTAAATTTACCGCTTATGGGACTCGTAAATAAGGAAGCCTTTAAAAAGTGAGGAAAAGCTTAAACTGACTGAAGAGATGCATTAAAAAAAAGTCAAATCCAATGTTTATCTTTTGTTCTGCAGCATAAAAACACAAAAATCTGCTGCGTTTTTCCACATGTAGGTACTAAAAGTCGCCTTTTGTCCACCTCTTCACCTCCCTGAAGCTACAAAACACACAAAGATTTGCATTTTGATAAATTAAACAAATGTTTTAAAGGCTCCAGCACTATTTTTATTAATATTTCACTATAATTAGCTTGTAAAACAGCATAAAAGAGCCACTGTGGGACTGTGAATAAGGCAGTTTTTAAGTCAAACCCAATGTTTAACTTTTGTCTGCAGCATAAAAACACTGAAATATACGATGTTTTTCCACATGTAGGTACTAAAAGCCACCTTTTCTCCACCTCTTCACCTCCCTGAAGCTACAAAACGCACACAGATTTGCATTTTGATAAATCAAACAGCTCCAGCACCAAGCAAATGGGAACTATTATGAACACCCTGCTGCAGTATTTTTTAATTAGCCCGTAAAACATCCTAAAAGAGACACTTTGGGGGCGTGCAAATAAGGCAGCTTTTGAAACGTAAAGAAAAAGACTCAACCCACTGCAGAGCCGCAAGAAAATAAAAATAAAAAAGTCAAATCCGATGTTGATCTTTTGTTCTGCGCCGTGAAAACGTTGAAATCTGCTGCTGTTTCTTTTGATTTCATCAGCAAACGTCTCCAAGGTCCAATTTTGTGTTTGTTGCCGTTGAGCAAACACACACACACACACACACACACACCCGCAAATGCTCATTCACTCACATGCCCACGTGCACGTGTCTCGCGCACGCACACACACAACACCGTGGTCAGGCATGCGTTGAAAACTTGCATCCAATTAGTGTGAATGACTGAGCAGGCGGTGGACTGAAAAGGCTCTAATGGGTTAAAGGGGACGAATAAAGAGCTTCACAGCTTCCCAGGGTCACAACCAGGAGCTGGACGGCAGCTTATCTCCTCTGTCTAGGCAGCTGTTGGTTGTTTGGAGACACAAAATGTGATAATCTTTGCAGCCAAGCACCTCAAAATGCATATTCATACCAGTAATGTGTGGTTTTTTTAATGGTTCTGGGTTTAATTTTAATAAAATACCATCATAAGGCTGTAAAAATGCTCTTTAAAATGGAATTTACATGAGTCCAGCTGTGCATTTTACACCTGCAACGCCGATTATTCTAGGAGCCATTCATTCGCAGTGTTTCCATGATGTGTTTTGATGTAAATTCTGAGGTATGGTGTTAGAAAAAGTTCATTTGAACAGCGAAAATGTGAAAAAACGTCCCTAAATTGGCAAAACACTTCTTACGAGATCACACGATACACACACACACACAAAAACAATATGACGATAAAATAAAATAATAAAATCAGCATCAGTCAGACACAAAAGTAAGACAATAGAGTGGAATAAAATAAAATCTGCTTGTACATGCATCAAAGTGTGGAGTTAATCTGCTTTTAGCTCCATGTTTGGTCTCCTCCAGTTAGAGAAAGAGGTTCTGGTTGCTTCTGCTCTTTATTTATTTATGTTTTTTTTTGTCAGGTTCGTGTTTATCTACTTTTAACCTTTCAGTTCTATATTTGTTTGCATTATTTAGTACAGATTTTCCTATTTCTTTGGATTGTTGTTTAGAATTTCATGTTTTCATGTGTTGTGATGTTGCTTGTTTGCTTTTTTATTTTTGCTTTTTGGGATATTTTTACCAAGTAAATTGGTACTTATTTCTGCAATTTTATGAGACATCTGGAATTTAACAAAACACGAAAAAAAAATCAAGTTTAAAAAATATTCACCATTTTTTTCAATCCTTAATATACTTTTTTCTGTTAAATAATGAGAAATATCTTTATGAAATAATTATATTCAGCTGATTTAAAGACAGTAAAGAAGAGTGCGAGAGAACAAATTACTTTTTGTAAAGTACAGATATCTGATGTGGAAATTATTCACCGTTTTTACCTGTTTTCTATCGTTGATGTGTAAATTTATATTTTTAATCAGATATTTTACATGCTTTTATTTTGTAATTTAAAAAAACAGTGAAAGTCTGTAAAGGAACAGTAATTTTGTTTTAAGTTAAAAATTGTTAATAAAGTTAAAATATAGATTTTTTCCCCCCCGAATGTCGCGTGTTTGGATGTTGGTTGTTTCCTGGATGCTTTTAACTTGCAAATTTATCCTGTTTTGGTGTGATTTTATCTGCTTTTATTTTGTAATGCAACAAAACAGGAAGAATCTGTACTTGAATCAGTACAAATTATATTTCTTTAGATTGTTGTTTGTGATGTTGGTTTTGCTTCTTTGGTTTTCTTTCCCTTCTTTTGAGGCTTTTAACATGTAAATTAACTCTCATGTCTGTGATTTTGTGAGATACTATCTGTATTTTAACGATGACTAAACTGTTGATCTTCTGCACGGTGAAGGAACCTTTCATCCGGATCGGAAACGTCACGGCAGAATAACTCGTAAGAGAACGAATCACGTCCAAATCGAAGTCGGCAGCTGCTCCTCGGCGACGAAGACGCTAATAGAAGCTGATCTACGATAAAACTAATTAGAGCGAAGCCTCCGTCCTGCACGACGATCGGAAGGGAAGAGAGAAAAAAAAGAAAACATGTCTTTGTTCTCAGGAGTGACGATGATTGAAAGCGACTCGAAACTCAACCTTCAATCTGATGGCGACGACGTGCAGATGAGGAAGCTGAGCCTGATGGACGGAGAGCAGGAGGATAAAAATAGACCTCCTCTGTGAAATATTCATCAGCCGAGAGGAGACGGACGGACGGACGGACGGAGGATGCAGGCCGAGAGGTTAACGGAGGAGCTGGGAGATGATGCAGAGAACGCAAAGAGGTGAGGATGTAGAAGTCACGACGTCTGAAGTGTCACAAACATTCACGTCCGAGCAGAGAAGCTCAGAGCGACGCCGCCGAAACTCCTCCTCCTTCGCCCTCCTCTTGGTTTCAACAGCATCTGGACTTGCTTGAGTTTCGAGAAGCTCAAGCAAGTCCAGATGCTGCGACTGAAACAACCACGACCTGGATGACCGAGGATCTTCACAGACATCTCCTCCTCCTTTGGTTCACCGAGGATTTAGACAGACGTGGAAGAAACACCTGAATAAATCGTAGTTTTCTCTCCTCTGAGGCTGAAGCTCATTAAAACGTAGCTTCTGAGGAGCCAAAAGAACCAAAGAGGTCATAAAGTTCTGTTTATTTGCTCCAAAAATTTCAATTAAACTCATATTTTAGATGCTTCCAGGTAAATAAATGTCCTCATCTACACCGATCAGACACAACATTCTGACCACTGACAGGTGAAGTGAATAACATGGATCATATTGGTACTATGTGGTGTTCTGATGGAAAACACTGATCAGACTTAGACACCCAAATAAACATTGTCCCACAACAAGAACACTCCCTCATGCTAATGGAAATCCCAAATGTCACTGGATGAAAATGCACCCCACCACATGGAAACAACATCAAACAATCAGGAACATGTTGAGGAACATGACAATGGACCAACATGTTGATTTGACCTCCAAACTTCCTACATCCCATTGTGATCAAGCATCAACAGGATGCAGTGGAACCAGTTTGATTGACAGAGGCCCCACTGCACAAGCCAGAGTACCCAAAGGATCCAGTGCCAACGTCCTGGTTCCAGACCCCATAGGACACCCTGAGAGGTCCTCTGGTCCAGTGGTTCTCAACTGGTTCAGCCTCAGGACCCACTGTGTCTCTATTAATAACGGTCGCCACACAAATTGTTGAAGTTTGCCGTTTCTCTTAACAAATTAAGGTTTATTTGGGTGGAGTCTCAACACATTTTGATACAACTTAGGAAAATTTTGGCTTATTTCTTTGCTAATTTTGGGATATTTGGATGCTTTTGCCAAGTTTGGGGCCTATTTTGACAGATTCTGAGCACATTTTCGTATATTTTTGGGACGTTTTAGCATAAATTTCTCCAATAAGTTGGTAGAGTCAAATCTAGAGGTTAATAGTGGACAACTACTGGTGTCACCACCACTAAATATCCTGCTATTGAAAGCAAACTGTGTCATAAGAAACATGACCTTTAAAATAAAAGACTTTATACCACTACTTTTTGCTTATGCAACCCTCTAAAAATGGATTTGCGACCCACTTTTGGGTGCCGACCCACCAGTTGAGAACCACTGCTCTAGTCCATGCCCAATGGTTCAGAGCATTTTAGACCACATAAGGGGACCAACATGATATTAGACAGGTGGTTATAATGTTATGCCTGATCAGTAAGTGCTTGTTGAAAGCCAATCTATGGATTTAATGCTTAATTTAGGTACGTGGATTTGTGTTTTCTGTAATATTGCAGAGTTTTAAGTGTAATTTTTAAATCACTCACAAGAATTCCAACCAGCTTCTGGGTGTTTTTCACATTTTTCCTCACTGTGGATCATTTTTCTCTGCAATATAAAGACCTGCACCTCTGTGGAAACAGAACAGCCACGAATGAAAGGAGAGAGAAGTCAGAAATGTCTTCTGTCAGTGTGACACAGTTACAATAACAGAAAAAACTATTTTAAAAAAAGTTGCATTTCCTTGGTGATTTATTTGACAAAAACAATGGGAAAAAAACTGAATCAATATGTCCGACATTTTCCGGTGTTACCAACACTGGAAAAAATGGAGGTTCCACATCCAGCAGATATTTAATTGTTTACATTTTTACTAAATTTGTAAACGTTTTGCCTCCTCTCGGTCGTTTTGTGTCTCGTTTTTCTCATTTTGTGACCCAATTTTGTATTTTTGAGTCTCCTCTTGTGTCGTCTCATGTCTCCGTGTGACTCTTATCTCCTTTCTTTCTTTACAAACTGTAGATACTGAACATTTTTCATTAGTTTCCATTGTCGTCTCCTCTTTGCTCTGAGGAAACACTGCCTGCAGTTCAGCTGAAAGTTGAAGAATAGTAATGTAATAACGAAATACTGCATTTTTCGGTTATTTCTGACCATCTGACAATCGGAAAAGTTGATTATGATCTGGAAATTAAACCCTAATTAACCAAAACTTCTCAAGAAAGTGTATTAATTTTACTTTAATTCTCAGTTCTTATCATTCTGATGCTGCTGATTTTACTCTTGTTCTGACTAAAACCTCTTTGGAGGAACCAAAAGTTACTCTTTGGTGGAAAAACTCTGATCTTGGTGAAAGATTTGAACATTGAGGGATAATACTGAGACAGTCCTGGTTAATATATCTGACTTTAATCACTTTCTATGATTCCTGAAATGAGTTCTGGCTGTTGGTTTTCGCCGGTCGTGCTCATTCCCGTCCTGAACTCTTCTCGATCGTCCCGTCTGAAGCCGAATCGATGGACCTGACGAGGAGGAATTTGTCGACATTGTGGAAACTCTGCTGCAGAACTATTGAACCCGCAGACCTTTTAAAAGCTCTGATCAATAAACTGAGAGACAGACCGGCGGGAATCACATTTCAGGAAACCGAGAGAGAGACAGAGAGAGAGAGGGAGAGAGAGAGAGAGAGAGAGAGAGAGAGGGAGAGAGAGAACGGCTGACGGATCCTTTCTGGTCCCATCAGGGGGGATAAAGGACGACATGGAGGGCTGATTTAAAACACGACGGCCTTTTGTTTTTATTTTAAACACTGTTTAATTAAAAAATGAGTGTCATCGGAGACTGAAGGAGATTATAGCTGCAAGAATCGTGCAAGAGAAAAAGTAAAATTAAAGCCACAACAAGAGAGACTGAGAGGAAAATCAAACCTACTGGATCGATAAAATAAATGCAGCATGGCTCAAAAACAGTGAACAGAGGAGGAAGTTGTTGGAAGATACATCCAGCATGGTGAGACATCTTTCTACAGCTGATGAGCAGAGGAGAGAGAAAAAGTCTGTAGTGGCTGGAAACATGGAGATAGTTAAATATCTGTAGTGTGTGGAGACAAAACTGTGAGACACGAAAAAACAAGAAGACAAAAAATAGGCAGAAAACAGCACAAACAAGAGACAAAAAGACAAAAACGGGACAGAAACGGACTACAGAGAGACAAAAATGTGCCAAAGACATATCAAATGACCAAAATGAGACACAGAATGACAAAAGCAAAGGAAAACAAGATGCACAATGACAGAAATAAGACACTAAATGACAAAAACGAAGCAAAACTACACAAATGAGACACAAAATGGAGACGACAAGAGAGACTGAGGGAAATCAAACCTACTGGATCAATAAAATAAATGCAGCATGACTCTAAAACAGTGAACAGAGGAGACAGTAGTTGGAAGATACATCCAGCATGGTGAAACATCTTTCTACAGCTGATGAGCAGAGTGGAGAGGAAAGAGTCTGTAGAGGCTGGAAACATGTAATCATTCATGATCAATTTGACTCCAAGTTTGTCCAAAATGACATAAACTTGTCAAAAAATGGCTCAAAAATGGTCTAAAATGTCATAAAGTTGTCCAGAACTGAAGAAACAAGATTCAAAATGCCTCAAAACTGGTCCAAGATGTTCACGAGAGGAAAGTCAGAACCTTACAGCTCAATAAAAGATTCAATAATCAGAGAAATAAAACATTTCTGCTCCAACAACTTCTGATTTCTCTGCTTCCATAAAGGTCAGAGGTTCCCTGCTGCAGTAACTGGTTTCACTAATCCAGCGTGTTTGTTTCCCTCCTCCTGAAGGAGGCTGAGAAGTTGGACCGTTGTTATGGCGATAGTAGATCCAGCTCTGCCAGCGTGTCCGCGGAAACCGAGCGTAACCATGACGACGACGGAAACTCTCCCGGAGAACGCCGAGACCCTCGAGACTCACAAACACCCACATCCAGAACCAGGACCAGGACAAAGTTTATCCGCCGCACCAACCGCAAATGAAAACTTCATCACTGTTACTTTATTTTTAAACTTCCTGGCTCAAAGCAGCAGACTTCCTCTCTGCGCATGCAAATGAGACGACGAGGCCGAGCCGTGACCTCGACTCACCCTCCCAAAACTCAGCACCTCAGGGGGGGAGGCAGAGGAGAGACAAGACACCCAGAAACGTTCAGAGACACTTCCAAAAAACACGATCTGATCTGGATCCGAGGCAAAGTTCTGACATTTTACAAAGAATTTATGAAAGAAGGCGCAAATTGGTCTCCACTGACTGATTTACAGGGAATTAACTGGCTGCATAACGTCACCAGAGGGCGGCGCTAGAGACGTGATGGCTGCAATAAACAGAGTAGAAGAAGAAGCTGTAAACAAAACCACATAACAACTCCGTAAAAGAGTCTTTGAGTGTCTAGACAAAGTTGTAGTAGTAGTAGTAGTAGTGGAAGTAGTAGTAGTAGTAGTAGTAGTAGTAGTGGAAGTAGTAATAGTAGAAGTAGTAATAGTAGGAGTAGGTGTTGTTGTTGTAATATTTGTTGTAGTTGTAGTTGCAGTTATAGTAGTTGTAACTGTAGTTGTAGTAGTTGTAGTAGTAGTAGTAGTAGTACCAGTAATACTAGAAGTAGTTGTTGTTGTAGTAGTAGTAGTTGTAATTATAGTTATAGTAGTTGTAATAGTTGTAGTTGTAATAGTTGTAGTAGTAGTAGAGGTTGTTGTAGTTGTAGTAGTAGTAACAGTAATAGTTGTAGTTATAGTAGTTGTAATTGTAGTTGTAGTAGTAGTAGTAGTAGTAATAGTAGAAGTAGTTGTTGTTGTAGTTATAGAAGTTGTAATTATAGTTGTAGTAGTAGTAGTAGTAGCAGTAATACTAGAAGTAGTTGTTGTAGTAGTAGTAGTAACAGTAGTAGTTGTAGTTATAGTAGTTGTTGTAATTGTAGTAGTGGTAGTAGTAGTAGTTGTAATAGTAGTTGTTGTTGTAGTAGTAGCAGTAGTAGTAGTAGTCGTAGTAGTTGTAGTAGTTGCTGTAGTTGTTGTAGTTGCAGTAGTAGTTGTAGTTACAGTAGTTGTAATAGTTGTAGTAGTAGTTGTAGTAGTAGTAGTAGTAGTAGTTGTAATAGTAGTTGTAGTATGTGGTAGTAGTAGTACAGGTTGTTGTAGTTGTAGTAGTAGTTGTAGTAGTAGTAGTAGTTGTTGTAATAGTAGTTGTAGTATGTGGTAGTAGTAGTACAGGTTGTTGTAGTTGTAGTAGTAGTGGCAGTAGTAGTTGTAGTTGTAGTAGTTGTAATTGTAGTAGTATTAGTAGTAGTAGTTGTTGTTGTAGTTGTAGTAGCTGTAGTAGTTGTAATAGTAGTTGTTGTAGTTGTAGTAGTTTTAGTATTAGTAGCAGTGGTAGTAGTACTAGTGTAGTAGTACTAGTTGTAGTAGTTGTAGTAGTGGTAGTCATAGTTGTAGTTGTAGTTGTAATAGTGATAGCAATAGTAGTAGTAGTTTTTGTTTTAAATGTATTTTTTACAATTGAATACATTCATTTTAAACTATCAGAGCAGACAGAGGAGTCACCACAGTTAAATAAATAAAACAGTAATAAATAAACCCTGGCTCTGGTTTTATTCTGAAAGGATTAATAAAGTAGTAATAAATAATAAACCCGGGCTCTGGTTTTATTTTGAAAGGGATCTGCCCACTGTGACTTAAAACCTTAGTTTACGTTTGTATCTCAGAGTCTACTACGACTCTGAGATACAAACCTGGCGGCGGTGTGTTTGCTGGGTTTGGGGCTGCAGATAGAGATGTGTGAGGAGATTACGAGTTGTCAAACAGAAGCAGGAGGAGCAGCAGATTAAAGTCTGAACGCAATCTGAGAGCAGAGTTTTAAAGGAGGCTCTGAGGAGGGTTTCTGGAGCGAACAAACACGAGCTGACGCTGCTGCAGCGCTGAGGAGCGTTAGTGAAGCCTCACAAACCAAACACGCAAGTACAAGACTCAGAAGACCCACAAAACACACATCAGATATGCAAGAAGTAGGAAAACACAAACACCAAATGGTTCTTGAGAGTACATGAAAAGTAATTAGACATGGAGGAAGTATTAGTTCAGATTAACATCAACAACAGGCTCTGCTGCTGGTGGAGTTACATCTGAATATCAAAACCTCAAAAAGGCATATTTAAAAAAATCATCAAAATCTCACCATTTATCAGAGGCAGACACTGAAAAAACTGAAAAAAATGTTGGATTGTCATTTTTCCAACAGTCCCTAAACACATCATGTGTGACGTGTGGTTCCATTGAGAAAATTAACCAAATCTACATTTAAAATACTATTAAATTCACATTATTCTAGATGCCCCATTTAAAAAAACACCAAAATGACATCTTCTATCAGAGGCAGAAACTGTAAAAACAGAAAAAATGTTAGATTTTCAGCTTTCCAATGGTCTTTGAACACATCATATGTCACATGTGGTTCCATTGAGAAAATTACCCAAATCTATACTTAAAATACTATTAAATTCACATTATTCTACATGCCCAGATTTTTAAAAATCACCAGAATCACACCATTTATCAGAGGCACAAACTGTAAAAACAGAAAAAATGTTAGATTTTCAACTTTGCAATGGTCTTTGAACACATCATATGTGACGTGTGGTTCCACTGTTTAAATTTTATGTTTTAGCTTCATTTTTAATCATGTTGTCTTAATGTTTTGTGAAGCACTTTGAATCACCTTGTTGTTGAAATGTGCTCTATAAATAAACTTGCTTGCTTGAGAAAATTACCCAAATCTACATTTAAAATAATATTAAATTCATATTATTTTACATGCCCACATTTTTTAAAAATCACCAAAATCACACCATTTACTAGAGGCAGCAACTGTAAAACCAGAATAAATTGCTGGATTGTCAACTTTCCAACAGACTCTGAACATATCATGTGAGATGTGTGATTAAATTGAGAAAAACAATTAAAAAATTAACCGAATTTATGCTTAAAATTGACATTAAATTCACTTTCTTTTATATGCCTATATTGAGAAAAAAAACAAAAAATTAAAAAACTGAAAAGACATTGTTAGATTTTCAACATTCCAACAGTCTTTGAACACATCATATCTGACGTGTGGTTCAATTTAGAAAATTGACCAAATCTACATTTAAATTACCATTAAATTAACTTCATTCTACATGCCCCAATTTAAAAAAAAGAGAAAAATCTCACCATTTATCAGAGGCAAAAACCGTAAAAACAGAAAAAAATGTTGGATTGTCAACTTTCCAATAGTCCCTAAACACATCATGTGTGAGGAATGGTTCAATTGAGAAAATTAACTAAATCTATGCTTAAAAATGACATCAAAATCACTTTGTTCTACAAGCCTCATTTAAAATTCTGCACTAGATTTTGTGAAAAATAAAGTTACAAAAAATCATGATAATCACTAAAAATCACTTAATTCTTCACGCTCAAATGTTAAAAATCACCAAAATCTCACCATTTATCAGAGCCTGAAACTGTAAAGACAGAAAAAAATGTTGGATTGTCAACTTTCCAATTGTCCCTAAACATATCACGTATGAGGAGTGGTTCAATTGAGAAAATTAACTAAATTATGCTTTAAAATGACATCAAAATCACTTTGTTTTACAGGCCTCATTTAAAATTCTGCACAAAAACAAAGTTACAAATCATGATAATTACGAAAAATCACTTTATTCTGCATCCTCAAATGTTAAAAATCACCAAAATTACACCATTTATCAGAGCCTGAAACTGTAAAGACAGAAAAAAATGTTGGATTTTAAACTTTCCAATGATCTTGGAACATATTACGTGTGATGAGCTGTTCACTTGAGAAAATTAGCCAAATGTAGCCTTTAAATCGGTTCTGTGTGGGTTTGTTTTCCACTAGAACCAGTTTCCATTAATAAAACTCTGCTGAAGCTGAACCTCCCGGGTCACTGTGAGCTGCTCCAAACGCGTTGAAGAGTCGCAGTAACTTCTGATTCCTGAGTGTTTACTGACCCAGATTTAAGCCTAAACCACGCAGCTTCTGTAAAGCAACAGCGAGTCTCAGAGGAGGAAACATCTAATTGGTGAAGGATCCCCGTGTTTCCCCAGATACTGAAACCTAACCAGGTCACACTCTGCACAGGAAGCTGCTGCTCCCAAGCTACGATAAAATGTGACGTTAAAGCAACATATTGTAGAAAAACAGCCCGTAATGACGACATGTAGGTCACTGAAGCAGCCGCACGTTGGAGCAGGGACGCACATGTAAACTGTTTTCATACCAACACTTAGAGTTTGCTGCAAAAATCCGCTGAGTCGCATTAAATATGAAGAACAGATGAAAGAAACCGAATTCTAAATTAAACAGCAGAAAAAAATGACTTCATTTTAGGATTTTCTTCAATCAGCGTCTCAACAAAAAGTGATAAACACAGCAGGTTGTTGGAAGATACATCCAGCATGGTGAAACATCTACAGCTGATGAGCAGAGGAGAGAGGAAAAGTCTGCAGAGGCTGGAAACATGGAATTATTCATCATTAATTTGACTTCAGATTTGTCTAAAATGACATGAACTTGTCAAAAATTCACATGAAATTACTCAAAAATGGTCAAAATGACAAAAAGTTGTCCAAATATGAAAAGAAGATATTAAAAAATGTTTCAAAGTGTGTCCAAAATGATCACGAGAGGAAAATCAAACCTACTGGATCAATACAAATAAATGCAGTATGGCTCAGAAACAGTGAACAGAGGAGACAGTAGTTGAAGATACATCCAGCATGGTGAAACATCTTTCTACAGCTGATGAGCAGAGGAGAGGCTGGAAACATGTGATCATTTCTCTCCAAAATGACTTAAATTTTGTCCAAAATAACATAAATTTGTACAAAATGATAAGGAAATGTTGAAAAATGACTCAAAAATTGCCTGAAATTACACAAACTTGCACAAATTGACTCAAAATTTGCCTAAAATGGCCTAAACCTGTTCAGAAAGGCTGAAAAAAACTCAGAAAAATACCTTAAAATGTGTTCAAAATGATCACAATAGGAAAATCAAACCTACTGGATCAATACAAATAAATGCAGCATGGATCAGAAACAGTGAACAGAGGAGGAAGTTGGTAAAGATACATCAAGCATGGTGAAACATCTTTCTACAGCTGATGAGCAGAGGAGAGAGGAAAAGTCTGGAGAGGCTGGAAACATGGAGATAGTTAAATAGCTGGAGAATGTCGAGACAAAATGAGCAAGATTTTAACTGAAGCATGTAGAATAAGGTGTTTTAAAGAACTTTTAAAGCAAATATTTGGTTAATTTTTAAAAATGAACAACACGTCACACATGACAGGATGTTGGAAAGATGGAAATCCTCTGATTTATCCTCTGATAAATGGTTGACTTCTGGCATTTTAAAAAAAGGATGACATGTCTTTTAACGGAGTTCAGGAGCACAGATTTAGTTTATTTTGCTTTGGACAGAATTTGGTGCAAACTGTCGAAATTTTACAAAACTGTAACGGAGCCATGTAGAATAAAATGAATTTTTAAAAACGATTTTAAGCAAATGTTTGGATTTTTTTCGGTGAAACAAAACATCACAGGTGATACGTTCAGGGACTATTGGAAAGTTGAAAATCAATCATTATTTTCTGTTTTTACGGTTTCATTCTCTGATAAACGGCAGATTTTTGGTGATTTTTAAAAAAAAGATAACATCTTTTAAGTCTCATGCAAACTGATTACATTTTGAAAATTTCAGAGTTTTGAAAGAAGATCTGAATTGAATGCTTGGTTGAATTTTCTCAGTGGAACCACAAGTCACATCTGATGCGTTCAGAGAGCGTTGGAAAGATGAAAATCCACCATTTTTCTCTGTTTTTACAGTTTCTGGCTCTGATAAACGCTGGAATTTTGGTGATTTTTAAAAAAAGACAACATGCCTGTTAAAACAGTCAGTCGAGGCTTTTCAGCTGAACCGAGAAGCACAGAAAATTTCTATTTTTACAGAATTCAATTAATGCAAATGGTTTATTTCTGGCTAAATTATAATTTTAGATGTAGAATAAAGTATTTTTTAAATCAAAGATCATAATTTATAGCATAGATTTGGTTAATTTTACTGATTAAACTGCATGTGACACATAATCAGCTCCAGCAGCCCCAGAAACGTTAAAATTTACTAAATATTTCTGTTTCTATAGTTTCAGGCTCTGATAAATGGTGGAATTTTGTCTTTTTATTTCATTTTTGAAGATGACAAACCTTTTAACCTGATAATTAGGGCTCTTTTTTATTTTCTACAAAATTAAATTAATGCAATTTTATTATTTCTGGTGATTTTTTTTAATGAGACATGTGAAGTAACGTCATTTTTTATTAAATATTCAGATTTTTAGCTTGGATTCGTTTGGTTTTCTACATGCAGGACAGCCCCAACTGTGTTTTTTTTGCAGTTTCTGGCTCTGACAAATGGTGTTTTTAAAAGATTCAGAGGTTCAGAGGCTGAACATAAACCTTAATGGACTTCACAAAAACAGGATGAGCAGAAAACAGAAGCAGCAGCAGCAGAGAATCTTCAGCTGCCCGTTAATGGCTGTAATTTCACTTTAATGGCTGCGTTACTGAGCAGCACAGAAATCACAGTGAAACACAACAACCAGCAACAGAAAGCGGCGGAGAGGAGCTGCGATGTTTGCTCGTTAACTCGCTGCTCTGAGATGAGACTGAAAGGCCGAGCTGCTCCCAGAGGAACCAGAAGAACCCTGGAGGAACCAGAAGGAACCAGAAGGAGCCAGGGGAGGGATTCACGGCGCTGTGGATGTTTCAGGTTTTCATCAATCGAGTCACGAGGGACGAAGCTCCTCGGAGATGTTCAGCTTCAGGTCGGAGAATCGGTCGCTAATAAAAGCTTCTGTTGGTGTTTGAGCTGCTTTTTCCTGCAGTAAATTATTCACTTTTCAGCTGCAACAAACAGTCAGTGATTAAATTAGAGTTTAAATGTAGTAAAAGACTCATTTTTAATCACATAAATCCACTATAGTTACCATTTATGTAAAGCATTAATGAATAATGCAGATTTAAAGGCATGTAGAGCTGCACAGTTCATTAAATATTAATCACGATGAGTTCCTTCCTACAATTAAATGAACGTGATCGACGGAGATATCGATGTTCAAGCCTCCGCGAGTAAAATTACATCACTTCAACTTGAGTAAATGTGACATCTGATGAACAAAAATGTCAGTTATACTGAGTGGATGAAGCCCCAGCTGGAAAAAAGGATTCTCTTTTTGACTGGAGCTGGATAAAACCTCTGAGGAGGAACCAGAGACTGGATCCAAACAGTGAAGGATGAGGCCAAACAGCAGCAGACAAACAGGAGATGAATGGTTCAGCGTGGAAACAGAATGAAAAGGAAAAGCTAAAGGTGCAGAACTCCACTCGACTGGCGTTCCCACATCTGTCACCGTGACCCAGTTTCCGCTCTGATGTTGACGCTGTACATCACAGTTACGCTTTCTGCCGTTCGCGTGTCTGAATCAGCTGATTCTTTATCTACACTGACTTCATTTAATGACTCAAAGTCTTATAAGGTAAAAACTGCAACAGAGGAATCAAATCTAGAAGCTGATCCTGGCATCAAATGTAGGCAAACAGGCATTAAACTGCTGCAGAGCCAAAACCAGATTTAGTCTTTAGATTGTGACACCTGGAGGGGATGATTTGGTCTGTGAACGTATCAAATCTGGTGTAGTTTGATGCAAAACAACCCCAAAATGATGTAAAACAATCGAATGTAACACAAAACAAACCCCAAAATGACACTGAGAGACTAAAATATGATGCAAAACAACCACAAAAGAAAGTAAAATGTCCAAAATGTTACATAAAATGATAACAAACTTATCCAAAACAACTTCAAAATGACTTAAAAAGACCAAAATGTGATGCAAAACAACCACAAAATGATGCAAAACCACCAAACTGGGATGTAAAAAGATGTAAAATAACCGAATGTTACACAAAACAAACCCCAAAATGACAGTAAAAGACTAAAATATGATGCGAAACAACCACATAAACCTCGAAAATGTCCAAAATGTTACATAAAATGATCACAACCTTATCCAAAACAACTTTCAAAATGACTTAAAAGGACCGAAATGTGATACAAAGCAACTACAAAAAGACATAAACTACAAAAATGTTACATAAAATGACCAAAACAAGATGTAAAATGATGACAATATGATTCAAAACAATCTCAAAATGACTTAAAAAGACCAAAATGGGACGCAAAACAACCACAAAATGATGTATAACTACCACACTGTGATGTAAAATATGTAAAATAACCAAATGTTACACAAAACAAACCCCAAAATGACAGTAAAAGACTAAAATATGATGCGAAACAACCACAAAAAATGTAAAATGTCCAGAATGTTACATTAAATGATCACAACCTGATCCAAAACAACTTCAAAATGACTTAAAAAGACCGAAATGTGATACAAAGCAACCACAAAAAGACATAAACTTCCAAAATGTTACATAAAATGACCAAAACAAGATGGAAAATGACGACGATATCAAAACAACCCCAAAATGACTTAAAAAGACCCAAAATGGGGCGTAAAAGATGTAAAACAACCGAATGCTACACAAAACAAACCCCAAAATGACATAGAAAGTCTAAAATATGATGCAAAACAACCACAAAAAGATGTAAAATGTCCAAAATGTGACACGAAATGATCCCAACCTGATTCAAAACAACCTCAAAATGGCTTAAAAAGACCAAAATGTGATGCAAAACAACCACAAAATGATGTAAAACCACCAAACTGGGATGTAAAAAGATGTAAAATAACAGAATGCTACACAAAACAAACCCCAAAATGACAGTAAAAGACTAAAATATGATGCGAAACAACCACATAAACCTCCAAAATGTCCAAAATGTTACATAAAATTATCACAACCTGATCCAAAACAACTTCAAAATGACTTAAAAAGACCGAAATGTGATACAAAGCAACTACAAAAAGACATAAACCTCAAAAATGTTATATAAAATGACCAATACAAGACAAAAAATGACGACAATATGATTCAAAAAAACTTCAAAATGACTTAAAAAGACTAAAATGAGACGCAAAACAACCACAAAATGATGTAAAACTACCACAAAATGATGCAAAACAACCAAAATGTAACGTAGAAAGATGTAAAACAACCGAATGTTACACAAAACAAACCCCAAAATGACATAGAAAGACTAAAATATAATGCGAAACAACCACAAAAAGACATAAACCTCCAAAATGTTACGTAAAATGACATAAATGGATGTAAAATGTGACCCAAATCAACCTCAAAATAACTTAAAAAGACCTAAATATGACGTCAGACGACCACAAAATGATATAAAACTAATAGAACTAAATGTAAAGGACCACAGAAAGTTGTTAAACATTCTGATATTAGAAAATACTTCTGCCACAGTGACTGGAGTGGATGTAAAACTGATCTGGTTGCAGTTTTTAACAGAACTCAAATGTGTTTTTCAGCCCTGAACATGTCATGTGTTGTTTCTGTCTGCTGCACTGATGAAGTTATGAGGCTCAGAAAATGTCCAAAATGACAAAAATATACAAAAATAAATCAGAATGACTCAAAATATGTTAAAATCACTCAGAAAATAGCCCTAAATGACATAAAGATGTTTTAAAAAATCACTTAAAGTCTGTTTAAAACGACAAAAATACCTCAAAAATGACTAAAAAATAGTCCAACATGACAATTATCTGACCACAATGACTGAAAATCTGTCCAGAATGACTCTGAAACAATGTCCAAGGGGACTAAAAAAGGTCTAAAAGGACAAAAAAAGATGTTTAAAATCACTTTAAATCTGTTTAAAATGACAAAAAAAATGTCCAAATATCCTAAAACATCTCCAAAAGAGCTCAGAATGTCTCTGAAGTGACAAAGAAAAGATCAAAAATACATAAAAATCTGTCCAGAAATGTAAAATATGTATAAAATGTCATGAAACCTGCACAAAATTCTTTTAAAATTTGACAAAAGCAAAGTTTAGAATGACTTCAAATCTGACTAGAATGACTCTAAATGACTGAAACTACTTGAAGCTTGTTGAGAATCATTTTAGAAACGTCCAGTTTGTCCTTCAGCCCTGAACTGAACATTTCATGTCTATCTGCTGCACCGGTGAAGCTTTAGCGTGACTCTGCTGTAATAAAATGAGTCTGGTCTGCTGCAGCCTCCACCTCTGTGTTCACTGAACGCCTCGTTACTGTATTTGTCAGATATCTGCTGGTTTCTCGTCGAGGAACTTGTGATTTTGAGTGTTTTGGTGTTTCTCTCGCTGCAGCAGGTGCGCTTCGTGAAGACTCTGTCCGTCTGTCCGTCTCTGAGGCTGCCTGTCCGTCCGTCTGTGTGCGTCCTGTGTTATCTGCAGTGTGAGAACTGAGCGCTGAGCTGTGCAGCCCTCGGGGAGGCCAAGCTGCATTCAGGAGCCTCTATGGGAGCCACAAAGCTGCATTCATCGGGCTGAATGGCTGTTTTCTGCAACCAGGCACTAGTCAGGCCTCCATTGGACGCCTCTCCGAGTTACCGCTGGCCCTGCCTTGGTATGCACGGCCTCATCCAGCAGCACAACAACAGGACACACTGACATGGAAACGCTGCAGCGTTCGCCTCGCAGGACGACGTGTTTCTGGACGCTTTGTTCAGCAAATGTTTCCTGAGTTCTGTCAGCCGTTGTTTACCTGCTCAGTCGTTACCTGGACCTGACCTGAGGATGATTTACTGTCCCTGTGAGGACATGTGACGTGCAGACGGACGAGAGAAACAGGATGAAAACAAATGTAATCTACTGATTTAGATTAAACGCTGAAGTTGCAAACATTATTTTGACGGTTGACATAATGACGTTGCATCAACTTAATATCTGTGTAGTAAAAAGTCAACTTTAACTACTAACTAGTCCGAATGACTCAAAATCTGGTCTAGATGACTGAAAAATTGTCCACTGTGAAAGAAAACTGTCCAGAGTTACTCAAAAGTCGTCATAAATGATTTTAAAATGGTCCTGAATGATTGAAAATGTGTCCTAAATGACTCTAATTGAGTCTGCTGTGTTAAAAACCTCTTCAGAAGGACTCAAATGCGACCAAAATGACTTCAAATGCGTCCAATGTCACTTAAACTAGTTACAGAATGACTCTAAATGCACCCCTTGTTCTAAGCGACTGAAATTTTGAACGAAAACTGTCCAAAATTACTCAGAAGTCATTGTAAATTTCTTTAAAATGGTCCTGAATGATTAAAAATGCGTCAAAAATTACTCAATATTTGTCCTCATTGGCCTAAAACTTGACGAATGTCACAGAAACTCAGAAGTCATTGTAAATTTTTTTAAAATGGTCCAGTGCAGATGGTTCAGACTGATGATTAAAAATACCTTTGATCGTCCTAAATGATTGAACATGTGTCCAAACTTTCTCAATATTTGTCCTCATTGACCCAAAATTTGTCTAATGTCACACAAACTTGTACCGTAACTGAATTAGAATAAAGGTCTTAGGAAAGGTAAAAGTGGGCATCAAGGGTTTAGAAAACATCGAATGTGGTTTTAAATCATTAAAATGTGGGAAAAAATGAGAATTTGTGGCTCAGCTAAGCCAAGTTTCCCTTAACTTTTCCCTTAAGTTTCCCTTAACTTTTCCCTTAAGTGCTAAACTGGACTCTGTGCATCAGAAACTAACTTCAGCATCTTAACGTTGCTGTTTTATGACTTCCTGTTTGTTTGTTTGTTTGTTGGAGCTTTAAGTTAAAGATTCAGTTTCGTGAGGCTTTAATCAGGTTTAAACCCTCAGACATGATTTCATGACGGTTCTAACTGGACGTCTCGTTAACTCTCCTCTCAGAAGAGACACCAGCCCAAAAACAATCTTTAACCCACACGGTCCAGCAGAACCAACAGAACCAGAACCGGACTTCCAGAGTATTGATCGATCAGCTGCCGAGGCCTTCCAATCGATCGATCAGAGAAACTCTCCAGCAGCAGCTGACAGGAAGTCGATGCTGAATCATGACTCCTGCTCTCCGTTAATTGGAAAGAGACATTAGTGGAATGTGAATGAGAGACTGAGAGGGGTTTTTATATGTAGCTTGATGCCTTTAGCAGAACCAGAACCAGAACCAGAACCAGAACCAGAACTTGCAGCAGTGTGAGAAGAATTTGAACCAAAATTACTCAAATTTTGAATCTGCTCAATGACACTAGAGGTGTCCAAAATGACTCACAATGTCCCCAAAATGACACATTTGTCCCAAAATACTCAGAATGTCCAGCGTCACCAGCATTTCATGAAACTGACTCAGAATAAACGACTCAAAATGCGTTCACTGTCACTGAAACTTGTCCAAAATGACCCAAAATATGCCCTAAATTTTGCTCCAACATGTCCAAACTGTGTCCAGAATGAATCAGATGGTGACCAATGTAACAGTATTTGCCCTAAATGACTCAAAATGGGTCCAAAACCATGAAATCCTTTACAAAATGACTCAACGTTTCATCCCAAATTGCTTAATATGTTTGTAGTGTGGAAAACTTGTCCAAGATGACTGAAACGTGTTCAAAATGCCTCATAATGTGTCCAATGAAAGAAAAATGTCCAAAATGACTCACATTTAAACAAAAATACATCCAGTGTCACTTTAACTTTTCCTAAATATATCCTGAATGACTCAAAATCTACCCAGCATCACGAAAACATGCACAAAATGACCCCAATTATCTTAAATTAATTAGTCTTTGCCCAGTGTCATCAAAGGCGTATAAAATGACTCACAATTTGACCAAAATTAGTCAAAATTTTACCTAAATGAGTCAAAATGTCTCCAGCAATACAAAAAATGTGTCCAGTAACACGAAAACATGCACAAAATGACTCAAAATCCATCATAAATTATGGGTTATATACTCAAACACCCTCCCAGTGCCACAAAACATGTTCAGACTGTGTCCAAAATGACTCTGATAGTAACCAATATAGTAAAATGTGTCCAGAAATTACTCAAAAATTGTTCAGCGCCACAAAAACTTGTACAAAATGACTCAAACTTTAATCAAAATGAGTCAAACTTTAATCAAAATGAGTCAAACTTTAACCAAAATGACTCAAACTTTAATCAAAATGACTCAAACTTTAATCAAAATGAGTCAAACTTTAACCAAAATTATTCAAACTTTAACAAAATAAGTCAAACTTTACCCAAAATGAGTCAAACTTTACCCAAAATGACTCAAACTTTGATTAAAATGATTCAAACTTTAACAAAAATGACTCAAACTTTAACCAAAATTACTCAAACTTCAACCAAAATTACTCAAACTTTAACCAACATGACTCAAACTTTAACAAAAATGAGTCAAACTTTAACCAAAATTACTCAAACTTTAACCAAAACGAGTCAAACTTTAACCAAAAAGACTCAAACTTTAACCAAAATTACTCAAACTTTAACCAAAATTACTCAAACTTTAACCAAAATTACTCAAACTTTAACCAAAACGAGTCAAACTTTAACCAAAAAGACTCAAACTTTAACCAAAATGACTCAAACTTTAACCAAAATGACTCAAACTTTAACCAAAATTACTCAAACTTTAACCAAAACGAGTCAAACTTTAACCAAAAAGACTCAAACTTTAACCAAAATGACTCAAACTTTAACCAAAACGACTCAAACTTTTACTAAAATGACTCAAACTTTAACAAAATGACTCAAACTTTAACCAAAATGACTCAAACTTTAACAAAAATGACTCAAACTTTAACAAAAATGACTCAAACTTTCACCCCAATTGTTGAAACTTGTCCAAGATGACCCAAATATGTCCAAAATGCGTTCTAATGTGTCCAATGAAAGAAAACTTGTCCAAAAATGACTCAAAACATGTAATAAATTACTCTAAATCTGCTCAATGTCACAAAACACGCACAAAATGACCTAAACTTATGTCCAAAATGACTTAACATATGTCACTTGAACACTTGATGAAGGTGACTCAGACTAAATGACTCATAATGTGTTTAATGAAACACAACACGTCCACCATGACTCCAGATTTGTCTTTTGTCACAGAAACTTGTCCAAGATGACTCGAATATGTCCTAAATTTTGGGTCATTTACTCGAAACCTTCCCAGAGCCACATTCATGTCCAGACTGTGTCCAAAACGACTCCGATAGTGACCAACGCAACAAAATCTGCCCTAAATGACCCAAAATGTGTCCAAAAATTACTCAAAAGTTGTCCAGCGCCACAAAAACTTTCACCAAAATGACTCAAACTTTCACCAAAATGACTCAAACTTTAACCAAAATGACTCAACATTTCGCCCCAAATTACTCAGTAGTGTTAAAACTTGTCAAATATGACTCGAATATGTCCTAAATTTTGGGTCATTTACTCGAAACCTTCCCAGAGCCACATTCATGTCCAAACCGTGTCCAAAACGACTCTGATAGTGACCAACGCAACAAAATTGGCCCTAAATGACTCAAAATGTGTCCAATGTAAGAAAATGGGTCCAAAAACTATTCAAAAGTTGTCCAAACTGTGTTGTGCTTCCCCTGGTGTCCTGTCTGTTCGTCAGTATGTACATTTGTGTTATTTGTAAAAACCAAAATATAAAAATAAAGTTTAAAAAAAAAAAAAAAAAAAACATGTCGTCCTAAATGACTCAACATGTTTCTAGTGTGGAAAAAAACTTGTCCAAGATGACTGGAGCGTGTTCAAAGTGCCTTCTGATGTGTCCAATGGAAGAAAATGTGTCCAAAATGAGTCAGAATAAGGAATATATTACTTTAAATCTAATCAGTGAGACAAAAGACGAACAAAATGACTTAAAATGTGTCCAGAATGAGACACTTGCCCCAAAAGACTCAATATGTCCACGTGTCAAAAAACACGACATGAAAATGACTCAGAATGTGTTCAATGAAACAAAATAGATCCACTAGGACTCCAAATGTGTCCTTTATCACAGAAACAAAGACGTACAACATGACTTAAGATGTGTCCAACAACACAAAACCAGACACCGATCAGACAAAACATCATGACCACCTGCCTAATATCATGTTGGTCCCCCTTATGTGGTTCAAAATGCTCTGAACCATTGGGAATCATGGACAAGAGGACCTCTCAGGGTGTCCTATGGGGTCTGGAACCACTGGATCCTTTGGTTACTCTGGCTTGTCCAGTGGGGCCTCTGTCAATCCAACTGGTTCCACTGCATCCTGTTGATGCTTGATCACAATGGGGTGTAGGAAGTTTGGAGGTCAGATCAACATGTTGGACCATTGTCATGTTGCTCAACATGTTCCTGATTGGTTGATGTTGTTTCCATGTGGTGGGGGGCATTTTCATCCAGTGACACTTGGGGTTTCCATCTGCATGAGGGAGTGTGTTTGTTGCGGGACAGTGTCTAAGTCTCATCAAGGTTCTCCATCAGAACAGCTCATAGAACCAATATGATCCATGTTATTAACTTCACCTGTCAGTGGTCGTGATGTTGGGTCTGATCGGTGAACATACCAACATATAGGGTCACATAAACACGTCTAAAAAGACTCATTTCTGCTGAGTAGGAACATTTTTTACAGTGTTCGTGGCGGTTTTGGATGTAAGAGTAAATGAAGAAGCCAATGACAAATGTGACACGAACCCACACAGCCCTGTTGGACCACATGTAGAAGATCTGACCACACCAGAGCCCTGAAACCTCAACCAGTCCATCCAGCAGACCCTCTGGACCACTATGGTTGGGTCTGTTTCCCCTCTATAGGGATGAATGGAGACTATCTGATGTTAAAGTGACGAAGCTCCATGAAAACTGGCGGATCTTCAACTGATGGAGCCTGAAAACTGATCTGAGGACACCAAGAGACATTACCCTGCAGCAAGAACCTCAACAGAACCAGAACCAGACTGGAGACACACCAAGCCAGGAGGTTCCTCAGAGGGAACAAGAGGAGATGAACTGATCCACTCACCAACTCCGATCTTCTCGTCCTCCGTCGGCGTCCACATCGTGTCACGGTACAAAAACAAATCCACAGAAAGTGTAAAAAAATCACCCGCTGAGACGCTTCATGGACAAATCCACCGAGGAGACACCCGAGAGGAGAGCCGAGGGGAGGCAGCCAAAGTTGGGACCGAAGGAGGGGATCTCGGTTCGAGCCCGTCAGACGCTCAGGTTCAGGATCCGCTCAGGTTTGGTTTGACGCATGGCGCAGCGCCGACTAATGCTGCGTTTAGCGGCGTCACGGCGGCTCGTTCCGCCGGGGAGGGAGTTCAGGAGCCGCAGGAGGAAACACCGGAGAGGAGCTGATCAGTGATCAATAATAATCAATGTCATCAATAATTAATGCGCCGTTAAGCTGCAGGTCCGGTTCAGGGCAGAGAAGAGGTCCGGAGCGTAAAAACATCCAAAGCAGCAGAAATCTCCACACTAAATCCGTCAGAGCAGCTTCAGGGTCTGCAGCTGGTTCTGGTCCGGTCCTCCGTCCGCGTCCACTAACTTGTCGTCACAGAATCAACCGGTCCGCTGTTCGTGCGTCAGAACCGAGCGGCTGCTGCATCACAGGAACCGGCTCCGTGTTTGTCCGCTGCTCGGCGGGACGCGCGTCCGACCCGGCGCCGACATCCAGCAGCGGATCCCTCATCAGAGACGGTGACAGAGCAGCAGGTCGAGACGGCAGAACCCCGAGAACCGGTCCGGCAGCAGAACCACGGAACCACAGAGTCAGTCCGGTCCTGAGCCCAGCGGAGGACGGAGAGTCTGAAGGGACACCAGGAGGAGAGCTGAGGTCAGTCCGCCACCGTGAGTCTGATCCGGAGCAGCACAGCCAAAGTACACTGTAAAAAAAAACTGGCACTGTAAAAACAACCAAGGTACACTGTAAAAAAACAACACTGTAAAAACACAACCAAAGTACACTGTAAAAAACTACACTATACTGTAAAAATAACAAAATACACTGCAAAAACAACTAAAGTGCACTGTAAAAAACTATCACTGTAAAACAGCCAAAGTACACTGTAAAAAAGTAAAACTGTAAAAACAACCAAAGTACACTGTAAAAAACTAACACTGTAAAGTCACAACCAAAGTACACTGTAAAAACACTAGCACTGTAAAAACAACCAAAGTACACTGTAAAAAACCAACACTGCAAAAACAACCAAGGTACACTGTAAAAAACTAACACTGTAAAAACGGCCAAAGTAAACCGTATAAAACTAACACTGTAAAAACAACCAAAGAACACTGTAAAAACAACTAAAGTACACTGTATAAAACTAACACTGTAAAAACAGCCAAAGTACACTGTAAAAACTAAAGTGCACTGTAAAAAACCTAATACTGTAAAACCTACAGTACACTGCAAAATCAACCAAAGTACATTGAAAAAACTACAGTACACTGTACAAACAACCAAAGTACACTGTAAAAAGCTAACACTGTAAAACAACCAAAGTGCACTGTAAAAAGCTAACACTAAAAAAAACTGAAGTACACTGTAAAAACTAACACTATAAAAAACACAGTATACTGTAATAAACTAACTAAAAAACTACAGTACGCTGTAAAAAACTAACACTGTAAAAACCAACTGTACAGAACTACAGTACACTAAAAAAACTACAGTGCACTGTAAAAACAACTACAGTACACTGTAAAAACACTGTAAAAAATTACAGTACACTAAAAAACTAAAGGACACTAAAAACTGCAGTACACTGTAAAAACAACTACAATGCATTGTAAAAGACTAACACTGTAAAAAAACAACAGTACACTGTAAAAAACTAACACTCTAAAAAACTAACTGGCAGTGCGAAAACCTATTTCACAAAGGAAAAAACAACTTACACTGTAAAAAAATTAGTCACACTGTATAAAAGTTAATTTACACTTTAAATCTAATTCACACTGTAAATAAGTTAACTCACTCTGTAAAATGTAATTCACACCATAAAATTAACTTAAACTGTAAAAATCTAACTCACACTGTAAACAATGATTCACACAGTAGAAAATAACTCACACTGTAAAATGTTTTAAAACAGTTGAATGGATCTTTTCTTCCTTGTGCCGTGGTTGGAGACGAAAGTCCAACTGTGTGTCTGAGCTTCTTAATCTGCTGCCTCTGATGAGCTCATTAACAAACATTTAGACTTTTAAAGCAGTAAAACCAAACTGATGATTCAATTATTCATGATTCTGTTTTATTGCTGGGTCCCAGGAAACACAGCTACAGAACCAACATGAAGAACAGCCAGAAGTTCGGTCATTAATTCCACCTGTGCAGGTGTGAAACACAATAAGAGGAAGTGTCAGGTGGCTGGTTTCTTATTGTGCAGCAGGACAGAACTATTTTAAAGATAAATTACCAGCTCTGCTGCTCGTTATTGCCTCAAAGCTTCTTTATTTATCTTATAGGCAGCCTGCAGGACAATATCTGGTGCATTAAGCTCCCATTTTTCTTTCTTTGAGGTTTAAAATGTCACAAAAAGTTCCTCCAGCAGCATTTAAAGGTCCAGTAAAGTCACCAACAAGCTGGGAAAGAGTTTAAAACACAAACAAAACTTAGTGTTGAGGTCGAGTCGAGGCTGGGAAAGATTTTTTAAAAAGAGCAGGAGGAAGTAATGGAACAGAATGAAGAAGAAGAAAAAGAAGAAGAAGATAGAACGTAGAAGGGCAGAAGAAGAAAGGAGAGGATAAAAGAAGAAAGGATAGAAGATAGAAGGAGAAAAAGAAGGAGATAGAAGACAATAGAAAATGGAGATGAAGAAGATATGAGGAGAAGAAGAAGATGGAAGAAGGAAAAAGGAAAAGAACAAGGAGAAGAAGTTAGGACCCACCTCTGTGTACTTCAAGGGCCTGTAACTGATAACATTCATAGCATGAAGTTAAAACTGTTCATGGCTTCATTAAATAAAGTTCCTGTAGGTAAAGAATCAGTTGATCGGTTCATTTTAATGGAATAACGCTGGTATGAGTCTCTGCTGCTTGAACGTGGAGACCACAGAGAACATATTATCTCTGTGTAGATGGTAGATGATGATTCAACTCTTTGATGTCTTTATTCTGTCTGGTTCTGTTGTTTTCAGCTGAATCCTCTTCTACAAACTGCAGCACTGACCTCTAGTGGTGGATCAGCGTCATCACAGGAAGTCAGACGACAGAACAGAACAAACTTCACACAATCCTACCAACGATAAACAAGACTCTACTGTGATTTATTCCCTGCAATCGTGACTGGAAAAACCAAAATGTACTTTTACTGTGAATTTCAGTGATAAAAGAAACATAACGTTCATCCCTGGTTCTATTTTCCTGCTCAGAATAAACCTCTGGCAACAAAAACTGGTCTGTTTCTTTATTTGACTGGAATCTCTGCAATTTGTTCTGATTTATTTATTTTTACAGAAATATGTGTTATGCTAAAGAGATGCAACTCCAAGGAACAAAAGTTGTTAATATATAAAACTTATTTTTATTTATATATGAAACCTTCTTTGGGCTTCAACAAAATTTCATCCAAGCAGGAAAAAAAAATGAAATCAGCTCGAATTATAAGGACAAGAAAAGACTCTTTAATCAATAAAGTAGAACTTATTACTTGATTTACTGACTGAAAGTTGCATTAAATTTTTTCAAAACATTTATAGACAAAACAGCTGGTTGTAAAATTCTATAAAAGTCTCTGCTGTTTGACAAAATACTTGTTTTAACCCTCAGGTGTGATTTTAAAAAGATGTCCTTGTCAAAAACAAAGCCATAACAGATGTCACATATTAATTTGATTTTTCACTGACTTTCATGACTTACCTCATTGATCGACATCGGTCCTGATCATAATTAACAAATAATCATCATTTTAGGGATTTTAACCCTTTAAACACCAGTTTGTTTACATGCAACAGCTGTTTTTTAAATGAAAAAATGTAATGAATGAATGAAAAAAGTAAAAATGCAATATTTTCTATATAATAAGTGCCAAGTAGAAAATTCCTCTTTTGCTAATCACAGTCTGGGATGTGTCAATAATTAACAACAACATTAAATCTGATGTTTTATTATTGTTTATGTAGTTAAGGTTTTTTTAAAAACTGACACTCAGGACTTTAAAGACTAAAATGTCCTCGTCAAAAACGCATCATAAAAATGTTGTATAATATCATTATTTTCTACTTTGAATGACTTATTTTGTTTCACCAACATCAGTTCTGATCATAATTAATAAATATTCATTATTTTCAGGATTTTAACTCTTTAAATGCCGTCTGTTTACATGATGCCACCATTGTGTTTAATGAAAATATATAGTAAGTGCTAAGTGTCAGTGATTAACAACATTGATTCTGATGTATTTTTTAGGCAGTGTGAGATTTAAAAAAAATCTCAAATGAAAAAACTCCTTTAAAAGTGTCCAAAATCATCTAAAATTTGTCCAGAATGATTCAAAAAATGTCCAAAGGGACTCAAATATGTCTAAACGGACAAACAAAAACTCCAAAGTGGCTTAAAATTTCTCTAAAATGACAAAAAAAAGTCAAAAATACAAGAGATTTGTTCTAAAATATGAAGATCGGTACAAAGTGACGTGAAGCTTCGACAGAATTCTTTCAAAATCTGATAAAAACAAAGTTCAAAATGACTTAAAATCTGTCTAGAGCAGGGGGGTCCAATCCTGGTCCTCCAGGGCCACAATCCAGCATGTTGTAGATGTTTCCCTCTTCCAACACACCTGATTCAAATGAGTTTGATGATGATCTGATCATTTGAATCAGGTGTGTTGGAAGAGGGAAAACATGCAGGATAGTGGCCCTGGAGGACCAGGATTGGACAAACCTGGTCCAGAATGACTCAAAAATGTCTAAAATTACCTAAAATGTGTCCAGAAATATGAAAAAATGTCCACAATTACTTAAAACTTGAACCAAACTATTCAAAACACGTCCTAAAAATGTGTTTATCTGTTAAGTTATGAGGCTCAGAAATGATGGAAAAAGTCCATTAAAGTGATAAATCTGGACCCTCCTCTGTGGACTTCAAGGATCTTTTCTTACTGTGTTATTTTTGCAAGATTTGAGTCGTTCCAGAGACAAATTTGTCATTTTGGTTTAGTTTTGAGTCATTCTGGAAAAGCGTTGAGGCATTTTAAACAGTAATTTTTTGAGTAATTTTGCTAAATTTTGGGTCATTTTCAACAATTTTTGTGTAATTTTGGTAAAGTTGTTTAATTTTGGGAAGGGTTAAGTCAGTTTGGACGCACTTTGAGGCATTTTGGACGAATTCTTTAGTCGTGTTTGAGAAGGTTTTTGTCATTTTCTCAAGGTTTCAGGGCAAATTTGAGATGTTTTGGACTATTTTCAGTTCATTCTGGACACATTATGAGACGTGAAACCAGTTGGTTGTAGAGAAAATGAACAGAAATCAGATTTAGTCTTTAGACTGCGACACCTGGAGTGGATGTAAAACTGATCTAGTTGAACTCAAATGTGTTTTTCAGCCCTGAATGTTTCATGAGTTTCTCTGCTGGAATGAGGAAGTTATGAGGCTCAGAAATTATGGAAAAAGTCCATTAAAGTGATAAATATGGACCCTCCTCTGTGGACTTCAGGGGCCTGTAACCCTGGAAATATTCATAGTATGAAGGTAAACTTTGCTTCTTTAAATAAAATTAATGAATTAATAATTAATGGTATTGTCACTGATTCAAACACAGTAAAATGCTGTAATTTCAGGGTCACAGATTGTTAGACGATTAAATAATATTTATAAGAATATATATTTTTGTTGTGGACGGTTGTTGTCAGTTTTTGCTTTTCTTTTGTTTAATGAACGAGTAAATTAGTACAATATTTCTGTGATTTAATTTAACAAAACTCAGAAAATCTGTAAAATAATAGCTAGAAAGGTTTTAACCATATTTTATGCCTTAATATGCATCACAGCTGATCCTGAGGAGGTCAGAGGAGAACCTTTTCTTTTCAGTTCCCTTCAAGTCCTTGTGGCTTCATTTTCTGTATTTGAGGATCCAGCTGTTCTCTGTATTTAGTGTAAAATGAGGACAGTCACACTGTGGTTCCACATCGATCTCTGCTTTTATATGAACATTTGGCTGAAAGGTACATTTAGAAAATACTGTAGATTGTGAATTTTAGATTCTCCCTGAACGATGAATTTACATGAAGACAAGGGGAAAAGTGCCTCTAACAGGACTTTAGATCCACTCATGGTTCAATATCTCAGTCATATTAAATCAGCAGAGTCTTCATAAACACTCTGAAACACAAAGAAGAAGAAAACAAACAAACAAGCAAGATTCATCTGAAACTCACGATCTTTGGAAATATTTATTTGCATCGTCTCTCTTCAGTTTTAAAAAAATAGATTTGGAGAGAGAATATTGCAGGTTTTCTGTGACCGTCCTCGGGTTTGTTCACAGTCGCCTTGTTTTAAACGAAGAAATTAGATTTTAAATAGAAAAACTAAATAAATCATGGCTGAGGTTCGTGATTCAGGCAGAACAGCATCACGAGAACCACCGGTCACGGAGGCAGCGCAGCAGCCGAGGCTCCTCGTCGTCGGATTCTTCTCCGAAATCTGCAGCGAGACGATGAAGACAAACACACAAAGAGCTTAAAGTCAGAGTTTTAGTGTCATGAAGGTTTAACCTGCTAGATCACCACGGTAACTGATGCTGCAGAGCTACACTGCTGGTACTGCAGCTGATAGAGCACTGATTAGAGCTAGATCTCCATGTAACTGATGCTGTGGAGCTACATCACCATGGTAACTAATACTGCAGAGCTACATCACCATGACAACCGATGCTACAGTTAGATCTCCATGGCAACTGATGCTGCAGAGCTACATCACCATGGTAACTGATGCTGCAGTGCGACATCACCATGGTAACTGATGCTACAGTTAGGTCTCCATGGCAACTAATGCTGCAGAGCTACATCACTATGACAACTGATGCTGCAGTTAGATCTCCATGGCAACTGATGCTACAGAGCTACGCCACCATGGTAACAGATGCTGCAGAGCTACATCACCATGGTAACTGATGCTACAGAGCTACGCCACCATGGTAACTGATGCTACAGAGCTACGCCACCATGGTAATAGATGCTGCAGAGCTACATCACCATGGTAACTGATGCTACAGAGCTGCGCCACCATGGTAACAGATGCTGCAGAGCTACATCACCATTGTAACTGTTGCTTCAGAGTTAGATCTTCTTGGTAACTTATGCTGTTGAGCTACGTCACCATGGTAACTGATACTGCAGTTAGATCTCCATGGTAACTGATGCTGCAGAGCTACACCACCATGATAACTGATGCTGCAGTTAGATCTCCATGGCAACTGATGCTACAGTTAGATCTCCATGGTAACTGATGCTGCAGAGTTAGATCTCCATGGTAACTGATGCTGTGGGGCTAACCTGGTCCAGCTTCTGTTCAGAGTTTAGATTTAAATCGGCTGGAAAAAGCACCTCCTTTTAACCAGATGGTTTCCTGATGATTCAGGTTCTCAGCTGAGGGACAATGTTTTATCTATAAACCTGTTGATCTGTACGTTACTAAAACCACTGAATGAAGCAGTTACAGCATCACACACTGTATGCATCATGTTGCCATGGAAACCCAACATGTATTCAGCTGTTGATGCAGAAATCACATAAATGTGTTTTTATGTTTGGTCCGTTTACACTGCTGGTACTGCAGCTGATAGATCACTGATTAGAACATTGATTATTCTACTGGAACATTCAATCAGTAACATTAATTTCACTTTGATTTGTCCCAGAGTTTAAACCACAGAGGAGCAGCTCTGTTCCTGAAAACCAAGGTTTCAGCTCTAACAGACAACATTAATTCTGTAAAAGCTCCTTTAACCAGTGGATAAACCAACGCTGTTACTCACATTCTGCGTTTTCAGGGTTTAATGAATCAGATCCTTCATCGCTTCTGTCTGAATGATCCGAGTCTTCAGAGTCGTCTGAATCTTCTGAGTCTTCGTTGTCGTCACTGCTGTCGCCGTTGTCGCTGTTGCTGCCGACAACATCTGCATCCTGGATACAGAAACACAAGTGGAAACATCAGCGTTCATACTGTCATTAGTCTTTCATCTATTTTATCCTTAAAGTATCATTCACTCAAGCTTTATTTAAAGTCTATGTACACTGAGATACACAGGGTCTCATTTACAGTACAGAAGAGAATAAAAGATGTCAGCACACAAACAGGAGACTTGGAGAAGAATAAAATATTCAGAGTTAGTTAAAAACGAACTAGGTCTCTCTTTTTTTAGGTTCTTGAAGACGTTTCTGAAGTTCACAACTGAAAAAGCCTCCAGCCAATGTGGAAAACCTGCAGTTCATCTAACAGCCAGCAGGGGGCGACTCCTCTGGCTGAGGTTTGTATTGAAGTCTATGAGAAAATGATCGTACTTCTCACTTGATCCGTTACTTCAGAAACATTTTCCTAATGAGTTTATGGTCCTAATGACTAGGTTAAAGTCTAATTTAATGCAGCATGATGTTCATTTAGTAAATTATGGTTCTATTTAGAGGAAAACAAACGATAAAGCACGGTATGTTTTAAGGTGAGGCTAACTTGTCATTGTCTGTCTCATCTTTAGGATTTGGTTGCACTAAAAAAATATCCGAAGGAGTCGACTGTTCATTTTATCCAGAAAATATATTTTGTCTATATTGTCTATATTTTGTCTGTAGCAGCTGTTTCCAAATGACTATCAAGTCCATTTAAAGCAAACCTCTGCTATTCAAAATGTTGCTCAATGATAAAAATGATGTTCAAAATCTGTCTAGAATGACTCAAAAATGTCTGTAATTACTTAAAATGTGTCTAGAAAAATGGAAAAAGCTTGTTCAGAACAACTCAAAAAATGTCCAAAGAGACTCAAAAATATCGAAAAGGACAAACAAAAACTCCTAAATGGCTTAAAACTTCTCTAAAATGACAAAAAAAGGTCAAAAATACAATGAAATTGGTCCTGAAATATGAAAATATGTACAAAATGGCGTGAGGCTTGTACTGATTTCTTTCAAAATTTGACAAAATCGATGTTCAAAATGACTTAAAATCTGTCTAGGATGACTCAAAAATGTCTAAAACTACTTAAATTTGTCCAGAAAAATTAAAAAAATGTCCACAATTACTTAAAGCCTGCTTGGAATTATTATGATGTGTCTATCTGCTACACTGATGAAGTTATGAGGCCCAGAAATTATGGAAAAAATATTTAAAGACTACAAAATTTTGCTACTTTAATGGCCTGTAACTCCTAAAAACATTCCCAAAATGAAGGTAAAACTTTGTTTCATTAAATAAAGTCACTGTAGACTAAAACAAATAGGACTTTAAATGATTGATTATGTCGGTTTCACTCCGCCACCTGTTTTCAAAGTGTTTAATTATACAGGAAATGAGTCGGTCTGCTGTGGCTCAGGTACCCCGTCATTGGTGGGAGAGTTGGCTCCGCCCTCGTTTTCATGCTCGTCCTGATTGGTCAGTTCCTCTAAGAGAAGCTCTGCGTCCAAATCGTCATCGTCGTCGTCGTCGTCATCCGTGTCCGAGGAATCATCGTCGTCCTGATCTTCGTCGTCCTGGAACAACACGCGTGTTATTAAAAATGAGATCATTTAGTTAGTAAAGACGAACGGCAGGTTCAGAGTCTCACCTGATCGTCGTCGTCTCCTTCCTCTGCCAGCTTCTGTCGGCCGACTTCATACAGACGACAAACGGTGTCCAGACTCACCGTGTCCTGGTTCTGCAGAGGAAGGTACACAAATGATGATGTTCCTGCAGCATCAGAGGGTCTCTGTGCTTTCTGTAACACGGCTTTGTCATATAAAACAAATCTAAATAAAAGTTCTCCTCAGGATCATCTGGTTCTTTGTCTGCAGTAACTTTAGTTTTACCTTCATGCTATGAATATTTCCAGACCCTTGAAGTCCACATTTATCACTTTCTAATGGACTTTTTCCATCATTTCTGAGCCTCATAACTTCATCAGATAGATTAATGACACGTTCAGGGCTGAAAAACACATTTTAAGTTTTTTTTTTCATATTTCCAGACAAATTTAAAGTAATTTTAGACGTTTCTGAATCATTCCAGTCAGATTTGAGTCATTTTGAACATTGTTTTTGTCAAATTCTGAAAGAATTCCAGACAAGTTTCACATCATTTTGTACCTATTTTCATATTTTAGGACAAATGTTATGTATGTTTGACCTTTTCTTTGATATTTTAGAGAAATTTTAAGCCACTTTGGGGGTTTTTGTTTGTCCTTTTATACATTTTTGAGTCATTCTAGACAGATTTTTGGACATTTTGGACATTTATTTTTCACTTTAGACATGGTTTTGAGTCATTTTGGAGGTATTTTAGGGCATTTGGACATTTTCTGTAATGTTGGACATAATGTTTGTAAACAGATTTTAAGTGGTTTTTAACATCTTTATGTCATTTAGGACTATTTCCTGAGTTATTTTTAACATGTTTTGAGTCATTTAGATTTATTTTTTTGCAATTTTTGTTATTTTGGACAATTACTGAGTCAGTTTGGAAATTTGTTTTTGTCATTTTGGACAAATTTTATGTATTTTTGAACTTTTTGTTTGTCCTTTCAGACATTTTTGAGCCATTCTGGACAGATTTAAAGTCATTTTGAACATTGTTTTTGTCAAATTTTGAAAGAATTCTGAACAAGCTTCATGTCATTTTGGACCCATTTTCATATATTTGGACAAATTTTATGTATTTTTGACATTTTCTTTGTCATTTTAGAGAAATTTTAAGCTCTTTTGGAGATATTTTAGGGCATTTGTTTCGTCATTTTAAACAGATATTAAGTAGTTTTTAACATCCTTATGTCATTTGGGACTATTTTGAGAGTGAATTTTAACATGTTTTGAGTCATTTTGATTTATTTTTTGTAATTTTTGTTATTTTGGACAATTATTGAGTCATTTTGGAAAATTGTTTTTGTCATTTTGGATATTTTTTTTGTGTTTTCGGACAAGTTTTAGGTAATTTTTCAACATTTTGAAGTTGTTTGTTTGTTCTTTTAGATATTTTTGAGTCCCTGTGGACATTTTTTGAGTCATTCTGGACACATGTTCAGTCATTCTGGACATTTATTTGTCACATTGGACATATTTCTGAGTCATTTTGGAGGCATTTTAGGGCATTTGAACATATATTATTTGTCACTTTAAAAAGATTTTAAGTGGTTTTTAACATCTTTATGTCATTCTGGACTATTTTCGGAGTGATTTATAACATCTTTTGAGTCATTTTGATTGATATTTTTGTTATTTTGGACAATCAGTGAGTCATTTTGCATAAGTTAAACAGTGCAGCAGATAGACGTGACATTTACAAGCCAAAAAACACATTTGAGTTCTGTTAAAAACTGAAACCAGATCAGCTTTACATCCACTCCAGGTGTCAAAAGTGTATCTTGAGTAAAATTTCAAGGCTCATAGTCGAATTTTAACACTTTATGATCTGAATTGTACCAAAAAACAAAACAAAACAAAACAACCTGCTGATTCTGAGGGCGTCAGATAAGGGTTAAATATAAACAGCAATGAGGTGGAAGCAACACTTCAACTAAAGTACCTCGATGACGGCCAGGTAACAGTCCTTGGTGTCAGTGCACAGGTCAAAGATGTTCCTCTTCACATCCACTGTGGCTATAAAACAACCAAAAACACACATCTGTTAAAAACTGAACCCAGGGTGAGATAATTAAATTTTATTTGGCTGAAATACGACAAAGATGGTTGATTTCTCGATGACTTTATAACTCTTGGTTTCAGTTCTGTCCTAAACGGGCTTCTTCAAGTGTCGGTAGCTTTAAATGTGAAGGAGCTGCTGCTGTCTCCGCCCCCTTCAGGAAGAAGACTCTCTCTGTCTGTGGTTGACCGGTTGACTCAGATTGTGTTAGAGCAGGACTTTCTTAGTTCCAACTTTCTCTCTGAGGTTCTTTATACATGGAAATATCTCAGCAACAACACACAACACATTTAAAAAAGTGGATTTGGGACCGACACCAAACTGGTCCGCAATCCATGAAGTTCCATGAAATTCAGTTTGGCGATTTTTATGTAAACATACAGGAAAAACTTGACTAATAAAACCAAGACGTGCCGCCTACCAATGGGCTTGTAGTCTGTAGCATCGAAGGTCCTGAACGAGGAGCCAAAGGGGCTCTTCATCTGGTGGTCCATGGCATCGTCCTCATCGTCGGCCTGCAGCATGGCTTTAACATGGAGGGGAGGAAGATCAAGACATGAAACACTGTGTTAGGATCATATGCCACCTTTAAATCCACATGACATCCCCTCACGTGGTAATCATGACCTCGTAGGTCGCAAATTTACAGTTGTGACGTGTTTGAGGATGTTCTCAGACATGTTGGAGGCCTTTAAAGGTCATTTATCAGTGCATGGTGAGTTAGTACAAATACATACATACAAATTTTTATGTAACCTTAAACATTTTCGAGTCATTTAAGACAGATTTTAAGTCATTTTCTACACTGTTTTGTCAAATTTTGAAAGAATTCTAGACAAGCTTCAAGTCATTTCTTACATATTTTCATATTTCTGGACACATTTGATGTATTTTTGACCTTTTATTGTCATTTTAGAGAAGTTTCAAGCCATTTTGGTGCTTTTGTTTGTCCTTTTAGGACTGGTTTATCATCAGTTTTCTTCTAAATAGGACCATGATTTACAAAATGAACATCATTCTGTATTAGAGCAGACTTTAACCGAGCCAAAGAGACCATAAACTCACCCTCTTTCTGTTTCTGAAGTAACAGAAAGAGGCTCATTTTCTCATAGACTTCAATACAAACCTCAACCAGAAGAGTCGCCCCCTGCTGGCTGTCAGAGAGAATGCAGGTTTCCCACGCTTTCAGACCCAGATGCTGCAATAATCCTTTATATGCAGTCTGTGGTTAATAGTAAGTGCTTCCATACCTCCATACATGATGGTGGCGTTGCTGTTGAAGACCACCCTGCACTGGTCCAGAGCAGGAACAGTGTGAAGGAGGTGGAAGGTCCTCAGGTCCCACTAAAACCTGCTGTCAAGGCTGAAAACTACAACACACAATGAGACAATACAGACCTACAGTGTTTACAGAAATATGACTGAAGATAAAAGAACAGGTGTCTTAATTCATCTTTACTTTCAGCTCATCTTTGTGACATAAAGAGCCCTTGCAAACAATGTCCCTTATTTATTTGTCACGTTGGACATATTTTTGAGTCATTCTGCAGAAATGATGGAAGTTTTTTGTCATTTTTGGACATATTTTTTGTCATGTTAAACAGATTTTAAGTGTTTTTTGACATGTTTTTGTCATTTTGGACTGTTTTCGCAGTGACGTTTAACATGTTTTAAGTCCATGTTTAATCATTTTTGACTATTTTCTAATAGTTTTAGAGAAATTTTAAGCCATTTTGGAGTTTTTCTTTATTTTTTTTTAGACATTTCTGAGTCCCTCTGGACATTTTTCTGTCATTCTGGACAGATTTTAGGTCATTTTGGACATTTATTTGTCACTTTGGACATATTTTTGGTCATTTAAAACAGGTTTTAAGGGATTTTTAACATTTATTTTTAACATTTTGGACGATTTTCTTGTAATTTTTGTTATTTCGGACAATTATTAAGTCATTTTGGATTTTTTCTTTTGCCATTTTGGACATTTTCTGAGCCTCATCACTTCATCAGTACAGCAAATAAAAACATATCTTGTCCAACTTATCCAATGTGATTAAAATGGATAATCTAGTGCAAAAATTCATTTATCAGGTGCAATATTTCATTATTATCATATGCTGTATTACTTATTACCCCTGTATATTTTTACTGTTCTATTCTAGCCTTGTTTTAGTTTACTTACTTTATTTTCCGTATTGTTTCGTGCCTTTATCTTATTGCTTTTCTACATCTCAGGCTGCATTTTTTATGTTTTTTTCTGACCAATATCTGGCACAAGAATTTCCTTTGAGGTGAATAAAATTTTATATTAACTAAACAACTTGCAGGGCCACCTCAGTGCACGATCCAAACCCTTGAGAAAACCTTAAATTTTCAGTTTGTACGTTGCTTTGCAGACGATGTTATTGTTTCCTGTAGTGAAGAGCAAAGTAAAACACAGAATTAGACCTTCTACTTCGATAAAAATAACTATTTTGTACAACTGTTTAGTAAAGTAAAAAGACCAAAATGCCAACTTAATTATCAGCCTCATGTACTTTCTGCCCTTTAGCGTGTTTATAGTGTTTAAAAAAGTCAACTTGGCTGCAAAAACAAAACAAAACTAAAGCTAAACTCATGTATTTCTGCCACCTCACTAAAGTAAAACAGTTTCAAAGCAGCTGGATCAGAGGATACGATCTCCGTGTTGATGATGACCTCCAGCCCGTTGGGATGGAAAACGCCGCTGAGGTTCATGTTGAACTTGTCGAACTTGTGAATCGCCCTCGACGCCCGAACGTCCCACAGGACGCCGTCGCTCAGCACCAGGTCGTCGGTCGGGCTGAAGGTGGCGCAGTTCCTCTTGTAGTTGTTGGCGAGGGTGGGATCATTCAGGGTCAGAGTCTGCTGACCCGTCTGGATGTCGTAGATCTGCAGGGAAGGAGGAGGAACACTCATTTATTCCGTTTGGTTTTTATGGACTCCTGGATTGAAGTGTGGAGTTTAATCCCCACATGGCGACTCTTCTAAGAGACAAAGTAAAAAGCGACGTCTAGTTTTAGAACCTACGTGTGCGACTTGTTCTTTGGTTCCGATGACCCGATCCTGAGAGAGTTTACTGAACTCGACGTAATGATCGTCCACAAACGAGTTCCTGTGAGAGAAAAAGAATCAGAACCGGAGTCCAGGAAAAGCAACAGTCCAGTTTAACTAAATCTGATGGTTTTACTTCATGCTGAAGACGCTGTCGAGGCTCCACAGAGCTGAATGAGGGACGCCCCACGAAGCCGAGGTCAGCAGCAGCTTCCCGTCCTGAAAAACACACAGATCCAAGAGTTAAAACACATTACTTATTGTTTTAAAGGAAATAATTCTAAAAAACCTTCCTTCAAGAGAAAAATAAGATCCGTCACTTCTCAGTAAAGTCATGGGGCAACAGGAAAACAAAAAAGTCAGGCTTCAAACAGCAGTTCTGAGTCAAGCTTTGAGGTCACATTTCAGGACTGGAATCGAGGATTTTATTTTATTCTTTCAAAGGAATGGAAGAAGAATGACTTGAAGGTATTAGACCATCATGTATTTAACAAGGAGAAGAACTTAAGTGACTTAAGATAAAAGAAGTTAAGGTAACTTAAGTTAGGATAAGTTACATTAAGACAAAAATAAGATACGTTAAGATGAAATTAATCCAAGATGTTGCTCGAGACACAAAATTATATAACCTGAAAATAAAAGCAGTGCCTCGTAGAAGAGCAATAGGTTAAGTCAAGTTAGGATAAGATAAATACTGAGGAAATTTTTTTGAGAAATATTTCACAAAAACTAAATTACATAACATGTGAAATGCAGTGCTAGTAGAAAAGCAAGTTAAGTTAAGCAAAGCTAAGTTTGGATTAATCCCGAAGGACATTCTTTTTCCAGATATTGCTCAATAAAATTATACAACACAAGAAATGAATTGCCAAAAATAAAGCTAAGCTAAATTAAGTTAAGATAAGATAAGATAAATTAGGATTAATCCAGAAGGAAATTCTTTTTGTAGATATTGCTCAAAAAATAAAATAACATAACACAACATTGCAGTGCCTGAAGTAAAGTAACATTAAACAAGCTAAACTAAGCTAAGCAAAGTAAGGCTAAGTGAGGCTAAATCAAGCTAAGTTAAACTAAGTTAGGATTATTACTGAAATAAATTATTTTTCCAGATATTGCTTTAAAAAAACAAAATTACATACCATGAGAATAAATGCAGTGTTTCGTAGAAAAGTGTGATTTAACGTTAAGGCAAAGATAAATTAAATCGAGTCAAGTCAGGATTAGATAAGTGAACATTAGTTAAGATAAGATGATATTAATTCCAAAGGATTTTTTTTGTTTGTTTTCTTGCTTTTTTTGCTCACAAATAATAGAAAAGCAATAAGATATAAGACCAATGCATACTGAAAAAAAACTAAAATAAGACTAGAATAGAAAAAATTATACTGATAAAGGTTCTAAGGTTGTAAAATCACATGAAAATGAAATATGAAGGTATAAAATCCTCACATTTAGGAAGTGAGAACCAACGGATGATTAGCATATTCGCCTAAAAAATATAATTAAAATAATGTTTGTTTGTCAAAACTGACGAATGTGTTCATCAGAAAACCACTGCAGTTTTAATTAATAAACCATAACCCATTAAATGTCTGTGTTATTTTCTTATTCCTGCATATCTACTGGTTTTATTAATTGTGTGCTGCAGATACCCTGGAGGGCTCCAGGTGGGTGATGGCGGTGGTGTGGCAGGTGTAGTTGGCCTCCTCCTCTCCAGAGAAAACGTTGTAGAACTTCAGTCGACCGGATAAAGTCCCCAACATCAGGAAGCGTTCGCGGGCCGAGAAGGCACAGCAGGTGAAGCCGCTCTCGTCTCCGTCGCCTTCGTGGAAAACCGACATCGGCCGAAACCTCAACGGAGGAAGAGAGGATTACAGCTTCATCTAATTCTGATCTTAAATGAACTACAAACATGGCGCCTCGGTGCGTTACCTGCTGAATATCAGGTGTCGGTCCAGACTCCCCCGGTCCACGCCTCCATACTTGGGGTACAGCACTCGGCTGCCCAGGCGGGCCGTGAAGTTTTGCGGAGCTTGTCGCCTCTGTTTGGGCTCGGGGCATCGATGGGGGGTAAAGAGGGAGAACGGGGGGCAGGTGGTGACGGGGTTGGGGCATCGGGCGTGCTGCTCCCTCAGGTACTCGGTGATGATGCTGTCAAGGGTCGGAGGGGAAGGAAGGTGGCGCTCCAGCTGCTTCTTCATGGCTGGAGTCTGATCAGGAAATGAAACGGGTCATAAACTGATCCTGAGCTCCACAGATGCTTTTTGTGTTCTTATTTTTTGACCGTTGAGCTGCAGCTAAACAAACTCAGGCGCCTCATTTCACTCCAAACCTGAACTGAAGTGACCCAGTGACACTCTGCAGGTGCATCTCACCTGTCCAGAGCTACTGATGGTTAAAAAGTGCATTTTTACTGCATTAATAAACGCCCAAACCTTGAAACAGCAACGTTTTCAAACAGAAACAGCTCAACAACAACATGTAAAACCACTGAGTCAGAAATGAAGCTGCAACGATTACAATCACCAACTATTTAGTTAATCCAGTAACTTTTTAAGGAAAAATAAGTCTAAATTCAGTGATTTTAGCTTCTTAAATGTGAATATTTTCTGTTTTCGTTCCTCCTTTATGACAGGAAACTGAATATCTTTGTTATGTTGCGCTTTGGGCAACACTAATTGACCTTTTCCACCATTTTCTGACATTTTACAGACATAAAACTAATCGATTAATCAAGAAAATAGTGCACATTATTCAACAATAGCCATAGTTAGAAAACTGTTGAGGAACAGTCAACAGCCATCAAAGCGGTTCATGAGGTTGTACTATGACACACTGATGCTTTAAGCTAAACTCAGTTGAACTTAAAGTGTATATCACACATTTTAGAACATATGTCATCTCAAAGCGTTTCAGACACTAAAGTGAAGCGGAAACCCAACAAATCCAAAGCTGGTCACTGATCTTAGTCTCGATTTAGTTGATCTAATTGTGATTTTTCTGACACACATTGCGATTTATTTGTGATACAACTTTTTAAAGTCAAGCTTTAAAGTTAAATATTTGCTGTGTGACAGACGTAAAACGTGACTGAGAGTTATCACATTAGCGACAGTCACAAAAAGAAGACGGCATGAATTCGGTTTTATAATGTATATTTTAAACTGCAGCCTTTGTGATTTGCTAATTCCACTGTTTCAATTTAAAATTTCAATTTCAAATCGATTATTTGTCCCAGCATCCAAGCATACGAACGCTTAATTATCACTAATTACGGCTGAGGTTGATGGGAAAGTTGCTAATTTTGCAGGTTTAGTCGTAAATAAAATGAAAAAACATTGTTGATTAGGATAAAAAGTCATAAGGTCACTAAAGTTATCACACATCTCAAGCTTCAGATAGGTTTATAATTGTATTTTCAGGGTTGTATGTTCAGAAACACATTATTTACTTTAATACTTCACATGGCTGCAGCACCTCTTCTTTCCTGTCTCTTTAAGCCCCTCCTCCTGACAAGCCTAGTCTGCTCTGATTGGTCAACTGGTCCGATCAAAGCCAGGTAACGCTGGCTGGTAACTTCAGATCTCTGACTAACAGGATGTAGCTCTAACAGAAGCAGCTCTAGTGAGGAAATAACGTCGCGTCACTTTGAAGGTCGAACTGGCTGCTAATCAGGACGAAGACAAGTAATAGAAAAAAAGCCTGGACTTCCAATCAGGCGTTTCAGGCAGGTAAGGAGCAGAATATTGACTCTTTCTACTTAAATTATATTTGCCAGAAGAAACCAAAATGAAGAAACCCATCACATTTAAGAGACTGGAAGTGGTGGCATTTCAGTTTTCTCACAGACTGTAATAATTATGTGATGATATGAACTTGTAATGAGGATAATAATAATGATTAATGCTGAATTAAACTGACCTGGATAAAAGCTCCGTGGTCGGCCTTCTGTTTCAGTGCGCACAGTTTTTTCCCTGAGTTGCTATTGGCCAGCTGGCGTTCCCGTGAGAACAGAATCCGACCAACCAGAGGCGAGCCCTGAGGGGGAGGAGGGGGGAGTGTCGACGAAGATGAAGGACTGATGAAGGATCGAGATGTTGAAGGAGAAGCTGCAGCGACCGAGGAAACCGGAGAGGATCCAACATGGCCGCCGATTCGAGCCGCGATCCCTCCGGCCAACCGGCAGGTCCTGGTCAACGCCGGGGAGGAAGGAGGCGGAGTCGCGCAGGAGGAGGGGGAGCTGGTAGAGACGGGGGCGACGGGCAGGTTGGCCTCCTTGACCAGCATGTTGGCGGTGCAGTTCAGCCCTTTGGCCAGCAGGTGGTTCCTGATCAGCATCAGCAGCTCCCTCTCAGAAAACGTGATCCGTGACTGAGCGACCACGTTGGCCTTCTGCAGCCGAGCCAGCGACACGTCCGTCCCCATCAGCAGAGGCTTACCGGAGACCCGCTCCGTCAGCTCGGCGGCGTAGCGGCAGAATCGGACGTGTTCGCTTCGCTTGTCCTGCAGCACCGGCTCCTTCATCAGCTGGAAAACAAAAAAAACACATGGATGAGCATTAGTGAAGATGATGATGATGATGATGATGAACTGTGTGTCTTACTGTAATCTTTATAGTACGGATGTCCCAAGCTGACCATCTCAACTGGTCCAGCCTCAGGACCCACTATGTCTCTATTAATGACAGCTGTGACCCAAATTGTTGAAGTTTGCTGTTCCTGTTAACAAATTAAGGTTTATTTGGGTGTAGTCTCATGATACAACTTGGGAAAATTTTGGCTTATTTTTTGCTCATTTTGGTATTTTTGGACGCTTTTTGCCAAGTTTGGGGCATATTTTGGTCCATTTTGACAGATTCTGAGCAAATTTTGGTTCATTTTTGACACATTTTAGTATAAATTTCTCCAACAAGCTGGCAGAGTCAAATCTAGAGGTTAATAGTGGGCAACTACTGGTGTCACCACCACTAAATATCCTGCTATTGAGAGCAAACTGTGTCAGAAGAAACTTGTCTTTTAAAATACAAGACATTATACCTCTACTTTTTTGCCGGGGGAAAGCTTCTACGACCCTCTAAAAATTGGCTTCGCAACCCACTTTTGGGTCCCGACCCACCAGTTGAGAACCACTGGATTTAAGTATTCTTCTTAGTAATCAGCAGCATTATCAATCAATAATTGATTAATTAATAACACAAATGAGCAGTGTTCATTTGTCTGGTGCTAATATTGATGTTTTAGTCACGTGATTTGGTCTTTTAAAGTCGTGACAGAAGAACTCTGTCCCACTTGATCTCAGTTGGTTTTAAACAGATGAGCGCTAGTTGGAGGTCATTAACTGTCACAGAAGTCTTTGTCATGGTGCCCAAAAGCTTGTGGTTGATGTTTCTTTCTCGCAGATACTACCTCAATATGATACTGTTGTTTTAGTCAGCAGGCTCATGGTTTGGGTGTGAAACAGATCCATGACATGCAGTAACACTGTTCTGGTTGGTCCCAGCTCTAGTTGGACGTCATTAACCACCACAGAAGTCTTTGTCATGGTGCCCGTTGCTCGCTAAACTCCTATGACGCTCTCTGCTTGCCAAAATGAACTGCCTGTAGTCTCAGTGACGCCTTCTCTGGTCTCTACAGCATTAAACAGTAAGAGGCTCCACCTGGTGGAACAACCAGGTACTACAGCTGATCTACTATACATTCTCTGACGTCATGTAAAGAAAACACAGGTTTCCTTCATTTTTTTTGGAGCTTGCGGAGACACAGTAGATCCTACCCTCTAACACTACATTTACCCTCTAATGCCACATTTACCTTCCAACACTACATTTACCCTCTAACACTACATTTACCCTCTAACACTACATTTACCCTCCAACACTACATTTACCCTCTAACACTACATTTACCCTCTAACACTACATTTACCCTCCAACACTACATTTACCCTCTAACACTACATTTACCCTCCAACACTACATTTACCCTCCAACACTACATTTACCCTCCAACACCACACTTACCCTCAAATACTACATTTACCCTCTAATGGCCCATTTACCCTCCAACACTACATTTACCCTGAAACACTACATTTACCCTCTAACACTACATTTACCCTGAAACACTACATTTACCCTGAAACACTACATTTACCCTCTAACACTACATTTACCCTCTAATACTACATTTACCCTCTAACACTACATTTACCCTCTGACACTACGTTTACCCTGAAACACTACATTTACCCTCTAATACTACATTTACCCTCTAACACTACATTTACCCTCTAACACTACATTTACCCTCTAACACTACATTTACCCTCTAATACTACATTTACCTTCCAACACTACATTTACCCTCCAACACTACATTTACCCTCCAACACTACATTTACCCTCCAACACCACACTTACCCTCAAATACTACATTTACCCTCTAATGGCCCATTTACCCTCCAACACTACATTTACCCTGAAACACTACATTTACCCTCTAACACTACATTTACCCTCTAACACTACATTTACCCTGAAACACTACATTTACCCTGAAACACTACATTTACCCTCTAACACTACATTTACCCTCTAACACTACATTTACCCTGAAACACTACATTTACCCTGAAACACTACATTTACCCTGAAACACTACATTTACCCTCTAACACTACATTTACCCTGAAACACTACATTTACCCTGAAACACTACATTTACCCTCTAATACTACATTTACCCTCTAACACTACATTTACCCTCTAATACTACATTTACCCTCTAACACTACATTTACCCTCTGACACTACGTTTACCCTGAAACACTACATTTACCCTCTAACACTACATTTACCCTCTAACACTATATTTACCCTCTAACACTACATTTACCCTCCAACACTACATTTACCCTGAAACACTACATTTACCCTCTAATACTACATTTACCCTCCAACACTACATTTGCCCTCTAACACTACATTTGCCCTCTAATACTACATTTACCCTCTAACACTACATTTACCCTCAAACACTACATTTACCCTCCAACACTACATTTACCCTCCAACACTACATTTACCCTCTAACACTACATTTACCCTCTAATACTACATTTACCCTCTAATACTATATTTACCATCTAACACCACATTTCAGACTGTGTTCTACCAGAGCTTTACAACAAGGTTCTTGAACATATGGAGTCTTTTTGACTGTAAGCATTTACGCTAATTTTACTAATTTTCTCTGTTAACTGTGGCATCTGTGCACTTAGCTTCAGTACTTGTGTTACTTATTTTGTCACAATATCTCCTTCAGACTGACCTGCTGAATGTGTCCGCTGGTGAAGAGCGGCAGCTTGCTGATGATCTGTCTGATGGCGGCGCTGCGAGCGAGTCCAACCAGAGCTTTACAGGCCAGAGCACGGATCAGGTCTGCATCTGTGATGGGCATCTTCACCGACAGCAGAGACAGAAGAACCTGGACGACACCAGAAATACAGCTGTTGTCTTCGAATGTAACAGGCCTTCTGACACCAAACCAGTGTTTCCACTTTTTATCATCTGGTCTCACCTTGATGCCATTATTGCTCTGCACGACTCGCCACATGTGGGCCAGAACCCTGTTATGGGGGGCGGAGGGCTGCTGGGGGTGGAGGGACGGTCTAAGGGGGGCAACAGGAAAAGCAGCCACAGTGTTCAGGCTTTGGTCCGGAGCGCACACACAGTTCGTTATCACCTGGATGGAACAGAGAGAATCTGAATGAGACGGTTTTCATTCTGCAGCATCAAGTTGAGTTTAAATCCTTTTGTTTATGAGAAGAGATTTTTCAGAGAGAGTCACAAAGAATCTGTCTTGAATTTAAAATGCGTCTTCCTACTTGCAGCGCCGACTTCTGGATCTCAGCGTCGTTGACAAACACTTCGCCCTCTGCGACGCCCAGAATGATGCTCATCCCTGCAGAGACACACAAGATGCAAATCCCAAAACGCCAAGACTCTTCAGTCGAGCTGAATTTAAAGTAGAAGAGTTTTACTGACCCACAGTGGAAACAGGCGACTGGTTTTCATCCACAATGGCGACAGTGTCGGCCAGAACCAGCTGGACTTTAGGAACCACAGTCAGGACGGCGAGGATGTCCAAGGCGTAGCGCACCGTGTCGCTCCTGGTACAGTTACACGTTATAAATCTGTCAATAAAGCCTCACAAAGCAGAGCAGGAGAAACCAGAAACAGCGCCTAAAGGAAGGTTACCTGCCGTAGTAGGTCCTCCAGTCGCAGGCCGTAGAAATGAGCTGCAGCATTAAAGGGACGCAGGACAGTTTGCAGAAAACCTCGACCGGCTCCCAGCGGAGATGAGGAGGCCCACACTCGATGAGAAACTCCATCATCTCAATGATCTGCTCTCTGCTGTACGAATAGGCCTGGAAAAACACAAATACATGCTGGATTTATATCAGGAGAAACTCTTTACTTTGCATATACAAGCACACGCTGACTTATTTTACATTATTACACATTTTGAATCATTAAAACGCCTCATTTGTTAACAAACCAGTCTCCACTAGACATGAATAAAAACACATCTGTTTGCATCTTCATTACAGTGTGTAATAAATACTTTATTAAATGTTCATATAGTGGTCACAAAAGCTATATGAGATTTTCTTTCTAATACTTTATCAAAAAGAAAGATTCATGCAAAAGCAGTATATCATCAATATGGTTATTTACAAGTAGTGGTAAAAATCAGTCACTCAAGAGACGATGCTCATAATACGATGATTTTGCTTTTTCATGATTAAATGAACATAACCGAATGTGATATTGAAGTTTAAAATGAATAAAAAACACCCTATATGGATAAAACCACTTCCTTTGAACTTAAATCCGACATTAAAATGACCTTTTTTTTACTGTTTCAAAGTAATATTTAGTCTCTCAGCTGTTGTAGTCTGCACGTGATGCGTTTAGGGAACATTGGTAAACCGTAGTGCTTCACAATAAGCACGTGTTCAGCAAGTAAAGTATGTTTCAGAATACAGTTTTATTCATATCTTGCTTCTAAGAGATGCTGTGAAATTATTATTTTAAGTCTTATTTTACTGGAGATGTGCAGGAATGTAGAACAACACAGAAGTTGAAGCAGAACTGTGTTTGTGACTATGTGAAAGTACGAAAAGAAACATTTTGCCCCTAAAATCTGTCAATAATTGTGACTTTTTGGGGTAAATAAAAGACTTACAATTACTTTTGTTGTCTCTACGCTTTATCACAGTCTTTGAGCTGGTCTGTGACGAGTCAAACTGGTTTTGGGAATCTGCATTTTTATTATAAATGCTGATATTTCAGACGAGTGTATCAATAATCTGTTGCAGGAGGCAGTGATTCTGTCCTCACATCTCTCAGACTGAGCAGGAGGAATGCATCAGTTAATTCAAAGTGAATAAAAGGATGATACCTTGTAAAATGGCTGCTGGGGAATAATGGTGCCGCCGTCCGACGCATGCAGAGATTGTTTCACCTGCTCAGTCTTCACGGCCAGGTGAGCCTCAAAGTACCTTCACAAAGTAAAGCCCAGTCAGTTGATGCTGTACTTTTACCTGCTGCAGGAACAAGAATGAGGTAGGAAACAGCTGCAGAAATGCAAACCTACAACTTCAATCTTGTTCGGACATTTTAAAACAACATTTACCGGAAGAACACCAAACCTACCATCAAGCACGGTGGTGGCAGTATTATTAGTTTTGCTGCTTTACACAAAGCAAATGGAATGAAGGAGGAGGATTACCTCCACATTCTTCAGGAAAACCTAAAATCATTATCAGAAGGTTGATCTTGGACACAGTTGGGTGTTTCAACAAGACAGTGACCACAAACACTCATCAGAAGCGGTAAAAAAAAGGTTAAATCAGGCGAGAATGAAGGGTTTTAGACTGGTCTCCCCAGAGTCCTGACTTAAACCCATTGTAATGGCCATTTTATTTTGATATGTCTGTGGGTGTGTATGTTGGACTCCACAAGAGGGTGTAATTGGTTTTCAGGCATGAGTGCGTATTTAGGTAGGAACCTTTGTTGCATCAGGTGTTGCTTGACGGTAGGGAGCACAAATGGTTTCTGACCGCTACGCAACGCAATGCTACGCCGCATCACTGATTGAAAGGTTTGAATTGTGGATGGTTTAATTTCTTGGACTGTGTTGGACTCAAATGGGTGAGCAAATAAAGAAACATAATTATACTGTTCATGAAGTCGGACATTTTTAACATCGAATCTCAGTACAGGCATAGGTAGTGAGCGCGTCAGTCTCTAGCTTTCAGTAACCCGTCAAGGTAGCTTCAAGCATTGGTCTTAGCTATTACACCCATTAAGAAACAGTGGACCGATGAAGAAACAAGTCTGAGTCAGAAAGACGACACATTTAGTTTAACTGCACCAATGCTGTCCAGATGAGTCAAAGATAAACCAGAAGCTTGTAGACAGAAACTAAAAGAACCTAACTGAGGTGAAAATGGACAAATACAGCCAAAAATTAGCATTTCTGTATGTTTATTTTTGATCCAGCAGATTTTTTCATATTTCCAGAAGACCTTTAATAGATCTGTGAAAGAACTAAAACACATGATTGTATTTTTGTGACTAAAATTCATGCGTTTCAGTGATTCCATGAGTTATAGAAGTCATTGGAAACTCTAGACTGCCATGGTAAACAAATCCCCCCGCCCCCCGAGCCTGAGGAGCGTGCTTTTTTTTTGTCGTACCAGAATAAAGTATAATTGCACATCCACTACAGTAGGTGTCCGGGGGTGACGCCGGAGCATGATACTGGAGTTGGCAGGTCTGCGAACTAGAGCCTCAGCAGCGTTCTAGAGCCTCGGCAACGCTCGGCGACGCTCGGCAGCGCTCGCCGACGTCCTGTGGCGTACTACAGCTTCGGCAACACTCGGCCACGCTCGGCAGCGCTCGCCGACGTCCTGTGGTGTACTACAGCCTCGGCAATGCTCGGCAACGCTCGGCAGGGCTCGCCGACGTCCTGTGGCGTACTACAGCCTCGGCAACACTCGGCCACGCTCGGCAGCGCTCGCCGACGTCCTGTGGTGTACTACAGCCTCGGCAATGCTCGGCAACGCTCGGCAGGGCTCGCCGACGTCCTGTGGCGTACTACAGCCTCGGCAACGCTCGGCCACGCTCGGCAGTGCTCGCCGACGTCCTGTGGCGTACTACAGCCTCGGCAACGCTCGGCCACGCTCGGCAGCGCTCGCCGACGTCCTGTGGCGTACCTACAGCCTTGGCAATGCTCGGCTGCATTCGGAGACGCTCGGTGACAGCACACAGGACTATTCGAATATCAAAATTATATTCCGAATACCACCACAACAAATGAATATTTGGATATTCGAACATTCGGACCCAGCCCTGTGTCTAAAAATGTTGGCAGCGGACAAAACAATGTCAATAAAGTTATTCTCTGTTGTAAGCTGGTCTATATTTCTTTCTTTTTTGTATTATTTAATGTTAATAAAGACACCATGCTATGCAGAGGTGTACTTATAACAACTTTAGAGACAAATGATACTATTTATAGTTGCGGAAATATTATCTTCTTCCTAGGGGGTCGTAACAGAAAGTAATTGAGAAGCACTGCACTAATGTCATGATCAGTAAACGCTGTGCTCTTCATACTGTAATGTTTGTACTTAGTGACCATCCTCCACTGCCTTGGCATCAGTTTGTACACTTCCATCCATCACTGCCTTACCTGCGCAGAGCCATACAGGTGTGTTTGGCCGTCTGCCGGCTGGAGAAAACCTGGTCGTCGCTCATCACCGAAGCCTCGTTCTCCACCTTCAGGATCTCCAAAGTGCTGACCTGCAGGGAGACGAGGAGAAAGACCTCAGTTAGTTCAAGTCTAAAACTCTCAAATATCTGCTGCTAGAAGTCTTTATGTTTTAGCTTCTGTTTAGAAATATACTCTGCATAAAGTTATCCATGACTGAATCTTGATTTTCCTTGTTTTCAATGAAGCGAAAGAAGTATATTTTGTTTTTTAATTCTCCTAATTCAGCTTTCTAAAGCCTTGTGGATTCTTTGTTGGCTGCCACGACCATTTTCCACCATTTCTAGTCAATACATGTTTTTATTTAAAGGTGACCGGCTGCAGTCAGCGCCATTGTTTTAAGAAATGTCTATAAGTCTGGGAGAACTTCAGATTATCCAAGAACTGAAAGGTGGTTTGTAAACCGAGATTCACATCACAGCAGCACGAACGCCTGAAGAGAACGTTCCATCTCGTAGCTTCTCTCCTGCTCTCTGTGCTCACTTGTGTTTTATTTTAATGCAGCTGAACTCACAATTAATCTGCTCTTATTTACAGATTGTTTTCAGCAGAACGAGGAATAAATCGTGATTGAAACGAAGCTCATTAAGACTAAATCCAAACCAGCAGTACCTCTAAGATGCTGTTCTGCAGATAAGATCCTGATTTTAGTGGTATTTCCTGTTTAGTTTGTTTGTTACCTCTACCAAGGAGGTTATGTGATGGCCGGCATTGGTTTGTTTGGTTGTTTGTTTGTTTGTGTGCAAAATAACTCGAAAACTCATGGTTGGATTTTGATGAAATTTTCAGGAAATGTGTGAAATGGGACAAGGAAGAAATGATAAATTTTGGGACTGATCTGGATCACCGTCTGGATCCAGGAATTTTTTTTAATGTAAGTGTAACCAGGTGGACAATTAAATGCGGTTTACTCTAAAAGCCACCAGAGGGCACTCTTGTTTTTGGGGTAACCCCCTCTGACCACATGACATTTTGGGTCTCCACGCGACAGACAGCGACAATGACGGAGTTCTCTTTCCTTCCTGAGCGACATACGCACGGTTGGGCCGGCATTCTTATCTCCGGTTGTCTAAGAAGCTGGGAGGCTGTTAGGAGCTGCCGCGCTAGAGGCCGCGCCTGTTCATTAGGTCGGATGGGGTGAAGGCTGCATTGTCGGTAGGACATTTGAACTGTATGTAATTACACTTGTATCTGTAACGTTCCATATAAAATATGTGAATTGGGAGATTGTGTTTGGGGTGGACTGAAGCTCCTTGGCGGAGGTATGAGCTCTCTGAGTGCTTTTCTAGTTTTTATCATGTTTCCAGCTTAACTCACAGTTTTGCCCTTAAATATCCAAACCTTTCTTTTCCATTTTTAACTGTGCTTCATTACACATTATAAACTAACATACGGTTTGTCAAATTAAAATAAACTTAGAAGAAACCGTTGTTTTACCTTTTTTGGAGGAAAATGAATCGCTTAGATTAATCAGTAAAATAGGTTAACTCTTTAGTGGCGGCCCTAATTCTCTGTATAAAGAATTTTTGGAGATTTGTTACCAGTCACACCAGTTCTCTTGAATTTCGTCAATAAGTCAAGTATTTTGTTCTTCATACTTGGATACAGAGGAAACAGGAAGCAGGAAGCAGTCTGATGTGAAACTGGGTCAAAGCTGCACCGTTCTTGCACAGATATTTTCCCTAAACATGATCTTCGCTGTGCACTTTGCGACATTATGGAAACGGAAGAGGTAAAGTTGGCTTCCTACCAGGTTGACGAGTCTCCTCAGGCCGTCCTGGAGGTCAAACAGCTGCAGAACCGCCCTGAACGAGAACGAGATGGAGAAGAACATGGTGGCGTGGCAGACGCCCGAAGCGTGAGACGACTCCAACAGCCAGAGGGCATAAGACACCGTGTCGGACAGAACGCCGTCCGGCAGCGTGCACACCTGCAGCACAGGTAGAGGAAGTTTAAAACACCTGCAGCACAGGTAGAGGAACTTTAAAAACACTTCAAACACAGGTAGAGGAAGTTTAAAACATTCCAAGCACAGGTACAGGAAGTTTAAAACACCTGCAGCACAGGTACAGGAAGTTTAAAACACTTCAAGCACAGGTAGAGGAACTTTAAAAACAATTCAAGCACAGGTAGAGGAAGTTTAAAATCACTTGAAACACAGGTGGAGGAAGTTTAAAAACACTTCAAGCACAGGTAGACAATAGGACAGAGAAATTTCCTCTCATTGTAGCCCTGATTCCACTGCTGCTGCCTAAACTTTAAAAGCTTCTCAACCGCCAGAAAAATGTGAATATTTTGTGAAATTTATTAAATCAAATAAAGCTCAACTCAGCTACACTTGTATTCTTTTTTTTACAATTATTATTTATATTAACAATTAATTAATCATTTAATTAAAAACAATGTTAACTTAATTACACTTGTATTTTTTATAACAAATAATTTTTATTAAAAACTTAAATAATACATAATTTTAAATTAATCAAATATAATTCAGTAAAACAATAATTGAATTGATTTTTTTTTATTTAAAATAATAATTATTATTTTATATTTATAATTGTATTAAATATACACTATTTATACTATATATTCTTAAAAGATAAATATCTAACACAGTGATCCTTCGTCTATCGCGGGGGTTAGGTTCCAGATGAAATCCGCGAAGTAGCTCCCTTATATTTATTATATTATTTATATATGTTAAGGCTTTATAAACCCTCCCCACACTGTTCTTAACCTTTCCCACACTCTTATAAACCCTTCCTACACTCTTAAACCTTCCATCTAGAGGAGCTTCTACAGCCGTGTCCGATAATGGATCTAGCGACACAGCGATCCACTTGAAACGCCCATTACTCTGTCGTATTTTAAACACACCCACACCGAGGACGTCCGGCTGCCTACCTACCGGGAAACTGATGATGGTGTTACGGTAATCCTACAGACTGTCACCGGTTCTCTGACGGTCATTTCCAGTAAACTCTCACCGTGTGGGACCAAAGGTTCTGGCTGGCTTCCATCACCGCCGATCAATCAGACCGACTAGCTCAAGAGGAAGCGGCCGTAGCTGAGTTTTCCATACGTGTGTCGACTCATCTCCTGTACGCTACGTATTTATGTACAATTTAAAAATCCACGATACAGTGAGACCACGAAAAGTGAACCGTGATATGGGATTACTGTGTACGATATTTCACTTTTAAATTTCATCTCATTTTTCAGGTGCAATATTACTTATTTTAATCATCATGTGTGATATCACTTCAGTACCTCAGTACAAATACCAGTATTACTTTTTACCGCCTTGTCTTAGTTTGCTCGTTCTACTTCAGTAATGTTTCGTGCTTTTTATTCGCTGCATTTCTTGTGTCATTTGTGTTTTATCTGAGCGATATCTGGCACAAGAAGCTCCTTTGCGTTTAATAAACCTCTTATCTTATCCTTTAGATTTCCTGAAACTACACATTAACACACAGCTGCACCTCGTCCGTAATATTTGCACCACTTTAATCCATTATATATTCAGCAACGTGTGACATCAATTACTATTATTATAGTTCTTACTACACCAGATATTGGGTCTAGATTTCTATATTTTATTATTTTATACATTTGCACATCCTCTACTGTACTTTAAAAGTGTTAAAATCTTGTGACAGCTCTGTGTAAAGGCACTTTTTGCTTTTGTTGTGCAGATTATTGTGAACCAGCTCCTGCAGAAATCTAAGAAATTGCAACTCTGTGTGGTTTGTGGACTTGTACGTACAATCTTCTACGATATTTCTATATTTTATATTTGCACATCTCCTGCTGTACTTGTTTACTTCTTAAGGAGCTTTATTTAGTTGACCGACTAACGGACGAGTTGTTTTAACAGATTTAAGAAACTGGACCCTCCTATCTCAGAGGTTTAATGTGTCTGTGTGCCGACTGTACCCTCTCCATGGCGTCCTGGTTATAAGCCAGATAGTAGAGGCACAGAGAAACCCCCGTCGCCGCCATCGAAGGCCTCGGGATCTCCAGGAGCTTCTGCACGCCGCCGTGGGAAATGAACTCGGCGGCAAACTTCTTGTGGAGGAGCAGCGAGGCGAGGTACTGAAGAGAGACGGAAGAGTTTGATGTTTAGCGGCTCGATAACAACCAGAGTCTGTTCAGAGGACGTTGAAGAAGCAAAGAGATCGTTTATTAGTGATTATCAAATGAAATAAGACCATTCTGCATCAACGTTAGAACGTATAAAAGCAACAGGATGAGACTGACAGACGGCTTTCATTCAGTGTTTCCACGTTTTCGTCTCACGTTTGCTTTTCTTTCTTCTGTGAAAGTTTAATTTCACCGACTGTTTATCTCGAGGCGCTAAACTTTTAACATGCAGCCGACTGCATTTCTGTGGATTCAGTGGCTGCTGTGGACACATTTTGGTTTTAAATCACTTCTTAAAATTCATTTTTTTATAGACTTGCTTTTATGTTAAGTTTACTTTCAGCTTTAATTAGTTTTAGTGTTCTATTTTGTATTTATGTACTATTTATCTGTTTATTTCATACATTCTCTCTTGCTTTATTTTAATTTTAGCTGCCTGGTTTGTTGGTGTGATGTCGTCTTTGATTCTTTAATTTTTAATTCTTCAGTATTTAAACTGCCTAGTTCCTTCGTCTGATATGTGTCCTAATCTAGCTAATTATTCATTTCACGTATGATAATTTTCTCCATTTATTTTATTGACTGCTCTGCCTCGTCTCCTTATGCTAATGTCTCACTCTGTGTTTGCATGTTATGACTGCCAAAGCACCGTGTGAACGCTGCTCTTAAAGGTGCTAAATAAATAAGGTTATTAAGTGAAGTGGGAAAAAAAGTCAGATAACTTGCCAATATCTGAAATATGAAACTCATAGGGACTTAATAATGAACACTAAATACAATTAAAATGTTAATCGTCCTTGTTTTTGTATGAAGACGGATCATCAACTGTGTCCAGGGCTGCAACTATTGATTATTTCCAATGCTGATTAGTTGATTCTTTATTACCTCCACCAAGGAGGTTGTGTGATGGTCGGCGTTGTTTTGTTTGTTTGTTTGTTTGTGTTCAAAATAACTCGAAAAGTTCTGGACGGATGTGGATGAAATTTTCATGAAATGTGTGAAATGGGACAAAGAAGAAATGATGGAATTTTGGGACTGATCCTGATCACCGTCTGGATGCAGGATGTTTTTTAATTTAAGGATACTTTGTCGTTGGTAGATTGTGTTGGGGGTGGAATGAAGCTTCTTGGTGGAGGTCTGTGCTCTCTGAGGGCTTTTCTAGTTTGTTACTTAGCGTTTCCCAAAGTCAAAAATGAAAAACTCACGCCAACATGTGTTTTTCTGATGTAGTTTGAGGCTTTGGACTCCAGAAAGACCAACTGGACAAACTTTTGAGGAGTAAATAAAACAAGCCTCCACTGAGTCACTTCTAATCTCTGCGGAGCCTCACCCACGGAGCTTCACTTTATCTTTAACATGCAGACGCTTCAGTCTGCAGGGAGGGTCGACGTCTGAGACTTCTGCCACCTGAAGCCTCCATCGGTCCTCGTCCAGCTGCATCAGCTGGAGCCGAAATCAATACCTGATCAGTTAAATCTACTTTCTACAGCTCCTGCAGCCACTTTTCAAGCAAAAATGTGAATATCTCAGCGTCTTTTAACAAGGTTTGCTGCCTTTTTAAAGCACTTATCACTGTAAACTGAATATTCAGGGGTTCTTTTTCAAGTTGTCATCGAACAAAATACAACTTCACTTTCAGCTCTGCAATATTAAAACTTTTAACCCTTCAATTAAATAAATAAAGTCAAATATTAGTCTACAATAAAAGCAATCATTCAGCTGCAGCCCTGATAACAGAAATTATCAAAGAGTTGGGTTTGTAAATTAGAAATAAAGTGTGTTTCTCAGCTGATAAAACAGAACACCAATGGAAATCCTTTTTGAGGGGTGTGGCCCCTTTTGGGTTTCTTTCTTATTTTTATTTATGCATTTTTTTTGCTTATTTGTATCGATTTACGTGTTAATAAAATTTAAAAAAAAATACTAATAATAATATTTCAGATTTATTTTTTTACCTGTTCTACACCTGTATTTTTTTAATGGATGTTTCTTTTTATCATAATAAATGTGTCACACAAATACAAACTCAATTCTCCTAATATTTCATGTTTATTTTAGAAATTGATCTTACAAGTTTTAGATTTTTATACGACTATAATTTGTTTTACTAACTGATTTCACAGGTTTTATATTGCCCACATCATTAGATTTCATATTGTTTATTATATTTTGACGCCGTCTGTCTGATAACTTGTTCAGCACTTTGGCCGACTCAATTAATCAGTTATTAACGAAACAACTAACTGCTAGAGATTCGATCGTACTGCTGAATAACAAACTAAATAAACACGTAACGTCTTGGGTTTCACCAAGTCATCAAACGTGAGAGCAAAAATAATCTGCAAATAATCTCAATCCGTCTTTTCCCCCCGTTAAATCTGAAATCTCACCAGCAGGGCGTCGAAGGTCAGCTGGACGTTTTTGGTCAGTCGGAGGTCGATGTAGTTCATCAGCAGCGATCGAGTGTCCAGCTGCATGAAGACGGCCAGCAGCTGCACAGACACAACAATATGTTATGTTACATGTGTAATAAAACATTTGTAAAGGTTTAAGTGTGTGTAAATAATAATAATAATGAACTGTATTTATGAAGTTCTTTTCAAAAACAAAGCTACATAAACACTTGAAAAGAAAGGTAGTCAAACAATAATATGATTTAAATAGTTTAAAAGTGAAAACACTAAACAGAAGAACAAACAAATAACAGTGAGCAGAAACCAAGTCAGTGCACAGTTTGTGAATTATGTTATTTTAAAGGGAGATTTAACCCTCTGAACCCCAAAACTTACAGGCAGGTTCGAAAGACATGCTAATCTTTAACTAGAGTACACTAAAGTGACACCATTTCTCTGGGATTTCCAACTTTCCATTGGTCCTTGAAGTAATCATCTGTGACTTACAGTCCTGTCTAGCAGAAATAAACCAAATTTAAAACCAAAAAATTCTCCTCAGAGTCACTAAAAAGTTAAACATTCAGATTTTCTTCAGGTTGAACTGCAGGCATTGTTTCCACAGAGAGACTGAGATTAAATCAAACCTACTGGATCAATAAAATAAATGTAGCATGGCTCAGAAACAGTGAACAGAGGAGGAAGTAGTTGGAAGATACATCCAGCATGGTGAAACATCTTTCTATAGATGATGAGCAGAGGAGAGAGAAAAAGTCTGGAGAGGCTGGAAACATGGAAATAGTTAAATATCTGTAGTGTGTGGAGAGACACCTGTTTTTCTATTGGTAAGACCTGCAGACACTTGGAAACATGTTATCCTAAGGACAGAAGACTTGTCTGAGTTTTCCGTCCTTCATGGTTGTTCTGTTTCCACAGAGGTGCAGGACTTTATATTGCGGTGAAAAATGGACCACAGTCAGTCCCTCCAGGAATTCTCGATGCTGCGATGCAACAATTAACGCAAATTCAACCAATCTCCATGAATTCTGCACGACCTTGCAATTTTGTCCAATCACCGCCACTTTTCCGCAATTTTGTCCCGCCTCCCGTGAGTTCCACCAATCACAGCAGTCCCCAGTAATGCACGTACGTCACCGAAATCACTTCCTTGTTTATGGTTTGAAGATACAGATGCAACAAAAACTACTGCAAAATAATTCCCTGATGTTCTTCACCAAAGCGGAGCTAAACTGTTTTCACCCCGTGGAATATTGAGGTGGAACACAAACCAAAACCATCCACTGACAAACACTTTTCTACCGTAAACATATCAGGAGAATGGGTGAAACCAGCGGACCACAGACCAGACAAACCACCGTGATGAAGCTGTTGCATCCAGATCTGTGGCAGCACTGAAACAATGAAGGTCAGTTAGATTCATTAACTGACGTGACGAGCTGTGAGCGTGTGTGTGTGAACACGCGTGTGCCAGGATGTGGAATTAACTTTTTAAACTTTTAATATTTTTAATGAATTATACAAAAATACAGAAGAAAAAAAATGCAATTTACTGTCTCCCGCAATTTTATCGCAACAAATACGCTTCAAACATTGCAACTTACATCGCAATTTTTTAGAAAAGCTGCCGCGAATTCAGGCATTTTAGGAGCAACAATCTGGAAAAACGCCCAAGAAATCCTGGAGGGACTGCACAGTGAGGAAAAATGAGTCTATAAACGCCCATAAACTTCTGCTTAGAGCTCAAATGATTAAAAAATTCAGATATTTTTTGTCTGAATTATGTCGCCACATAATTTTGATGCATTTAAAGTTGCATCTCTACTGAATTTGGACCTTCTGAGCCTTTATTTACTCTTATTAAGAAACTTTTAAACTCTAAAAACACAGATTTGAGTCCTTTTCTCACACAGGGAAAACTTATGAAGTTCTATTTGAACTTTGTGTTTGAACCGTGACTAAAATGCTCATTTCAGCCTCTAATTTCTACATGACTATTAAAAAGCTGTTTGTATCCATGTATGTTTCCCCGTGATTCGATTGTTTTCCTCATGTACGTTTCTATACTTCTTTTGACTCGGTGTTCTGGACCCACCTCCTGGTAGTCTCCGAGCGGCGTCAGGTACTGCAGAATCAGCCTCTGCTCCATGGACGGGCTCAGCGGCTCCAGGCAGTAGTCGGATCCGATCACCATGGAGCTCATCTCGGACCAGGAGGAGCAGCCAGTCGGCTCCTCGCTGCTCCTCTCGGCCTCCTCCGTCCTGCCGGAGGTGAAGTTCAGCTTCTGCTTGACTTTCTTGCCGTTCTCCTTCACCGTCCGCCTCCTTCCTCCTCCTCCTCCTCCTCCTCTTCCTCCCAGCGACTCGTCCTTCTCCCTGCAGGAAGCCGGACTCGCCTGGTAGATGAAGTCTGGGAGCAGCCGGGTCGAGCTGCTGCCGTTTTTCTGGGCGGACCTGAGCAGAGACGGAGGTTTGACCCTCGACCTGCTGCTGCTGCTTCCTCCGTCTTCTGCTGCGTCTTCTCCCTCCGCCCTGTCCTGCAGGTCTGCCGGGACGTTCGAGTTCTGATCGGCTTCGACCTGAGAGTCCTGAGGCCGGTTCTGCTGGTTCTGGGTAAAGTGACTCGTGGCCTCCTCGGCTTGCAGCTCCTGCAGACGTCGAATCATGATCGGTACCTGGAACAAACAGGTGATGATGAGGAGGAGTTTCTGAAGACGTCGGGTGGAAGTTCTCATATTTGACGACCACACGTCCATAAATGTTTTCTTTAAGTTCATTTTACTTATTTATTAACCCTTAACAATCTCATTTTCAAGGGAGTCCTGGCCAAAGTAGGCAGCATCAAACACAAACAAACAGTTAAAACACAAACAAAAAACAGATAAGAAAGATTAAATCTATATATACTGAGGATATTTTGATACGTCCAAATACTCCAGACTATAACTCAAAGCTGCACTTTAACTGAGGTATGATCATCCTTTATCCAAGCCTGCTTTTTATTAAGTCTTTTAATTCCATTTTACTTTATTTATAATTAAACTCAAGCTCTGCAACTCGCTGTATGTTGAGTGTAAATAACCCTGAGTAAATTTATTAAGTTGCTAAAGATAACGGAAGTACTTTATTTTGGCGCTTATTGCCTTATTTACAACCAGTTAAGACCGACTTCCTGTTTGACATTTTGGATGCTTTTATTTTGAAAGGACTTCCTGTTTTGAGTGAGCGCGAACTGGCTAAACGGCAACAAAAGGACGGTGAAGTAAAAAGTCGAAGAAAAGCCCCCTTCATAGAGGCACACGGTGTGTTTATTGTGTATCGTACATTGTTGATTCTTGTTGCCAAGGCTACAGATGATTGATTCTGTGTAAACGTTGTATTAAAATATACAGTTGTAAGAGTATGGTTTTAGTTTACGCGTTGTTTTTTGTGTATTTTCCAAGCTCTTACTGTGAAATTGAGGGTTTGATGCCATTAAACCTAAAAATTCATCAGTTGAAGTGCAATCCTTCATTCGGGGGGGGGGGTGCTACATTGAGCATATTTTAATTTTTAATAATAACTTGAAGACAAACAAATTGAAAGAGTCCTTTTTAATTTGCTACAATTAAATTTGTTTTTGCGTGTGTCATTACTTTGTGAAAATCCGTTTTCACTTTGACATGAAAGAGTCTTCTTGAAATTTTTTTCATGACTGTAAATAACAAAGGTTTTGTACTAAAAGAAGTTATTTAATTGACTTTTGCAGATGTCATTACTTTATGGGAACCCGTTTTACTTTGACAAGAAAGACTCTTAAAACTGGATTTATGGTTAAAAATAAAGATTCGTGGAATAAAATAGATTCTTTTTAGTGTTCCCTGCATGTGTTATTACTTTTGGAGAAATCTCCTTTCACTTTGACAGTGAAAGACTCTTTAGATTATATTTATGAAGTAAATAACAAATGTCTGTGTGATAAAAGAGGTTATTTTATTGTATTTGCGTGTGTCATTATTTTGTGAACATCTCTTTTCACTTTGACATGAAAGAGTCTTTTTGAAATTTTGTTCATGAACGTAAAAAACAAGAGGTTCCTTCTTTGACTTTTGCAGGTCATTACTTTTTAGAAACCTGTCCTCACTTTGACATGAAAGAGGCTTCGTAAAGTTGCATTTACTTTGACATAAATAGTCTTTTAAACGTTTTACTTGTGATTCTAAATAAAGATTTGTGTAATAAAAGAGGCTCTTCCACTGGTTTTTGCATGCATCATTACTTTGTGAAAATCTGTTCTCACTTTGACATGAAAGAGTCTTTGTAAAGTTGAATTCATGAATGGTAAATAAAGATTTGTGTAATAAAAAAGGCTCTTTCATTTGTTATAAGATTTTTTTCTTGGACATGAAAGAGTCTTTTTCTTAAATTCTTGCCAATAAAGCCAAATTAAATCGGCCGTAATTCAAAGTTGTGAAGCAATAAATGTTAAAAAACTTTCCCGGGGGATGAATATTTCTTGTCCTCGCTGTAACTCACTAACAGACGCCTGCCACCCACCAGCTGAGCGTTCTGCTCCCTGTAACTCGCCGCTACCTCCTGGTTGCTCATCGCTCTGGCCAGCAGTCCGGTGGCGTAAACGCTGAGCGGCCGCTCGGCTTCACGAGCCCAGCTGAACATCTTCTCCACCAGACCTTCCTGAAACCAAAGAAAACACAAAAACAGATGAGTGCTGCTGTCTGGGATTTAATTACGCCTCTTTTTCTTGCACAAATTCCTTCACTGTCTTTTCTATTCGAGGGAATCTGCACACTTCTGGACATTTAATTTAATGTTTTTAAGAGCATAAATAAAAATAAAATTGTCCTCTAAAAAAAGAAATGCACACAAGACCTAGTTTTATTAGGTTTATGTTCAATTTTCCTGCAATCCACATGACTGACATTATCCAGTCCCTCCAGGAATTCGCGATGTTGCAACAATTAACGCAAATTCAACCAATCTCCATGAATTCGGCGCCACCTTGCAATTTTGACCAATCACCGCGACTTTTCCGCAATTTTGTCCCGCCTCCCGTGAGTTCCACCAATCACAGCAGTCCCCAGTAATGCACGTACGTCACCGGATTCACTTCCTTGTTTATGGTTTGAAGATACAGATACGTCTGCAACAAAAACTACTGCAAAACAATTCCCTGATGTTCTTCACCAAAGCGGAGCTAAACTGTTTTCACCTCGTGGAATATTGAGGTGGAACACAAACCAAAACCATCCACTGACAAACACTTTTCTACCGTAAACATATCAGGAGAATGGGTGAAACCAGCGGACCACAGACCAGACAAACCACCGTGATGAAGCTGTTGCATCCAGATCTGTGGCAGCACTGAAACAATGAAGGTCAGTTAGATTCATTAACTGACGTGACGAGCTGTGAGCGTGTGTGTGTGAACACGCGTGTGCCAGGATGTGGAATTAACTTTTTAAACTTCTAACATTTTAATGAATTCTACAAAACAAAGAAAAAAATGCAACTTTTTGACAATTTTTTACTGTCTCCCGCAATTTTATCACAACAAATACGCTTAAAATATCACAACTTACATCGCAATTTTTTAGAAAAGCTGCCGCGAATTCAGACATTTTAGGAGCAACAATCTTGAAAAACGCCCAAGAAATCCTGGAGGGACTGCACAGTGAGGAAAAATGAGTCTATAAATGCCCATAAACTTCTGCTTAGAGCTCAAACGATAAAAAAATTCAGATATTTTTTGTCTGAATTATGTCGCTACATAATTTTGATGCATTTAAAGTTGCATCTCTACTGAATTTGGACCTTCTGAGCCTTTATTTACTCTCATTAAGAAACTTTTACTCTCTAAAAACACAGATTTGAGTCATTTTCTCACACAGGGAAAACTTACCATGAAGTTCTATTTGAACTTTGTATTTGAACCGTGACTAAAATGCTCATTTCAGCCTCTAATTTCTAATGACTTGTAAAAGGCTGTTTGTATCCATGAACAGAAATATTTTACAGATTGTTTTTTTGTGTGAACACGCGTGTGCCAGGATGTGGAACTAACTTTTTAAACTTCTAGAATTTTTAATGAATTCTACAAAACAAAGAAAAAAATGCAACTTTTTAGTAATTTTTTACTGTCTCCCGCAATTTTATCGCAACAAAAACGCTTAAAACATCGAAACTTACATCGCAATTTTTTAGAAAAGCTGCCGTGAATTCCGAAATTTTAGGAGCAACAATCTGGAAAAACGCCCAAGAAATCCTGGAGGGACTGATTATCTCAAAATCTACATCTCTTCTTGATTAAAATCCAGACTTCAAGACATTTTATGGCTTTAAATCCACCCGCTCTGCTCTCATGACTTCCTCATACATTTTGTACGATCTAATGAAGCAGAGCCATCGTTAGGTGTCTGATTCATCTCTTCACCTTCTCCTGGAAGACGGCGGCGGTCTCCAGACCCGGCACGATGTTCTGCAGCAGGCGGCAGGCTGCTGTGTTCAGGCTCAGCTCTCTGCTGGTCATTATGTACGAGTCCAACAGCTGCAAATCACATGCAAAACCAATGTAATAACTTCTGTTAAGAAACAAACCTTCAGTATTTCTCTGTGCAAATACGATTTTACAAAGACTCTTTATTGTCAAAGTGAGGGCAGGTTTTTACAAACAACACAAAAACCAAACAAACAGAATCCTACATCCTCCAGACATGAATAAAACTGCACATATCTCTTTAATGCTTCACATTTGTTGAACTGAACTCATTCTTAGCACTTCAGCGGACACAGGATTCAAACTCACGCTGCAGTAGGTGATTAAAAATCGCCGTTTTCTTACCGCGTTGGTGAAGTCGTCGTTCACAAAGAGCATCTTCAGCAGCTGTCCCAGCATGCAGTCTGGGTCGGCCCGGCCTGCAGAGTCACACAGGAAACTCACAGCGTCAGTGGGTTTTATGGAATCTGGTGCTTCTGGAGCATTTTTTAGATTGTTTGGTTCGAACGTCTGAGTGTTTTTCACTGCAATATAAAGTCCTGCACCTCTATGGAAGGAGACAGAACTCAGAAACGTCCTGTTTTTGTCATTTCTTGTCTTCTTTCTCTAGTCTTGTCAGTATGTGTCTCGTTTTATGTCGTTTCATGTCTCTTTGTTGTCGTTTTGTCTCCACACACTACAGATATTTAACTATCTCCATGTTTCCAGTATCTACAGACTCTTTCCTCTCTCCTCTGCTCATCATCTGCAGAAAGATGTTTCACCATGCTGGATGTATCTTCCAACAACTTCCTCCTCTGTTCACTGTTTTTGAGCCGTGCTGCATTTATTCTACCGATCCCGTAGGTTTGATTTTCCTCTCGTGATCATTTTGAGGCACTTTTGAATATTTTTTTCAGCCTTAATGAACAAGTTTAGGCCATTTCACACAGTCGTTGGGTCATTTTGTGCAATTTTATATAATTTTCTGGCAAATTTTGAGTCATTCTTGGACAATTTTTCATCATTATGTACAAATTTATGGCATTTTGGACAAATTTTAAGTCATTTAGCTTATAAATAATTACACGTTTCCAGCCTCTACAGACTTTTTCTCTCTCCTCTGCTCATCAGCTGTAGAAAGATGTTTCACCATGCTGGATGTATCTTCCAACTACTCCCTCCTCTGTTCACTGTTTCTGAGTCATGCTGCATTTATTTTAGTTATTCACTGTTTGATTTTACTCTCAGTCTCTCTTGTCATCTTCGGTTCGTGTCTCGTTTTTGTCATTTAGTGTCTTATTTCTGTCATTTTGCTTCTCATTTTTGTCTTTTGATGTGTCTTCAGCACATTTTGTCTTTCTGTTGTCACTTTAATTGTTGTCATTTTGTGTCTCTTTGTCTTGTTGTTGTTTCGTTTCTCACTTTGACTCTCAGTTTTGTCTCCACATACTGTAGATGTTTAACTATCTCCATGTTTTCAGCCTCTACAGACTCTTTCCTCTCTCCTCTGCTCATCATCTGTAGAAAGATGTTTCACCATGCTGGATGTATCTTCAACAACTTCCTCCTCTGTTCACTGTTTCTGAGCCATGCTGCATTTATTTTATTGATCCAGTAGGTTTGATTTTCCTCTCCTGATCATTTTGAGCACATTTTGAGGCACTTTTGAATATCTTTTTCAGCCTTTCTAAACAGGTTGACGCCATTTCACACAGTCGTTGAGTCATTTTGTGCAATTTTATATAATTTTCTAGCAATTTTTGAGTCATTCTTGGACAATTTTTCATCATTATGTACAAGTTTATGGCATTTTGGAAACATTTTAAGTCATTTTGGACATAAATAATTACATGTTTCCAGCCTCTACAGACTCTTTTTCTCTCTCCTCTGCTCATCAGCTGTAGAAACATGTTCCTCCATGCTGGATGTATCTTCCAACTACTTCCTCCTCTGTTCACTGCTTATGAGTCCTGCTGCATTTATTTTAGTTAATCACTGTTTGACTTTCCTCTCAGTCTCTCTTGTCATCTTCGTTTTGTGTCTCGATTTTGTTTTTTTGTCTCATTTTTGTCATTTAGCGTCTTATTTCTGTCATTTTGCTTCTCATTTTGGGCTTTTTATGTGTCTTCGGCACATTTTGTCTCTTTGTTGTCACTTTCATTTTTGTCATTTTGTGTCTCTTTGTCTTGTTGTTGTTTCGTGTCTCACTTTGTCTCACAGTGTTGTCACCACATACGATAGATATTTAACTATTCCCATGTTTCCAGCCTCTCCAGACTTTTTCTCTCCACTCTGCTCATCAGTTCTAGAAAGATGTTTCACCATGCTGGATGTATCTTCCAACTACTGTCTCCTCTGTTCACTGTTTCTGAGTCATGCTGCATTTAATTTATTGATCCAGTAGGTTTGATTTTCCTCTCAGTGTCTTTGTGGAAACACTGCCTGCAGTTCAACCTGAAACCTTTTTTTTTGGCCACAGCTGATTCAGTCATGTTCAATCAGTTGTGTTGAGGAGAGCAACATCCGATGCAAATGATTTGTTTTGGTGAATTTTTTAACAAGACATGTGGAATTAAGTTATTTTGATTAAATATGTCGGTCCTAAAGGTTATTTTTGATTATTTTTAGTTTATGGTTTTTAGAGACAACTTGCTTTTTAAACCCGCCTGCAGGTTTTGGGCTTCAGAGAGTGAAAGAAGTTTAAAGGAGAGTTTATGATCACCTGGATGCCGGTCGTCAAACGGATCAGGATCTGCTTTGTGATATTCTGCCGTCTCTCGCTCGATCAGCTCAGATATTCTGCAGAAAAAGAAACATAAACATGAGACACAGTCGCCTCCAGAGAAGCCTTTTCTACATCTGATAAAACAGACCTGGTCAGGACCGACACCAGCTGCTCGGTGCTTCCTCGCTGCGCCGCCTCCCATTCGCCCAGCAGAGCGGTCAGATCCTTCTTGGCGTCCGAGGAGGCCGACGTTGAGGCCGACATGGCGGCTGAAACGGCGGCCAACAGCGCCGACAGCGAGGCAGGCGACGGATCTTCGTTCTGGGACGACATGGCCGCCTGGAAGAAAGTTTAAATCAACCTCAGGAGCTGAAAGTAAACGCTCAATATGACGCCGTGTGTGTCAGCGGAAGAAAAACAGCTTTTTCCATAGTTATTTCCCATTTTTGAGTTTTCTATAGAAGCAAATCTCAATAAAAGTCAGAGGGCTGCAGTGTTGCACTAGCAGGAAGGATTCATTGAAGGAAAAGGTTGAGTGAAGAACATTTAAAAGCAAAAGAGAGAAGTTCAAAATCTCTCCTGACTTATGCACATCCAGCCAACAACTGCCTCCAGATGAAACGTCAGTCTATTTATTTTCCATTTTTGTCTTTAATTCTGGCCATATGTCCATAAAACAATTATCTAATCATTTAACACAACCTGGACTTTAAATAAGCAGCAGAGACTGAACGCATAAATGGATTAAAACATAAAATATCACTAACATATTTAAGGTCAGGGGTGTAGAATCGTCGGACTTTCAGAAACCAACTTTTCTTTCTACAGCAGCTGAGAAAAAAGTGATGAATACTTAATTAATCGTTGCTTATATCTTTAAAGTTTGTCATTTAGAGGCCCAGAAAATAATATACCTCTCACTACTGTTCATATTTTTTTATTTCAATAAAGCATTTTCCCTGATAAATTTATGTTTTTTTAATTTCACTTAGGCCTACACTGTAATTCTTACTTTTATTATTTATTGTATATTTATTTACTATATTTTAGTCAGGGGTTTTTTTCAATAATCAAATTTTTTCTCGCTTTCTTTCTTTTTTCATTACGATCCATGAAAGCATCCTCGTCTATTTATAATTTTAAAATTTGTAGCCTTGTTTTTAAAAAAAAATAAGTCAATTTGTGCAAATTTGTGTAATTTCATCCGAATTTAGTCATTTTTTAAACAATTTTCAAAATTATTTTGTACAAATTTTATGTAATTTTGGATATAAATGATTACATTTTTAGGTATGCATTTAGGTATTTTTTTAGGCCTATACTATAATTCTTATTTTTATTATTTATTGTATATTTATTTACTATATTTTTAGTCAGGGTTTCTTTTCCCCCACAGTCTCTCATTTTTTGCTTTCTTTCTTTTTTCATCTATAGAAGTAGAATTTTGTTTTGTTTTACTCTTATTTCCTGCTAAATTTAGCACAATCCGTCTGTTTACTATCAAAATAAAGATCTTTAGGGTTGTGGTCAAAACAAGACCGTTATTATCTCCTTAAATGTGAGTATTTTCTGCTTTCTTTCAGCTTTTATGAATTTAATTTACAACTGACATGAGGCAAGTGATCATTTAGTTAAAAGTCTAATCGTTAAAATCCATTCATGAGTAAAATGCTTTTGTTTAATCCTCACTAACTGAATATTTCCTTTGTGGACAAAACCAGACTTTTGCCATCTTGGACTTTGGGAAACACTGGCCGATATTATTCACCATTTTATTGATCAAACAACTGATTGATCAATCAAGAAAATAACCGACAGTGGACAGAATTATTAGCTGCAGCTGTAAAATAAAGACGTGAAGTTCAAAACTGTGTAAACAAAGTAAAACCAGTCAGATCTGCTCCACTTCTGCTCTTTAATTCGCTCTTTTCTGCTCTTTATTTCCTCTTTAAACTCACCGGCGGCTGCCTGTGGGTTGACCGACGCAGCGGCATGTCAGCGGGCTGCTTCACAAACTGTACCCGGCTCCGTGGAGCTCTGAGCCCAACAGGTGTCCTCTGCTGTGGCCGGGACCGCAGCTGCTCCGGAGCCGCTCAGAGGACACCGGAGGGGGAGCTTAGCTAACAGCAGCGTGACAGCTAGCAGCCGCGGCTAACTCCGGCTGCTTCTGTCGGTTCGCCCGCATTTTGTTAAAGTTTACCCGCCTCTTCTGGTTCATTATACGGCGAGTTAAAGCCCCGAACCGTCGCTCGGAGCTCCGTGCGGACTGAAAGCAGCGTGTTGACAGCCTCATGTCGGACTCACACAGGCGGCTCCAGCTAACAGCTTCTACCTGGACTCACCTGGAGGTCCGCTTCCTGCGCCGCGCCGCTCACTTCCTGTCAGCAGCTCCGCCGAAAGGTCACAAGTCAGCCGAGAAGTCTCCGATAAAACATCATTAACACGAAGAGGAAGAAAAAAGTTTCACGTTTATTTTCAAACTTCTCCCGGCGACCGCAGCCTGCGTCACCACGCGTCGACGTCCGATGACGAAACACGGCGCAGCGCCTCATGGGACTTGTAGTTCAAAATGTAAATAAACCAGATTTTTCGGATTTAGCTGAGTTTAGTGAGATTTTTGAAAGCTTAACCCACTGTGGCATAAATTCATTAAATAACACCTACATAATAAAGAATATTTTACACATTTTAGTCATAAAACTTGGACAATGAAGTCCAAAATTATCACAAAAATGGTCGTAAATTCCAATTATTATCGTTTTAATCATATGTCACTGTTTTCATTGGCAGTTAAAGATGCCTTTAAACATGTAAAAACTTTTACCCCTTTGTCCTTGCGTTGGTCATCTTCATTTTATTGAATAACATTATTGTATTTGTGTTCAAATTTATTTTATATTTTTTTCTTTTAACTTTTATTCAAATTTTACGTGTAATATTTTTTAAAAATGTCATCACTCCAATAGTTTTTAAATCTTGGCAAAGGACTGCAGCAAGAGGACTATTACTTGCACATTAATGGGCTTCGTCCTTATAAATTAATGAAAGAAAATAAAGACAATCCCTTTGTTTTTGGTTTCCTTAATCTCAATTTGTTTTCGTTTACTTTTTGCCGTTCTTTAGTTTGCCAGTCGCCTGTAAAACCCTTGCAATAAATTGTGTGAAACATGCTGTGCCAATAAAGTTTGTCTGCTTAAATGAAAAACCTTGAATAGCTTTTGACAAATTACTATTTCCAAGGCCAACAATGAATAATATCATCTGCAGACTCCTGGCCCAGTGGTTCATAATATGACAGTAAGAAAACCAAACAGTTAAATGAAGAAGACACTTTTGTAAATTGCTGTCGTGTGCAGGATTATGTTCTGTAAAAGTCACAATATACCTCCACTCTTGTTGATTTCTGACATTTCAAAATGCTCCTTAATTATCAAATAGCATAGGCAACAGATGCTGAGAAATGTTTGCTTCACCTTCACTTTGGCTTTCAGAATCAGGCTGCGAGAACTACAGACGAGTGCAAACAGTTTATTGAGTCTTTCGGACAAAAATGCATCCTGCTGCCACGAAGAAAAATAGTTTACTCCATCACTTCAAATGTCTTGGCTGCAGCTGTTTTCAGCTGCCTGGCGTTTATTTACATGACGCACATTTACATCAGTCGTATCAAAAGCAAGAACAGAGGAGCTGTCAGTCCATTGTCACTCCAGTAGGGATCCTAAATACACTAAAGCAGGCCTGAGAACCGCAGATTGAATGAGAATAACAGCATTATTTCTGGGTGGCTTTAACGTAGCAGCTACATTATTCATTCTTACATGAAGTTTTCTTGTTTAATCTTCACAAATGTTAGATTTTGCTGCATCTCTTATTTTTACATTGTGATAAAATGGTTGGAAAACATGTCCTGACATCGCTTCGGGCTTTGAAGCACTGTGGAGGACATTTTTAAACAAATGAACTGAGAACACAACTGGCAGATTCATCAGTTATAAAAAATAATTGCAAGACGCAGCCTTTGATTGATTAATCTGTTATTGATCCTCCACTGCAGGGACAGTTTTTCTGAACAATTCCAAGCCGTGTTTTTCCCAGGTATGCGCAGGAACCTTTCGGCTTGACTAGTGAGTTTTGAGTTTGTCTCCGAACAGCGTCATCAGCAGTCCGTACAGGAAGCCGCCGGCCAGGATGAACGCCGTGCTGGAGGCGGGGCTAAAGCACAGCAGCGCCCCAAACATGTACAGCAGCAGCAGCAGCAGTAAGGTTCTATAGCTGGCCAGAGGACGAAGACTCAGCCTCGGCTGCCGCCTTCTCTCCACCATCTGCCGGGACATCGGGCTCTGCCTCAGTCTGGCGTTCGAGTCGGGGTCTGTCAGGTAGTGGCGGCCGAGGCGACCCAGGAAGTCTGGACGTGAGCAGAGAGCCTCCATGTGACCGCCGAACTGTAGGAGGACGGCAGCAGAGAGAAGAAGATGATGAAACAGTGAGGGGCTTTAAGACATCACAACAAGTCTGGTGGCAGTCATGATCAAATACGCAACTTACAAGTAAACAACATAATGCACACAGAACACCTATCAATTGTTTAGTTTAAGAGGTAAAACTCATCGAACCTGCTGTTACAAAAGTTCAGCTAAATTTACTTTTTCATTTTTGTGGCCGACAATCTGACAAACAAAAATGAGATAAAAAATGAGCATAATTAGACAATAAAATAATATAAAATGATTAAAACGAGACCCAAAACAAACACAAAGAGACACAAAATGACCAAAATACAATGCAAGAGACAGAAAATGAGCAAAAATAGTCAAAACAACAGACTAAGAGACACAAAATGACTAAAATAGACATAAAAGAAGCATAATTAGACCAAAACAATTAGGGATGCACGATAATATCGGCGTCCGATAATTATCGCTTAATTTTGGCAAACATGACGTCATTCCGATAATAAAAAAATCAGTCGATAAAACGACCCGATAATAATAAAGACTTGGAATCTTGGTTTTTGCCGTTGGTCTGTGTGTTGTGGTTTGTCCTCATGCCTGGCTCCTCAACCCCTCCCCTCCCCTCGGTACTGTCGCATGTGTGTGATGTCATCAGACTGCGCGGGCAGAGAAAAACAAGCAGCATGGCGTGGCACTGACCAGTGTTTACCTTGTCAGAAGAAGACATTTCACTAGGGCTGGTCCCGAATATTGGAATATCCGAATATCCGTTTGTTGTGGTGGTATTTGAATAATAACTTTGATATTGGAATAGTCGTGTGCGCCGCTTCCGGGCATTGCCAAGGCTGTAGCATGCCGCCGGGTGCCACTGAGCATCACCGAGCACTGCTAAGCGTTGCCAAGGCTTTAGTACGCCACTGATGCTCTAGAACAGTGGTTCTCAACTGGTCCAGCCTCAAGACCCACTATGTCTCCATTAATAACGGTCGTGACCCAAATTTTTGAAGTTTGCTGTTCCTGTGAACAAATTAAGGTTTATTTGGGTGTAGTCTCAACGCATTTTGATACAATTTAGGGAAAATTTTGGCTTATTTTTTTGCTAATTTTGGTATATTTGAACGCTTTTGCCAAGTTTGGGGCATATTTTGGCCCATTTTGACAGATTCTGAGCACATTTTTGTTTACTTTTGGGACGTTTTACACATATTTTTTTTCCAATAAGCTGGCAGAGCCAAATCTAGAGGTTAATACTGGGCAACTACTGGTTGCCGCCGTGGTTGTAGTGAGCGGACCTGCCAACTGTGATGTCACACTCCGGTGTTACCCCCGCTCCCCTCCACCCCCTCCCCGACACCGCGGCACGAACCCAATCGGTTCACATTATCTGTTTGCAAAAAGTATAAAATCATCGATTATCGTGATCAGTTGAAATTGGCATTACCGAGCATCCATAAAAAAATACTATAAAATGACTAAAATGAGACACAAAATGGCCACTAAGAGACATAAACTGAGCAAAGAGATGCAAAATGATTAAAATTAGAAGTTAAATTACTGAAATGGACACAAACCTGCTACAAAGAGACAAATTAAAACTGGTAGCGACTAAAGTAGGACACAATGAGCTAAATCAGACAATAACAGAGAGCGTACTTTCAAGAATTCAAGAAGGAAATTCCTGAAGGATGATGAATTATTGAAGTTGTGTCTCATGAAAATAACTAATCTAAGACACAAAAGACACAAAACCTCTGCCAGACAGACAGACAGAAACACAAAACAGTCATTTGTGGCTTCATCTGTGTTTCCCTGTAGGAGACTCATCATTACAGCGATGAATCCAAACATAAATCATGATAAAAAAACACAACACAACAACATAAGACCCACAGAGGAGGAAGAAACTGTTGAATTTCACAGCGGAGGCAAGCAACTCAGACCACCGGCCCTTTGTGTGTCCATAGGTGTCCCCTGTCTTCACCCGAGTCAGCTGGGATAACTCCAGCCCCCCCACGACCCTACAGAGGATTAAATTCCCAACCTCACATTAGCTACAACATATCTGTACTCACCCTGTCATTGACCAGAGAGGAGATCCTGTAGAACAGCCTGACCAGCAGGGCGTTCTCATAGCTCCTGATGGGCTGCAGCTCCGGGTCTCCTTGATACTGAACGTCGAACCTTCGCAGTCCATTTATAATCTGCAGAAACACACAGTCAGGTTTCAGCTGCTTCCACGGCTCTACTTGCGTGACTTTCTCCTGCAGAATAAATACCGACCTGCATCCTGCCCAGGTCGGTCAGGATGAGCCCGTTATCGCTCTGGATGCAGTCGGGGAGCTGTTTGCAGTTTCCGTCATCCTGAGAAGAACCCAGGTTTGACATGAGCTGAGTTAGCTGACCCTGGTTCAGCTGCAAAACAGGACCAAGACAAGCAGGAAGCACAATGAAAACTCTGATGATAATATCGACACTGGAAAAAATGCCCCTCCCAAAACAAGAAAAAAACCTTATTTCAAGGCACTTTTACATTGAAATAAGTGAAAAAATCTGCAGATAGAACAAGTGAACATTTGCTTGGTCAGATTTATTGAAATAAGACATGATATTTAGAATATTGAGGTCTTAAAACTAGCAGGGAAAACTTATTTTAAACTATATTTTAGCAGCATTGTCAAGCTGAGGTGTCTTAGAATAAACCAGACATGATAAAGAATTAAATAGATTTTTGCTTTAATAAGTTTCAGCTTCTTAATTTGAGATGTATTCAACTTATTTTAGTTGTATTATAGTGGCTCTTCTCTAGATTTAAGACCATCTTGTACTTGAAATAAGATCACACAGATTAATTGAAGCATTCTGAGATATAATGTCTTCTCACAGTTGGCTAGAAATCCTAATATTTAGTGGTGTTTGACAGCATTTGAAGGTGTTGTGTTTTAGGTGAAGCCAGCTACGCCCAAAAGGAGGTGTTTTAACTCAAAAGCAGACATTTGCTTTGGTTTTTAACACATTTTACTCATGCAGCTGTTTTCTGATATGAATTGGTGATTTTCCAATAAAATGCATTTACTTTATTTCTTAAATCCAGATTATTTATCTGATACAAACAACAGCTCAGCTTGAAACATGTATGAAATGAAATGAACCTTGTTTCTTGTAAAATACAACTAAAACAAGATCATTTCAAGATTGTTTGACTTGACAAGATATTTAAGATGCGTTGTCTTAAAACACGTCCCTCCATGTTGCTGAAATGTTGCCTGTAAAGTGAATTTATCTTAAATCAAGTGGGTTGAGACAATTTGACTAAAAATAAGACGAATAAACTTGGTAAGATGTGGAGTTTTTGCAGTGTACAAGTGTTCTGTGGAGTTTTCAAACAAAGGCTTTGGTAAAAATGAGTTAATTTATGTTTTCAACTGACTTGTACTCAGCAAACCTCCCACTAAACTGACCTTAAAGATCTGACACAGGTTCTCCAAAGCTCTGTCCAGGAACTCGTGGGTCTTTTTCAGACATTCTCCGCTCTCTTCAGGTTCTGCACCAGGAAACGTGTTGTTGAGATCCGAGGAGCCGAGTCCGAACCAGGACAGGAAGGAGTTATTCGCCGCCACCTCGCTGGAGTGATCCGATATCCTCTTGGCTGTCTGTCTGGCTTGTGCAATGATCTGGATTAACTTCATGATCTGCAGAACAAACAGAAAACTGAAACTTGGACCAGCACAGCAGGTATTTATCCCACTGCACCATGACAAAGCTCTAAACTCTGTTCATGAACTTACTGCTCCTCTGAGCTCAGTGCCGAACATCTGCTTGTACTGGCAGTCCTGTCCTTCCAGAGCGTAGACGTGACTCTTCACCCTGAACACCATGTCCGTCACCACCCGTTGCCGTGACGACAGGTAGCTGCCTCCTTGGCCTGGGGTCAGGTAGCCACGAGGCTGCCGGTGATGGAGGACGTGTTCGGGCTCCAGAAACAGCTGCTCCCCTGCAGAAACGATGTTATACATGATCATATTTTTGGTTGATATAAAAACATGAAACGTCCACATTCTCACAAGTTCCTCAATAGAAAACTGAGGTCAAACTGGTTTCGGTTCTCACCTTTCTGGATCATTTCTGCGAGGTTCGGCTGAGCGAAGACTTTGGCCACCCTGAACACCATCAGCGCATTTTTGGCGTTGACCAGATCTGTCCGTACGGCTCGGTTCAGAAACACCTGGAAGAGCTTCGTGTACATGAGCAGGTTCTCCTGAACAAAGGACTCCCTGCAAAAGAGCAAGTTACCATCAGAAACTGAGTCACCTCAACACCTGATCTACTGTTGATTCTTTACCAGGACTAGACTCATTTAGGAATGTGTTCGTTTTTCATTCATGTTTCTGAGAAAGCGAGGATTACTGAATAGGCGATATATCATCATCCCTCCTCGTGCGATATGAGTATCGATACGCTGGCACCAAATATCCATACTTTAATTAATATAATAAGGCGCTCTAAACCCTGCCAGCTGCCATTTCCCCAGCGTCACTACTTAATGACTCCACATGGTGGCGTTTATCACATGAATGAGGGAGACCTGAGTGGAAATGAATCGGCCCAAGAAGAGTTTGTACAGGTATAATGGAGGACAGACAGCAACGCTACCGTAAGAGACGCCCCATCCACGTTTAAGTCCAAAGTGTGGATCCATTTCGGCTTCATCAAGCTGGACAAAGACTATGACATATACAAGAACTGCCTCGCAAAAGTAAAGCACACAGGCAACACCAGCAACATGCAAAACCAGCTGCAACGCCACCATCCTGATGACACATGTGGACACTGACAAGTTACAGTCAGTGTGTTTGTAAAAGAGGCCTAAGGCAAGACTGTAGGCAGTTCTTGATAAGTGGTTCATCCAAATTTGTATCAAATCCAGTGAAAGTTACACCAAGTTTAAGTAAATAAACAAATAAGTACTGAACTTAACCTTTTTGTCGTCATTATGTGTTTTTCAGTTGGTTCTCAACTGGTGGGTCGGGACCCAAAAGTGGGTCATGAAGCCATTTTTAGAGGGTCGCAGAAGCATGCCCCCCTCCTCCCCCAAAAAAGTAGTGGTATAACGTCTTTTATTTTAAAGGACGTGTTTCTTATGACACAGTTTGCTTTCAATTACAGGATATTTAGTGGTGACACCAGTAGTTGCCCAGGATTAACCTCTAGATTTGGCTCTGCCAGCCTAATGGGTTAATTTAAGCTAAAACGAGCCAAAAATAAACCAATATGTGCTCAGAATCTGTCAAAATGGGCCAAAATATGCCCAAAACTTGGCAATAGCATCTAAATATACTTGAATGAGCAAAACATAAGCCAAAATTTTTCCAAGCTGTATCAAAATGCGTTGAGGCTACACACAAACAAACCTTAATTTGTTAACAGGAACAGCAAACTTTAAAAATCTGGGTCGCGACCGATATTAATGGAAACATAGGGGGTCCTGAGGATGGACCAGTTGAGAACCACTGTTGTAATATATCGATTGTCACAGTATCATGATAGTATTGGTATCGTGAGCCATGTATCACCTATCGTATCGTCTCGTATCTTATCGTGAGGTACCCTGGGATTCCCAACCTTACCACTGACTCACCATTTGTCAGGTACGGTTCTGTTCTCCGTTCTGTTCTGGTCGGGCTGAGCGTTGGCCTTCTCCCCTGTGTACCTCCACGGCTGGATGTAGCTCAGCCACGTCTCCAAGACCTGAACACAGAGGTGACACACTCTGTTGTTAAACTGCATTCAGCCCGCTGTATAATTTAAACCTCCAACTGGAGAAACCAAGTCTGTAACGCTGCATCAGCTAAATGCCTCAAAAGAGATGAGCTCTTCAGTGGTTTTCTGGTTAGGTCTGGGTAGATACTGTTATAAATATAAGCCTTGACTGCACAACAAGAAGAACTTCATACAGGATACATGGTGGAGAATGCGGACACTAATGACCACATCAGAAACATTTAGATCTTTTCTCTTGTAGCAGAGATACACAACCATATTAAAGTAATAAACTGCAGTAACTACCTCGATCTGATGAGTCTCTCAGTACAGTATCAGCTCGTGTTATTACTTTTAACATATACTCTCAGGGGACACTGACATTGAAAAGAACACCAAGCAGCCTCCACACACACATTTGTTTTAAGTACTGAATGTTTGGATAACAACCTGCTCGTACCCAAAACATGAGCACCACATCTCTGGGGAGTCATTCTCCTAGGTCATGGTGTACCTGACAGCTCTGGAACAGATCACTACAACTAGGACTTGAGGCGTCAGAGTCACCCTTACATGACATCACAGGGGTTAAGGAACACACAGGGTGGGGGGACGACTTCCTTCCACAGGTGCGTCATTTGGTGATTGGTCAGAAGACAACTAAGAAGATGCGGACGAATCAGATTGGCTGTTTCAGGAAGGGCGGACGCCTTAAGCAACCTCCCTTTCCATCTCTACTATAAAAAGTGTAATCACATTTCTATCATTGTCTTTTCTGCGTGGCCATACAGTGAAGAAACTTGTACAAGCTTTTGAGACTCTGATATTCAGATTAAATCAACTAAAAAGACAGAAGTTGTTTGTCTTCTATCCCAAATAAACCAACACGCGTCTCTACACTCGCTAAAAACAGAGAAATGGGAGTTTCAGTGAGACTTACTGCTCTGAAAGAGGCATCGAGAGGCCAGTGACCAAAGCAGTGTTGGAGAAACAGGTAGAGCTTCTGCTGCACAAAACGCTGCACCACAACCCTGCAGGAGGGACAAAGAACAGTCGTGAGAAGCTACAGATACACATAAGATGAAAAAAGCGTCTATCAATCTAAGTTGCCAACCAACAAACAGCAACTCAAAGTTTGTGAACAAACAACCAAATGCTGTCAGTTCATGTGACGTTGTTGTCTTTATGTTGACACAGATCTTATTGCTACCTCCTATTAGCAGCTAGCAGCTTAGACTGATCAATCAGCCCAGGAAGAAGCCACGTCGGCACACTTGGGCATCAATAAACCCAAGAACAGGACGAAGCTACATGAATGGATAAATCTGAGGTGTGAACATGCAGGACAGTAGCCTGACGAAGCCGACCTCTTGAACTCCTCCAGAGGGCTGGTGTGGGTGTGGGAGTGGGCGGACGGCGAGGACGACAGCTGCTCGGGCTTCAGGCTGTTGGAGAAGGCGTGCAGATGTTTCACCAGGAGTCGAACCACCAACACGTGCTCCTCTGTTGGGCTGAAGGGCTCCTGGAAAACAAACCGGTCACACAGAGCTCCGCAAATCTGTGACACCAAATCATCCCAGCCAGCTCCCAGCTTCAGCAGACGGCCAATCACTACGCATCCCAGTCCCAAAGCAGCCAAGAGCTCATTCTGCATCATAGAGTACCGAGGTCCCACACAGAAATCTGCATATATTAAAACAAGGATGGACTGTGGACCGATACTCAACATCAGACCCATCTACCTTGTTTATTCTAGTAGGTAGGTCTGTCCTGGTCTGGGTGATTGGTTTGTTTATTCTCTTAAGAGCAAATTCTCATTGGTTAAACAACCTCCAGTGTTACTTTCATCAGGTCTAAAGTTCTTCATCAATCGAGGATCATTTCAGTCGAAAATAACCAAGTTCAGATGATTTAATATGCAGCAAATAAAATCTATTTTATGTTGATTTAGATTTAATATAGGCTGATGAAGCTGCAGGTAGAGTCACTTGGTGCAGATAACATTTTTATTTATTCGATTTCCAAGCTCAAGGGGCATCAACTCTCACTATGAAGTTGGAAAACTATTCAGGGCTTCGATGTTAATTAATTCCTGTTGAACTTAGATATACACTTGATTATATTTAATATGACAGACAGTCTTTTGTAATTTCAAAACAACTAAGATTTATTAGAACTCAACAGGACACCCGTTGGGACCTCGGTGCTCTACTAAGCAAAGCTGCTTTGTCAATATGATGCAATGTTTCCTCTTCTGGATTAACACAAACATTACCTCTGTGATTAATTTCTAATTAATTTAGGCCAAAAAGCACAATAAATTACGATAAATACTTGCTTTTCTGTATAAAATTAAAGTTGCTTAGACTGTAGTAGTATCTTTTGCTTTGCATAGTGTCAATAGAAAGAAACACTTAACCACATAAACCACAAAGCACAGCGGACACAGTGTAAATAAAAAAAAAAGCATGCATTAAAAAAAACAAACAGCAAAAAAAGACAGAACCACACCCAAACCGATAAAAAAAAAAGGAAAAAAGCTCAAAGATTCAACTTCCAAAGCTCCATTCCTGGATTACTTTTCCTGTCAAGGATACTTCTCTGCAGAAATTCACAATTTAAAGTCAGAACAAGATTTTTAGGTAAAAATTAAGAAGATGGACTAATTAATTCTCAGATGACAAGACCAGGAATCAAACAGTGTCGCCTTTAGAGGTATTTATGGAAATGAAGACAATCGCTTTCAGAAAAGTTACAACTCTTCAAAAGCAGAATAAAACATGCAAAGTAACATCTGCCTTGATCAGGCTGGTAACTGGAGGGACAACGTCTCAGCGTGGTGCTTAAATAAGAGAGAAGTAGCCTTGACTGAGCTTTAACTGACTGAGGTTTACCTCCAGGAGGAACGGGGGTGAATGAAAAGGTAAAAGTACTTGGTAGGTGTGGAGGGTCCCAGAGCCTGGTGGGGCGTATGGTTGGTACGGCATGCTGGACATACTGAGGCGGTACTGCAGCAGCGCCAGCTGTTCACCCGCAACCACCAGGAGGGAGAGGAGGATGAGGAAGAAGGAAAGACAACGACAAAAAGGTGGAGAAGGAGGAACGACAGCGAAGAGAAGAGGAAGAGGGACAATAAGGGAGGGTGAGGAAGGGGAGGCGGGAGGAAGGCAGACATGAGAAAAGGAGGCAGTAATAAAGGAGAAAGTGCAACCAGACAGAAACAATTGGCCAAAAACATTCAGGAGGAAAAGGAGCAGAAACAGGAGAGGAGACAAACAAAAAAATCAAATGTTGACTGTGGGAACACAACGCTTCAACCTCTGGGGGGCGACGGAGAGGTTTGTTAAGGTGAAGAGGTTACATGGAGCAGGGATGGGAATCAGCTCACTCAGGATGCATCCAAGATAACAGAATGTGATGTCCGTCTAGACGTGTTAGAACAACTTCAGATCACATGAACACTCTCATACACTGAGCTCTGTGCTACGACGTGAGATTAGTGGGTTAGCGAGGCATGTTGGGCCGAAAGTCAGTTTTCAGTATCACGAAGGCCTGGCTAGATCTCCATGGTAACTTGGAGCTAAACTGGTCCAGAGCAGGTTGTGTTGAGAGCTTAACTCTTGCTCAGGTGTGTTCAGGTGTAAACAAGAAGCAGAAAGTGGGCAGTTTAGAAAATGTAAAACGCTGTACTAAGAACAACAAGAACACTAGGACCAGAGATTTATTTTGTTGGAGTGACGACGAGGTGGAGCCGCTACTCAAACACAGACTGGGAGCCGTGATCATGTGACCAGGAAAGGCTGCGTTCAAACATCCACATCGTCCTGAATAGTTCGCCAGAAAAAAATTCAGTGTGTCCCAATATAACTTCAAACGTAGTATGCAAAAAACCTGTCAGGACACTTCAGGTCACTTTTTGCAGCGTGTTTTCGTGGCTATTCTGACCCACGATCCTCCAAGCAGCTAGGTCCCATACACGAATATAAACAAGCTTTAGCCGCTGACAAACAGCTGTGATCATTCCCATCCCTGCTGTTTAACAACATTAACAGAGTGAACTTCAAACTGTCAGATTTTGTTTCGTGTGAAATCAAAATGATCAAAAGCGTCCAATTTATCTTAACGGGAGGACAAAACACAAAATATTCTTTTATTGTCTGGTAATTCATATTCAAGTAATTACATTCTATAATAAATCAGCATTTAATGGCATCCAACTGTGTTCATTACTGTTAAATCAAAGTCAAATCTACTTGTTCAAAATCTTGCAGTTCACATTCACTCTGAACAGGATGGACACAGAACAAAACACAGTTAGGAATCGACCGATATGCTGTTTTTTTTCTGGGATCAATAATAATTATTAGTAATCAGGGAGATGATGTAGATTTAGTGTTATATAAAAACAAATAAAACTGCTGTTCTGTCGCATTCATTGGCCACTAAGGTCCAGACATTAAAGCGTTATTTCTTATCTTTCTTTCTCAGCGTAATCTGTTCCTGCCTCCTAACTTAGCCGCTAGCTGTTAGCATAGCCGTTAGCTACTATGAAAGCAGCCGATGTCCTGATTTGTTGGGATGTTTGAGCTTCTCGTTCAGTTTTTACAGGTTGTTTCTCTGCCAGAAAGACGTGTCTGTCAGTTAGAACGGGTTGTTACAGTTAATCTGACTTTAGAAAGATGCTACGCTGCTCCACAGGTTTGACAGTTAGCCTCTTAGAGCTAGCATTAGCCTAGCGCCATCAGTAAAATAGCTTCCAGATGCACTGACACCAACAGGTAAATTATTCATACATTTTTAGTGTAACTGGGAAACTGAGCATGTTTGTGTAAGAATATCTGCTACCTTATTTTATTGGTAATCAGTTAATAAAAACACCAATAATCAGAAAAATGCAGAATATCGGCCGATTCCTGAACACAACAACCGCACATGGTGGTTAACATGGTTTAGAGGAGGAGCATTTCATACAGGAGGGATACACCTGAGAAAAACTGCAGCGTATTTATGATGCAGGTCAACATCCAGCATTTTGAAGCAGGTCAAGAACAACTTCACTGCTTCCTCTGCAGACTCATGGAGCAGAAAGTAATAATCTCTCGCTGAAGCTATTTCTGTCACTGAGAAAATTAATCGTTCTGATATTTGACAAATGATTTTCAAAGTAGTTTTAAAGCAAAAACGTCAAATATTTGACTGTTGAGCTTCACAGGTGTCAAGTTTTCCTGCTGCTGCATTATAGGAACTGAATATTTGGGGGATTTTAAATGCTGTCACCGACTTTTGTAGCCCAGAGGATCAATAATTCTGACAACAGCTGGTGTGCAGCCCTAACCTGAAATAAAACATAATTACTTTATACTTTGAAGTGACTGCAGACAACAGCTCTGCTCCATAAACAGTGAAGAAGCAGCGTCGTTTGGTGGATGATGTTTGCTTACAGTATAAACACAGTACACAGAAAAAAAGAAACACCAGCAGAAAGTCTTATTGTGTTTGCAGCTAAATTCATATTAAACAACATTAAACCAACACTTGGTGACTGTTTGCCTGCAACAGTTGAACAAAGAAGTTCTGCAACGTGGATAATTTAACTGCACTTCTACAACTAGACTCAAATCACGGATGTTTTCCTGCTTAAAGCACAGTTTTGTTCTTCCATTTTATTTATATAAAAAATATGCAGCACTGTGGAAATGTTGTAGTATGTGTATAAATGTGTATAAATTTAACTAAATATAAAAACTAGAAGCCGACTGATATGCTTTGTCAGATATTTGATATGCGTTTACAGAAAAAACAAAAATCTTCATGTCAAAACTAAAAAAAAAAATTCTAAGGATGCTTTTTTAAATGTATTACAGTAGTCCCTCGTCATATTGCGGTTCACTTTTCATGGTCTCACTGTATTGTGGATTTTTAAAGTGTATATAAATACGTAGCGTACAGCAGATGAGTAGCTGCATGGATGGAAAACTCAGCTACGGCCACGTCCTCTTGAGCTAGTCGGTCGCCGATTGATTGGAGGTGATCGATACAGGCAATGTCCCCGTGGGCGGAGTCCAATTTTGTGGGCGGAGTCAAACGTTAGATTCAGCCAATAGCATGCCGACTATCGGAAACGGCTGTAGAAGCTCCTCTAGATGGAAGGTTTAAGAGTGTAGGAAGTGTTCATAAGAGTGTGGGAAAGGTTAAGAACAGTGTGGGGAGGGTTTATAAAGCCTTAACATATATATATAAATAATAAGATCAATATAAGGTCGCTACTTCGTGAATTTCGTCTACCGCGGGGGGGTTCTGGAACCTAACCAGGCGAGGAATCACTGTATGACTGTTCAATTAAAAGCAAAAAAACTAAACATTTATCCTCAAATGTTAATCGACCAGTCAAATAGTGGTGCAGACGGGACTGCAGGTGTAAACAGCCACAGCAGAGCTAAAAAAGTGCATTTTTATATTAATTAATTTTGATCACGAATGCATTGAAGACTACGATATTAATAATCAGAAAAATGCTACATATTTGGTCCAATAACCGAGACTAAAGATGCCTTATGTATTAAAATTAATGTACGTATTATTTTTCAAAGCATCCTTTCCTTACTTGCTTTCCAAAACATTCCCACAGTGCTGCATTTTCCCTCAATAAAAAACAATCAGGAACTATGACTTATTCAGTCCCACAGAAGCTTTAATGTATCACTGACTGATTAACAGCAGCATCTTTAAACGTCTTTATAACGTCTTTTTTTTGAGAACCTCCCCCCCCGTGCTTGACTTTCTGCTGGCGTTTGACAAGAAACCACAAAAACAACAAACCAGCTAAAAGCAAACGCTCGTCGACGTGGACATGCAGCATGCGGAGGACGTGAAGGGAAGCAAAAGCACTACTACCAGGGACATGCCAGATCCCCTAACGCAGCAGCTCTACTCTGCAGGCACCATTAAGACGTAAACCTTAAAGCATAAACCAGAAATTCTGAAGTCTGGAACAAGGATTTTTGCTGTGCATTCACACTGCAAGCAACTACAACAACCTTTTAACCTCATCAAGTTGATTTATGCCACTTAAAGACCAAGTTTTCAGCCACTGCAACCTTGTGTGAAGCAGCAGTGTAACTTCTTGCAGTGTGAAAACACAAAAGAGGGCAAAGTCGTCCTTCAGTAGCGATAAATAAGGAACTTCCCCAATCAGAAAAGCTCAACAATTAAACTTGTGGATAAATTTCTCCTGCTCAGGGAAGGAAACTGTGTTGTTTCTGCAGTAACCAGCTAAAACTGAGCAGTTTTCTCCTGCTAACAGTAGCTGGTCAGGAGCTCAGGTGGATGGCAGGTAAAGCTTCCAGCCAGCACAGTTTTCCCCCCCTGGACCCGAGGCAGGACGGAGGTGGAGATGGAGGAGTGAGGGAGGTTCATCAGCCAGTCAACAGCCAGCCGTGCGATGCTACAGCAGGAGTCAGGAGGGGAGGGAGGAGGTCTTACCTTTACCTGAGGAGACTGCAGCTTCTGGTACATCTCCAGGGAGTAGTGATGGAGCCAGACCTCCACAAACATCTGCAGAAGCACAACAGGAAGGTCCACAGTCAATTTATCACACACACCAGAGCTGAAGGGATTCATCAATGGGCAGAAAAACTAAGCTAATGTTTGTTCCAAGTTCTAAAATGCATTTATTTTTATGCTTGTGGCAGGGAGCTGAGAATGTCTGCAAGGCATCAGACTGACTTTTCTATTTGTTGCACTGGTGCGTCGAACTTTTTCATTTAGGTGCAGCAGCAGATTATTAACATTTTCACTGTTTTCTGCCAGTTGCCACACACACTGTTAATTTCTGCAACATATAATGCATATATTTTTTTTATCTGGTTCCAAAAGGATGATCTGGGACTTAAAGTTAGCAAAACTTCCTTCTTTAGCTTTAAATATTATTATTTCATACAAACTAGTGATGGATGGTGCAATTTTCTGACGCTTCCTAAATGCCTTACATACACTAGTAGAAGCTACAATTTATTAACGCTTCCTAAACGCCTCAGTAATCATAATTTACTGATGCTCCCTAAACACCTCACATACATTAGCAGAACCTACAATTTACAGACGTTCTCTAAACGCCTTGCATACGCTAGTAGAAGCTACAATTTTCTGACGCTCCCTTAATAGCTCACATGCATCATTAATCATAATTTACCGACGCTCCCTAAACACCTCACATATATTAGTAGAAGCTACAATTTACTCACCCTCCTCCTGAATGCCTCACACACCAGTAATCATTACAACTTACTGATGCTCCCTAAACGCCTCACATGTATCAGTCGACATTACAATTTACTGATGCTCCCTACATGACTCACATACATTAGTAGAAGTTACAATTAATTGATGCTCCCTAAACACCTCACATGCATCAGTGGTAGTCAATACAATTTACTGATGCTCTCTAAACGCCTCACATGCATCAGTTTTCATATTATATACTGATGCTCCCTAAACGCCTCACATGCATCAGTTTTCATATTATATACTGATGCTCCCTAAACGCCTCACATGCATCAGTCGTCATTACAATTTACTGACCCTCCCTAAACTCCTCACGCACATTAGTAGAAGCTTCAATTTACTGAAACTCCCTAAACGCCTCACATACAGTGGTAGAAGCTACAGTTTACTGTTGTTCTTTACACATCTCACTTACATTAGTAAATGCTACAATTTATTGACGCTCCCTTAATGCCTCACATATGTTTGTAGAAGCTACAATTTACTGGCCCTTCCTAAATGCCTTACATGGATCACTAGTCACTACAATTTACTGACGTGCCCTTAATGCCTCACATACATCTGTAGAAGCTGCAATTTACTGACTCTCCCTAAACGCCTCTCACCGACAAACTTGCGACCAACAAACAGTTTTTAATCAACAGATTTTTGATTGCATGTACAAATGGTTTTGAGCTGGTGTTTGGAGAGAAAACATGCAAACTGTAGGAGTATGTGACCAAACATTTCAACCTTTTTCTGACAAAATTAAGACATTTTTCAAAATTAAAAAGATGTAAATAATGACATCACTAGTAGCAACATCTATACTCCAAAAATAAACCCTGATTTTTTCCAAACACATATTAAAGCTCGAGGACATTTTGCAACCACTAACGACAGCACAGATCTTTTTATTTCAACGGTCTGACCTGTAACAGCGTTTCAGTCCTCCAGATCTCCTGAGCTGCAGGGTCGGCGTTCACCGAGGGCTGATGGAAGATGTGATGCTTCAGCAGGCTGGGACTGTGAACGCCGTAACCAGCGAAAGACACACTGGAGGATCTGTTGGATTGAAAGCACGACTGTGGGGTTTTCTTTACCATAAGATTCGTTCTATAACACAGTCCGAGTTTTCTCGCCATCACTACCTGGGCGACGGAGCAGTGACTGAACCTCTGGAGTCGGAGAACGGAGAAGGGGGAACGCTTCCTTCACTGGGGAGGAAATACTTCAGGTAGGTGTCCACCAGAACAAAGTAGGCGCTGTCTGTGGAGCTGCCATGTTGGCCTGGAGGGTAGATCTGAAACAGGAAAAGTACCGATTAGTTCTATATGGCAGCTGATCAAACTAACTACTACACAACTTACACAGGGTTAGTTCCCCATTAGATACCAAGATGCAGACAGACTGTAAATGCAGGTAAACTCACCTTTGGCGTGATGAGACAGTAGGCGAAATTGAACATGAAGAATTCAAACGGATCTGCAGAACATTAAGGAACAACTTAACAGCTCAACAGCGTCAGTCTATTCCCACCAATGTTCTTAATTAGTCCTAAAGTCGGACTTGTAGCTCTAAAACTGGTGCACAAAACAGCATATGATGGCAAAATATTGGCAAATTATTCAGTTTTTAATGTCACTGTGGAATTTTTTCTACATTCTTTACGCATTTAACAAATAAAATGACCACAAAATGAATCCGTACGCTGACATTAGCTTCTCTGCAACTGTCAGTGAAGCTTGAGATGAACAGGGAAGCCTTAACCTCGGCTCATCAAGGCTGATTCTTTACTAATCCTTTAAAAAAAAAGCCCCGACAGGTTGGTGTTTCCAGTGTGAAGGATACTGAGAGCGATGTTCAGAGTCAACAGACCGGACAGAGGAAACTGCAGCTTGTTGTGGAACAGAGGACAGTCTGGTAGAACTCCTTCCTGGATGCAGGCCTTCACCGGACCCTGATAAACAACAAGAAGATGAGACATTGGGCTCATTTTTGGTGCTCCACAAAGCCAATACCAACTTATTAATACTCTTTTTTTATTGTAAATAACAGCAATTTTGCACCTATTTCTTCTACCAGCACAATTTGCACATTAACTGCACATTTGCGTCCTTATTTTTCTTAAATGTAACATGTGTGAGCTACTGGAGACCTTGAACTGCCCCAAGGGGACGTGACAAAGCATCTGTCTATCTCTAAAATCAACTTGTGAGCGCTCTCTGGAGACACTGTTTGGGAATGACCTCGAACATAGTTTGGCATTTCTGTGGTGCAGTTTATTTAACATGTACACAAACACAGCTAAAACTATCCGTTATATCAGCCAGGACGGTTCACTGATCAAGCTCTCATGTGATTAAAAAGGGATTCTTAAAGTTGAAACAAAGATTAAACTTCCAATGTGAACTAAAGATCAGAGAGGCTTTTTATCTCATTTCATCTAATACTGCATTAATTCACAAATCCATGTTTTTAATTCCGCATTAAGAAACGTCTGCGCAGCGTCAAAGACAAGACAAGCATATCAGTGTGTCCACCACTACGTCGAGACCAGGGGTGTCAAACTCAAATACACAGTGGGCCAAAATTTAAAACGTGAACATTTACAGCAGTCTCACTTTGTGATATGGCTTTTTTGAACATAGTCTGTTGTGAACTTTTTTTTTTTATCTCCTCTACTTCCTTGCGTCTTTGAGTCATGTCCAGGTCCTTGTACTTGTCCTGGTGTTTCATTTCATAGTGTTGTCTAATGCTGTACTCCTTGGTTATAGCCTTATAGCCACATTGGCTCCACATACTAGATAGGACTGGTCCGAATAGTAATATCTGTGCTCTGGATATTCTCGTCCATTTACTGACGAACATCCTAATATACGGTTCGTGCGGCAGCGGTGGCCGGGGTGGGGGGCGGCGAAGTGTTCGTCGGAGTCCGACGGCATTAGCGTGGATATGTCCTGCTGGTGGTGGCACAGTAGCAGTGTCCTTGCATGCCGCTGGTGCAGATGCCCAGCCAAGCGGTGGCGGCGGGCATCCATTTTCGGGAGGGGTAGCACGGTGCCAGTAGTAGCATGAGGTTGCTATGACTACAGTCAACAGAGGAGAGGGTGTTTATGGGTCCTGTCCCGACTGACGCGCCAAAACACCAGCATTCTGAGGTTTGTAGTATTAGTGGTACATGCGCTGTAGAATACCGGCGGGCTAGCTCTAGTAGTCATTTGGTATTGCCTCACGGGCCAAATATAATTACACTGCGGGCCAAATTTGTCCCACGGGCCAGAGTTTGACACCTATGGACTAGACTGTAGTTAGATGCTTCCAGAAGGCTCTAAACTACCATTAATCATTAACTCGGGAGGAAATGCTTTAAAATAACCATCCAGCAGTTCACACACAGCCTGAAATTACGTCTCGATAAATGCTCTTACCGGCAGATAGTTGACAGGGATTTCATATTTGTACTCTTCTGCTTGAAGTTTATACACCAGTTTCATCATGGGGCCGCTGCAGAAAGAAAATCAGATTCAGTACAAACACAACACTTGGCAGACGTGACCACATTCAGGTGTGATAACAGAATAAAACTGCAGCCACCTGGGGTTCAGAAACTCCATCGCGATGTTGTACTCGTTGCTTCGGGAATGAAGAAGTCGCAGGTTCCAGCCGGCGATGATCCCGTCCAGGCTTCCGAACACACTTTCTACCAGCCAGGGGAAAATCAGGTGCAGCTCCTGAACATAAAACACACAAATACAAGCTGTAATCACACACTAGAAACACGCTGACGCAGTGTTGGGTCTGTGGTGGCAAATAGCTCAGTTATGATGAGGCAGCAGTGAAAAGCCTAGCTGCACTAAAACAACATGTGTAGTGTTGGAGGAAGAAAAAGGCAAATATTATGTAAATTATGGCTGAAGTTAGTCGCTATGTCTGTGGTGGCAGTTTTTAATGTATTTTTACCTCCGCCAAGGAGTTTAGGTGATGGCCAGCGTTGGTTGGTTTGTTTGTTTATGTGCAAAATAACTCAAAAAGTAATGGATGGATTTGGATAAAATTTTCAGGAAATGTGTGAAATGGAACAAGGAACAAATTATGACATTTTGACCCAACTGTTCGTATCTATGAATTACGTATCTATGACTTCTCCGGATCACCGTGTCCATCCAGGATTTTTTTTTAATTTAAGTGTAACCGGGTGGACAATTAAATGCGGTTTACTCTAAAAGCCACCAGAGGGCACTCTTGTTTTTGGGGTAACCCCCTCTGACCACATGACATTTTGGGTCTCCACGCGACAGACAGCAACAGTGACGGAGTTCTCTTTCCTTCCTGAGCGACATACGCACGGTTGGGCCGGCATTCTTATCTCTGGTTGTCTAAGAAGCTGGGAGGCTGTTAGGAGCTGCCACGCTAGAGGCCGCGCCTGTTCATTAGGTCAGATGGGGTGAAGGCCGCATTGTCGGTAGGACATTTGAACTGTATGTAATTACATTTGTATCTGTAACGTTCCATACAAAATATGTGAACTGGGAGATTGTGTTGGGGGTGGACTGAAGCTCCTTGGTGGAGGTATGAGCTCTCTGAGTGCTTTTCTAGTTTAATGAGAGGCACCTCTTTAATCCTGTGGACATTGAAGTTTAATATAATGGACATTTTATTTTGTGGCCTGATAAATTTTAAATTTTACAGCAAAGTAAGCAAGAAAGGTGTCTTGTGATATTTGGAGCACAAACATTTTTGCTCTCTGATGTTTTTGGTTGAATATTGGAGCTGAAATGTGGAAAAATTCCTCCTTAAATCACTGCAAACTTGAAATGTTGCTGCTTGTAAATGTCTATCCGTTAATGGGATGGTGCAGTTCAGGCTTTGCCACATTAAAAGTCGTACAGAAATGTTTCAGTAAGTTTGCCAGTGCACGCAACTTTTAAAGAAAAGCGACCATGATGCTCATGAAGCCGACATGTTCAGCTGCTTCAGATTAACAGAACAGAGTCTGAAAGAGGATGACTGTCACATTGTAGGACCCGAAGCTAGAGACCACAATGAAGCTACACATCGGCTATAATCCTGCTGCATCACACTGATCCTTTCACTGAACAGCTGCTTATAAACAGAACCACAGAGACACCAGCACACGCCAACGAAAACAATAAGTTATCACACACTGGGCTATTTTGGTGCACTGATTACATTAGCTGACATCCATGAAAGTCCCAACAGTTCAGTTATCTGCATCTGTGTACATTCAACCTTTGAGCATCCATTTACAAATTACTGTGCAAAGTTCAAACTCCTTTCAGCAGAAAGCAGTGAGACTGAAAGTGAAACTCTGGAGACGCAGCACAGCAGCTGTTCCAGAGTGCAAATGTCCAGAGTGACAGATTAGTTCAGGCTGAGTTTTCAGAAACACTCAGCAAGTCTGCAGAGTTGGTTCACGTTCAAATCCACTGGTATCCTCTCCAAACGGCCAAAGAATTTAACACACCCACATGACAACCAAAATAAAATCTAGTGCAAATACAGCAGCTACAGAGTACATAAGAAAAGTTGCATTGAGACTGCATGCGTCAGCACAATAGGTATTATTGAAAGCCATAAAAGAAGCAGAGACTCCTCACGTTTATCACAGTTAACACTTTGTAGGACATTTTTAATTCTACATACAACTTAGTATGGAAGGAAATTTAGGTTTACAATGATTTATTATGCTTTTATTGATATTTATTACACATTTTTGACAATTTAAAGTTATATAATAAACCATGTAAATGACCCCAAACAAGGGATTTAAGTCAATTTAAATTTACAGCCACATTCACTTACAAAAAATAAAATTTTATACGGTTTGATACTTGTTTAGAGCATTTATAAAGCTGAAAACAACCAATGATTGAAATATTCTGTTTGTAGCAAGAGTAGATTTTATGAAAAAAAAATTCAGTGGCTGCAGCTCACAAAAAGTCTGTGACACACAAATCAGGCGTCTTATTTGATCTAAAATAGTGATTAAAAGGCAATAAATTGTGTGTTAATACTGTTTAACTTATTTAGATAACTCATGTATACGTTATTTGATTTTACTGGTATTATCGTCCTTGTTTTTAAATGATTTTATGTGTATTTCAGTGTGATCTGTTACAGATACGGTCTTGTTTTTCCTAACACAATTTATGTGTCTTTTTGCAGCTGCCGTCTATTATTGTCCCTGTAAACCTAATCTGGATAAATACATAAAATGAAGCGGAAAAAAAGTCTTTTTTTAGGAGGCATATTTTAGCATTTTAAGACTTTTGTGAAAATGTGAGCAGTCATTTTTCCACCAGTCAATGAATTTAAAAAACATGGATAATAAATTTGAATAAACCATTTAAAGCAGGGGTGTCAAACTGCGGTCCTCAAGGGCCACAATCCAGCATGTTTTAGATGTGTCCCTCTTCCAACACGCCTGATTCACATGATCAGGATCGTTATCAGGCTTCTGCAGAGCTTGATGATGAGCTGATCATGTGAATCAGGTGTGTTGGAAGAGGGAGACATCTAAAACATGCTGGATTGTGGCCCTCGAGGACCGGATGTTGACACCCCTGATTTAAAGGGAGTTTTTCCACTACATGTGAGCTGATGCCGTGACACTACCTTAGTTCTATATACTATGACCTGTTATTTGAACAAATGTGGCTTTAAAAAGTTCTTTCACAATGAATAAAACAGGTTGCAGAGAGACAGCGGAGTGGGAAAGGCGACGGTACCTTTGCTGGATATTCATCTATGATCTTTACCAGATCTTGGCATCGATGCAGGAGAGGCTTGGTGGTCGAATCCGCTTTAAGATTGGCCTGGAACAGCAACAAACCACATTAATGAACTCGTTTAGTGAATCACGGAACAGAAAGACCAGAGACACGGTCAAAACTTCTAGCAAGATTGGTGCAGCAAAACTTAGAATTTTGGCTAAATGAGTTTTAAAAAATGCAATCTGAGGATACACTTAAATACTTTCCACTTCAGTCTTTAAAACCTGTTTGATCTGAAGCGTTTGGGTTTAAATACTATATCATGTATACTCTAGGTGTAACCTGACACAGACAAATAGTCATTACAGTCCTGCTAAAGTAGACTTTTGCACAGAACTGTAGATAAAACAATAATTACTGACTCAGGTACAGAATGGATGACAGTAAGAGAGTCTAGTTGGCTTGTAGGACTTTGAAACAGGTTGATTCTGGGTTAGAAAAGATAAAAACGTGTATTAATCCAGACTCACCAGGAGGAAACTGGGCTGCTGTAACGTTGGAGCAGCCATGGAGGACCCCGAGGTTTATTTCTGCCTCTGTACAAACCACCTGGATCCACCTGAAGGAGGTAAACACACATACAGAGGTGTTTAATGCGGAGTTAACAGGAGACACAGCGTAGCTCAGCATTAGCAGAAACAAAGCTTGTGTTAGCAGAAGCAAGTGTAAGCAGGATGATAAATGTATGCACTGATAATCCGACTACAATGTCTCCCATTGAGTGGAAAACCTGCAGTCAGTCACTCAGTGAAGCATGCAGCTTAGCTTAGCTAGCAGGCAGCGGCTAACTAACTTAGCAAGCCGACAGAACGAGCTGAAACCGGCAGCGAACAGCGTCGAAGTCAGCCGGAGTTAATCAGCAACAAAACAACATAAAAACAGAGGATAAGTGGAACCCTCCTCACCGTCTCTCCGGACAGTTTGTTCAGATTTACGGCTGTTTAACCAACAACCGCGTTTCCATCAGTTCAGTTCAAACAGAGCGGAGCTTCTTCTTCGGTGGTGTTTGACTGCAGGAGGATGGCGGCATGTTGTCGTTCTTTACTGACACCAACAGGAGGAGCAGAGGTACTGCAACAGGAGCTGGATCGGTTTCCTGTTGTTGGTATCAACTTTTTTCCAATGATCTGTTTCTGCACAACCGAAACATTTTATTCTTTTAAAATAATTATAGGTATACAGATTTATCTCAGTAGAATAGTACTTTCTAACAAATTAGTTACGAGTTTAAAGGTTTATTCCACCCAAATTACTACTTTCTGTCCAAGTACTAAAGGTTTATTCCACCAAATAGTACTTTCAACTCATAAATAACTAATAAGCTATGTTTTTCCACCCAAAATACTACTTTCTATCCAAGTACTAAAGGTTTATTCCACCAAAAAAGTACTTTCAAACTAACAACTTATAGTTTGAAAGGTTTATTCCACTGTGACTGCCCCTGGTGGTCACCCAAAATACTACTTTCTGTTCAAGTACTAAGGGTTTACTCTATCAAAAAGTACTTTCACACTAACAAGTTATGTTTATTCCACCCAAAATACTATTTTCTTTTTAAGTACTTATAAACTAAATGTTTATTCAACCAAAAAAGTATTTTCTAACCAACAAGTTATGGTTTTACAGGTTAATTCAATCGAAAATATATCACTTTGTCTAATTACTTAAAGTTTTAAAGGTTTATTCCACCCAAAATACATTTTCTGTCCAAGGGTTTATTCAATCAAAAAGTGCTTTCTAACCAACATGTTATGGTTTTAAAGGTTTATTCAATCGAAAATATTTCTCTTCACATAATTATTTAAAGTTTTCAATGCTTATTCCACCTAAAAACTACTCTCTGTCTGAGTACTAAGGGTTTATTCTGTCAAAAAGTACTTTCTAACTAACAAATTATGTTATTTTCCACACAAAATACTTAAATTTAAAGGTTTATTCCACAAAAATACTACTTTCTAACCAATAAGTCATGGTTTTAAAGGGTTTATTTTACTCAAATGGTACTTTCTAACCAACAATACATAAAGTTTCAAAGGTTTATTCCTCCCTAAATTCTACTTTCTGTCCAAGTACTTATAGTTTATAAGATTTATTTCACACAGATAGTAGTTTTTAATGAACAAGAAACAGTTCTAAAGGTTTATTCCACTCAAAACTGGATATTTGGTCATTGTCTGTGGTCTAAAAAAAACAAAAAAGCCAGCTTCTATTTGAATCTACTTGAATCTTAACAAGACAGTTGAACTTTTTCTCCATTAACCATCAAATTGAACCACAGAAACCCTTTAAGATCAGCAGCTTCCTATAATATAACAGACTCTGAACAGCTGGTGAGTGTGTGTGAGATACGTTGCACATAAAATTAAAACATTTCAGAGTTTTTATTTATTTTATTTCAAATGTTTGTGGCTTTATTCACACACAGTAAAGACAAAGTCGTTACTCAGGTCTCAATCTCAAAGCTTATTAAAGTCGTGAGGTTAGAAATAAAACACTCAGGTTTATAGGAACAGACAAAATGTCGCTAAATTCTACTGGATAAAGAAAGAAAACTATCAAAAATAGAGTTCTTTAATATACATGTGTGTGACTGAGCTCTACGGGAGGCTTCAGTCCGTTTCATGTGTGCGTTTTGTTCCATCAGGTGTTTATGAAGCCTGAAGTAAAGTTCAATACACGTTTCTGTTAGTTTCATGTGAAGCAGTAAAATGGGCAAATTAACTTATATATCACATTTATATACTGAGTTTCATGTCATGGTGGTTATAGAATGTTTAGATACAACGTTTGGGTAAAAAAAACTGTACAAGAAGAAGAGATTTTAGTACATTTAAAAGCATCAAAATAAAGGTTTCCTACTTTACGTCTCTTTTAAACACTATAAACAGAAACTTTAAAACCTGATTTCATCCCTTAAAACATTCAGTCGTGGTTTACTTTAAGGATCCTGTATTTTCCAGCTAATTTCTCCAAAACTTTCCTCATAATTTAGGGCGGCTGTGGCTCAGGTGGTAGAGCAGTTTGTCCATTGATCGCAAAGTTGGCGGTTCAATCCCCGGCCCCTCCGCATGCCAAAGTGTCCTTGGGGAAGACACTGAACCCCAAGTTGCTCCCAATGGCAGGAAGACACCTTGTATGGCAGCTCTGTCACCATTGGTGTGTGAATGTGTGATTGCAAAACACATGGTAAAGCGCCTTGAGTACCATTAAGGTAGAAAAAGGTGCTATATAAGTACAGACCATTTACCATTTTACCATAATTTCCTGAAAATTAACTTCTTTTTTGCTGCAATATGCAATCATACTTCAAAGATTGATATGAACCATCCATCCATCCATTATCTATACATCGCTTAATCCTCTGTAGGGTCACGGGGGGACTGGAGTCTATCCCAACCGACTCGGGTGAAGGCAGGAGACACCTGGACAGGTCGCCAGCCTATCACAGGGCCACATAGAGACAACCAAGCAACACTGTCATTCACACCTACGGACAATTTAGAATAACCAATTAACCTCAGCATGTTTTTGGACTGTAGGAGGAAGCTGGAGAACCCGCAGGGAGAACATGCAAACTCCACACAGAAAGATCCCAGGTGTCCTAACCGGGACGCGAACCGGGGATCTTCTAGCTGTGAGGCGACGCTGCTAACCACCGAGTCACCGTGCAGCCATAAACCATCCATCCATCCGTCATCTATACACCGTTTAATCCTCTGTAGGGTCGTGAGGTGGCTGGAGTCTATCCCATCCGACTCAGGCAAAGGCAGGGGACACCCTGGACAGGTCGCCAGTCTATCACAGGGCTACATATAGAGACAAACAAGCACACTCTCATTCACACCTACAGACAATTTAGAATCATCAATTAACCTCAGCATGTTTTTGGACTGTGGGAGGAAGCTGGAGAACCCGGTGAAAACAGGGAGAACATGCAAACTCCACACAGAAAGATCCCAGGTGTCCTAACCGGGATGCGAACCGGGATCTTCTAGCTGTGAGGCGACGCTGCTAACCACCGAGCCACCGTTATAAACCAGTGAAGTTCTATTTTACATCCATCCGTCAGTCGGTTTCTGAGTTACTGTGTCGACTATCGGCCAGAAAAAGTGTTGAAATTTGACCTTTTGGGATATAAAATGTCAACATTTCTTCACCTTATTCAATTAGATAGAAAACAGTTTGTGTTTAAATAGTAGACGTTTGTGACATATGAAACTCTGGAAGTCTGACTGTGTTTCTGAGACAATCATCAGTAAACACTTAACTGTGGAGTCGCCTGAATGTTTCACTCTTGATGCATCTTCCATCATCAACAACGTTAAAATAAAAGGTTTTCAGCTGAGGAAGTCTTTCACACTAAACCGCATCGACTTTTCTTGGAAATATCTCCATAATTTACACCATAACAGGAGTCAATTTAAAGCACATCTGGAGGAAAGTTTTCATAGAAGCCAACTGGAAAATACCAGTGAAAATAAAGTGTTCGACACGTTTTAGAACACCAAAAATCTTCTAACTGGAAAATAAAACACAGAAGCTGCTGCGTTTACGGCTCCTGTAACGAACTAAGCAAGTTTAAACTCAGATTACTTCATATTTTTGGCATCGCTAGCCGGTTAAATGTTAATAAACGCTGATTAAACACTGGAGACGCCAGTTCTAGGATTTAAAAAAAAGACGCATCCCTTCCCTTTTTACCGAGTCTGCTCCGCACTATTATGTCTTTCTGTATATGTAAATGTTGTTCTAAATGTTAGACACCAATAACTGATAAATAACTGATCAACACATGAATTCAGAGAAAGTATTAAAGTTCTATGCTGCTTTTTTTTCCACCTTCTGTTGCGTCTACATGTGAAAATGAGGATAAACTCTTCTCTTCATGGTAAATGTAGGAGAAAGTGAATATTTATGCTGACAGTTTGGACATTGTCCTCTGCAATAAAGTTTCATCTTCATCTAATTAGAATAAAACTTAACATGCAAAGCAGCAGGACATGTAAATACTCCAGTAAAGCACAAGCACCTTTAATATGGGATGCTTGTAACTTACTCTAGTATAAGTATCGGCACGGCTGTGTAGAATTTGGTGTTTTCGCAGTTAGAAGAATGAAAAAAACGTCGGCATCAGACACGAAAACTGTGACATTAGAGTGATTCTGCAAATGAAACTTAAAGATTATCTTTTGTAATGTTCGTATCAAGTGAAAGGAAAAAGTAGCGGAACATTTAAACACTCCAGTAAAGCACAAGGACCCTTAGAGTGGGATGCTTGATCTCACTTTGAGTTTTGCACTGCTGTGTTGAATTTGGTGCTTTTGCAGCTGAATGAACAAACTGACACGTTTTGTGCAGCGGTAGTGACACTAGAGGGGCTTTTCAAATGAAATCTCAACAACAGACGAGGTTTCTTTTGGCATCTACGTGTAAAAATATTCAGGATGAGGAGTATTTGGAGTATTAGTCAGTCTTTGTGGTAAATACACTCGGCGTTAGTTAATTGTTCTTTGCTCTGAAGGCAAACTGTCTGGTTCTGGTTCCTCTGCAGTCTCTGAGTCCGATTCCTCCTCACTCGGGCCGCTCTGGAGGGTTGTTCCTCCTCACTCGGGCCTTCCTGCTCTCCTGCTTCAGCTTCAGCGTTCGGAGCTTCTGCTGCCGGCGCTTCTCTCGGTACCACAGCTGCTCGCAGTACTCGTCCACGCTGAGGCTGTTGACCATCTGCAGGTCTTTGTAGCTCCTCAGGGGAGAAGGCCACGAGTTCCTGTGCGCGGCCGGAGGTGGAGGCTGGGGACCGGGCAGCCTCCCCGGCGGCTGGAGGCCCTGCTGGGGGATGACGTGGACCCGGTAGCGGGCCTGCAGCTGGCTGTAGCTCTGCTCCTGGGAGCTGCAGCTGTGGACTCCGGCGTCGCTCGGCTCCAGACGCTGGATCAGCAGACCTCGCTTCATGTGGAGGCGGCGGTGGTCGTCGCTCAGAGGCAGCTGGAGGACGGAGATGTTCAGTTTATCAATCAATCAGTCAGATTCTATTCATATAAAACTTTGCATACAAACAAAAATGCAACAGAAAGGTAATGAAAAAGTGTAATAAAACCACAAACAGCAGTCAAGGTGGCAATAAAAGACTCTAAAACACAGGAGAACTGAGGAAACACTATTTAAAACATGCAATCAGGAAACACCAGATAAAATTAAATAAAATAAGGTAAAATAGGCAAAATAAATAACTAAAATAAAAGAAATTAAATCAGATATCTACTATTAAAATAGAGGAAGAAAATGATACATGCACCGATCAACCACAGCATTCTGACCACTGACAGGTGAAGTGAATAACATTGATCATGTTGGTACTATGTGGTGTTCTGATGGAAAACCTTGATCAGACTTAGACGCCCAAATAAACATTGTCCCACAACAAACACACTCCCTCATGCAAATGGAAATCCCAAATGTCACTGGAGGAAAATGCACCCCACCACATGGAAACAACATCAACCAGTCAGGAACATGTTGAGGAACATGACAATGGTCCAACATGTTGATTTGACCTCCAAACTTCCTACAGCCCATTCTGATCAAGCATCAACAGGATGCAGTGGAACAAGTTTGATTGACAGAGGCCCCACTGGACAAGCCAGAGTACCCAAAGGATCCAGTGCCAACGTCCTGGTTCCAGACCCCATAGGACACCCTGAGAGGTCCTCTGGTCCAATGGTTCAGAGCATTTTGGACCACATAAGGAGGACCAACACGATACTAGGCAGGTGGTCATGATGTTATCTCTGATGAGTTTACGTTTACATTGTCTCTGCACTGGTTACCTCTTTTAGAACAGATCCTTTTGTTAGTTCATAGAGTTTTTAACGGTCCAGGTCCTTTATATTTGTCCAATTTGCTTTTGTCTCTAAATCAGTTTTTGACACTGAAAATCAGCCTAAATAATGACTCTTTCCTGAGTCATTATTACAAACACATGACGTCGCTTTTGTCTCTTTATGGTCCTTTTTTCTCTGCAGTCATTTCATCTGTTTTCAGTGACCTTGAATCTATTAATGTTCATTTTGCAGGTTTTTTTCATTGCATTTTGCTCTTTCTTCAGTTCTGTCTTTTCGTGGCTGGTTTGCGTCTCTTTCCAGCAAATGAAATTAGCTCTAAGATGAGAAATCAATACAATCTATCAGATCAATCCAAAGCCTGAATATAAAGGCAGATCTTGAGTTTGCTTTTAAAAATATTAAAGCTCTCTGCTGCCCTCAGGTTTTCCAGAGATGTGTTTTTGATCTGGGGTTAGGTTTAATTAAGAAGCTGCTACCAGAAGACCTGAGGGCTCTGCAGGGTTCATAAGACAAAAGAAAGTCAGATCAATATAAAGGACCATTAAGAACTTCATGAACTAATAAGATGATCTTAAAATCAGTTCTAAAAGAGACACAACAACCAGTTCAGAAGCCTCTCCGCTGATCAGAACTCACCTCTCTGCCGTTCTGGTTCCATCTGATCTCAGCCTGACTGGACCGAGGCGAGCACTCCAGGAAGGTGGAGTTTCCTTCGACGCCGTAGACCTGCTTCACCTCCACGGACTCGGAATCTAAACCCACAAACAGAAAGACGGAGGTCTATCGTCTGCTCTCAGAGATGCACAAAGTGAAATAGTGTGAAGTGTTTTTACCCCTTGTGGTGGGATTTATGTGATTCTAAGTAGAGAAAGATGATTAGAAAAGTTGAATCATTGAGGCAAAAACACGTCAGAGTCACTTTGTGGTACTTATCCTTGTCTTTTCAGCCAATTTGTCTGTTTTCTATGATTTGGAATCTATGCACGTTTATTTTGCGGAACTATTTCTGATCTGTTTGATGCTAAAAATCAGCCTAAAAAAGGTAAAGAAACATAAATAATAAACCCAGACAACAGAAAGAAACACTTTTAAACATTTTATAGAGAACAGCTTTACAACATTTCATCCTTTCCTTCATCATTATCATCATTATTTAGCCTTGAGGAAATTAAAACTGCTGTTACAAACTTTATCCACTAGAGGGCGCCACACTCCTCCTTAACAACTTTTTATATTATTTTGATTATTTCTGCCCAAACTAGTTGATCAGCTTGAAAAAGTGACGCCAGCACAGGAAAAATAAACAGTACAAGTAAAAAATTAAAGCACTGATTTGATAAAATGACATCAGGCTGTTTCAGTTCCACACTAACGATCATAATAACTACAACAAAATAAAGTTGACAGCTTAAAAAGGAAAAACGAGCTGCTTTTAAGCTGCATATAATCCTAAAATGAATGTGTTGAGTTTTTATGGTGTTTGGTCAAATAAAATAAGACATTTGAATTCAGCTCAGTGAATGTTTTAGCAAGATTTTGATGTTTTATAAACCAAAGTAATTAATTACTGATCAAAATAAATGTATATATTCGCAGCCCCAACATCCATCCATCATCTATACACCGCCTAATCCTCTGTAGGGTCGTGGAGGGGTGGAGCCTATCCCAGCCGACTTGGGTGAAGGCAGGAGACACCAGCCTATCACAGGGCTACATATAGAGACAAACAACCAACACTCTCATTCACACCTTAGAATCAATTTAGAATCAGCATGTTTTTGGACTGTGGGAGGAAGCCGGAGTGGTGAAAACCTACGCTGCACAGGGAGAACATGCAAACTCCACACAGAAAGATCCCAGGTGTCCTAACCGGGACGCGAACTGGGGATCTTCTAGCTGTGAGGCGACGCTGCTAACCACCGAGCCACCGTATACATACAGTCAGCATTGGAAGAAGTACCTGGATCATGTACTTAGGTGAAAATAACATTACCACAGTGTAGAAATACCACAAATAAAAGTGCTCATGTTGCATAATAATGTATATCATGTAATATTATATCTATATGTCCATCACTATAATGTTGTTTGAATGAATAATATTTATACAGAATATTAATATTGCATAAGCTTTACCTTAATCTAACAATAACAAACCAGAAATGAATTATAGGTTATAAGTTGTATTACGGGCCGGTGGCTCGGTGGTTAGCAGTGTCGCCTCACAGCTAGAAGATCCCCGGTTCGCGTCCCGGTTAGGACGCCTGGGATGTTTCTATGTGGAGTTTGCATGTTGGGTTTTCACCGGGTTCTTCAGCTTCCTCCCACATTCCAAAAACATGCTGAGGTTAACTGATGATTCTAAATTATCCGTAGGTGTGAATGAGAGCGTGCTTGTTGTCTGTCTCTATGTGTAGCTACCTGTACCTGTCCAGAGTGTCTCCTGCCTTCACCTGAGTCGGCTGGGATAGATTCCAGCCCCCTACGATCCCAAAGAGGATTAAGCGGTGTATAGATAATGGATGAATGTTGCATTATTAATCTCATCTCAACGAAAAGTATTTTTAAAAAGCAGCAGAAAATTTAAAGTCATAAGTGATGTACAGGTAGGAGCTGGGATATCTACTTAAATGTACGTCACACTGCTGGAAATAATGAGGTGTTTTTACAGTTCTGATACTAAAAATCTACATTTTTTGCAGCTAATGATGCATCAGACATGAAAACTGCAAATTAAACTTAAACAACAGGCATGTATTTACACCTTTTATCCCAATTGTGTTCACTGAATTCTGTAAAATGTATTAAATATCAATAAAATCAGTTCTGAGTCTTTAGCTTTGACATGTTTCCAGGTGAAAGAAGAGTTTGGACCCAGAGGTCGACTCAATGCTTCACATTAAAGCCATTAAATGGGCTCATGTGTTCTTCAGGTGTTTCATTCCTGCAGCGACTCTTTAACTCTTTAATCAGACTGAACATTTCTGTGTAAACCTTCTTTCTGTAACCGATCAAAGGGTTTAAATGAGTTCATTCATTCCTCACCGTCCTCTGTGATCGGACACTGACTCCAGGGGTCTCCGTACTTCACATCCTGCCGCCGTGCGCGCCTGGAAGACACAGCTCAGGTCAAATTTAAATGCAACGTCATTTCACCCTCTTGTCTGGACATCGCTGTGTCTCCTCGCAGTCATTTTTGACTTTATTTGCAGAGTTTGGATGCAACTGTCATAGAAGGAGACTTGAAATGACCAAATAGAGACGATAAATTACATAAAAAAAAAAAACACTCTAAGCCAGTGGTTCTCAACTGGTGGGTCGGGACCCAAAAGTGGATCGCAAAGTCATTTTTAGAGGGTTGCAGAGGCATGCCCCCCCCCCCAAAAAATAGTGGTAAGAAGTCTTTTATTTTGAAGGACGTGTTTCTTATGGCACAGTTTGCTTTCAGTAGCAGGATATTTAGTGGTGGTGACACCAGTAGTTGCCTAATATTAATCTCTAGGTTTGGTTCTGCCAGCTTAATGGAGAAATTTATGCTAAAATGAGCCAAAAATGAACCAAAATGTGCTCAGAATCTGTCAAAATGAGCCAAAATATGCCCAAAACTTGGCAAAAAGTGTCCAAATATACCAAAATGAGCAAATAATAAGCCAATTTTTTCCCAAGCTGCATCAGAATGTGTTGAGACGACACCCAAATAAACCTTAATTTGTTAACAGGAACAGTTAACTTCAAAAAGTAGGGTCAGAACTGTTATTAATAGAGACATAGTGGGTCCTGAGCCTGGACCAGTTGAGAACCACTGGTCTAAGCAACTACAAACAGCCAAAATGTGGTTTTAAGCTGATATTAACCAACACGGCACGCTGGAGTTTCCTTACAGCTCTACAACCTGAGCAGGCCATCATTAGTGAGACATTTCTTGTGGTTTATATGATTATTTATCCAGCTGTTCTTAGTGTAACAGAATAACTTCCTTTAAAGAAGACGGACGTATTAAAACATGAATAAATACTGCTTATTACGCACACGTTCGATGCAGTTTAAGATAATAAAAGATAAAGCAAGGAATAAAAATAACAACACAACAATGTGAATTACAATATAATATAATAAATTATAATGAAAACAAAGAAGAAATGATCTTCTGAAGAGCGACACAGTGAGGAGAGGAGAGGAAAAATGGTCGAAATACTTAAATCAACTGACAGAATCAGAGTTTATACGCTTAGAAAAGGGTGTGAAGGATAATTTGAGGCGTGCAGACGTGTTCTAAAGAGTGGACTCTGGGTGGAGAAGAGAATCAGAGTCAGATTATGGCACAAGGAGGTGGAAGGAGAGACGACTGAAACAACAGACAGTATTTTCATAACCTCCAGTTTCCTCATTTATAACCTCGGTAGCTTCATTTCTTCACCGGCAGCAGGATTTAATGCAACTCTATCTGAAGGCTCCACGCTATCTGCTGCTGTCAGCTGCTGTTTAACGGATGAGTCTAATGTCTACTACAGTAACACACACAGTTCATAGAAGTCCTGTCATATAGAATAGAGAAACTGCTCTTTGTACATTTATTTAAAGCGGCTTTCCACAGCTGATAAATCGGAGTGATGTAAGGATTAATAAACTCAAAAAGGTCAGCAGGCCGAGCCCCTTGTTTTGTCTGTTTTTGATTGTTTGTGGTTAGTTTGAGCCACATTGGTATTGTTTTTACTCCCTTTGTGGTCATTTTAAATCTCTTTTCGGTATTTTTAAGTCTCTTCATGGTTGTTTTTAGTCTCTTTGTGGTCATTTTGAGTCCTTCTGCGATTGTTTTGAGTACATTTGTGGTCAATTTAAGGTTTTTGAGGACATTTTAAATGTCTTTTTTGGTCTTTTTAAGTCTCTTTGGGGTTGCTATGAGTCTCTTTTAACTCATTTTGTGGTTGTTTTTAGTCTGTTTTCTATTGTTTCTGGTCATTTGGAGCCACATTGGGATTGTTTTGAATCTCTTTTTGGTCATTTTGAGTCTCTCTGCAGTCCTTGTTTGTCTCTGCAGTTGTTTTAGTCTCTATTTGCAATGATTTGATTCGATTTTTAATTGCATCTTGCTCTTTTCAGTTGATTCAGTCTCTTTGCGGTCAGTGTGCGTCTCCTTCCAGTTGCTGTTTTTCTCTCTTCGCAGCTGTTTTCTATTCGTGCTCATGTTGATATTTGCTGATATTAATGCTGTGCTTGTTTCGAGCCTCTTTCATGTGACCTGCCGTGGAACATTCGATCCACCGCTGCAGGGGTCTGATATCACTTTCAGTCACAGCACAGCTCTGCAAAGGTTCGACGTTTTCCTGGCGCTGGGGAAGCTGCAGCAGTTTTCAATTTGTCTCATTTTTCACTTCATTTATTTCGTTTAATGCATTTAAAAAGAAGTCGTAAAACTCGATGTTCTAGTATTTGTATCTGAGGGGAGATGTAATTTTACCGTGACAGATATCTCTAACGGAGTCGATGGTATTAGATGTTACAAGCCTGGTGCGCTGTGGTTTTTATGAGTTCATTTTAAAGGTTTTCATGTGGACGAGAAAGTCTGTAATTTGAGATACTATCTTCCTTCCACTGTACTATTATTATTCTTCTGTAATGCAGCGTAGATGTTTGAGATGCTTGCGGTAACATCAGCCTCTGTGCTGGTCCATTTTTCTTAATTACCTCCATCAAGGAGGTTATGTGATGGCCGGCGTTGGTTTGTTTGCAAAATAACTCAAAAACTCATCGACGGATTTGGGTGAAATTTTTAGGAAATGTGTGAAATGGGACAAGGAAGAAATGATGACATTTTGGGACGGATCCGGATCACCGTCTGGATCCAGGAATTTTTTTAATGTAGGTGTAACCAGGTGGACAATTAAATGCGGTTCACTCTAAAAGCCACCAGAGGGCACTCTTGTTTTTGGAGTAACCCCCTCTGACCACATGACATTTTAGGTCTCCACGCGACAGATAGCGACAATGGCGGAGTTCTCTTTCCTTCCTGAGCGACATACGCACGGTTGGGTTCTTATCTCTGGTTGTCTAAGAAGCTGGGAGGCTGTTAGGAGCTGCCACGCTAGAGGCCGCGCCTGTTCATTAGGTCAGATGGGGTGAAGGCCGCATTGTCGGTAGGACATTTGAACTGTATGTAATTATATTTGTATCTGTAACGTCCCATACAAAATATGTGAATTGGGAGATTGTGTTGGGGGTGGACTGAAGCTCCTTGGTGGAAGTATGAGCTCTCTGAGGGCTTTTCTAGTTTAGAAATTGCTTTAGTTTTTTAATACACTTTCATACGTTGTGTCATTTGGTTAAGGAGCATCAGCAAAATAAGAATTTCATTGTCCAGTGTGCCTGCATGGTTTCTGTGCACGTGACAGTAAACCTCTTGAATCATGAATCTTGATAATGTTGCTCTGAACTGGAGGAGAAACTAAAAAGTTAGATTTAAGATAGATATTATTATTAACGTTGCCAGTTTAGTTTCATTTAGTTGAACTGATGGTCCAGTATTCTGCTGAATCCTCCTCTCTTGCGGTGTTTCTGTACCTCTTGCTGGAGGGGAAGAACCTGGAGCAGGTCTGTCCATCCCAGGAGCAGTAAGGATCTCTGGCCAGGCAGCACTCGGCACAGTCGGACCCGTACAGCTCACACCTCTGGAGGCTCAGCTGGACGACGCCGACCTCACTGGAGACGTACAGATGTTGCTGTGGAGGAGATGGTTCACTGTAACTCCATGTGCTGCAGGAGCTGTGTGTTTTGGAGTGACTGGAAGTTGCTCAACATGTTCCTGCATCTATACTTAATATTTAAACGTATGAAGTTGTACTATTTTTGGACACACACTGGTTTTTTTTACCAGGTTAAAAGTGGTTTTAGTGAGTTTTTTCTAATTTATATCAAGACCAGATCAGAGCATCCTGCACAGATCATACAACCACCCTAAGGTAAACTTGTAATATTGGAATTCATAAATAAACTTTAACTTGAATATAGTTTTTTTAAAAAAACAGAGGGAAGTGAAAAATGCTAATGATAATGTTTTATAAAGTCAGGTTTGTGTTCATTTATGCTGCTGTCTTTTTGACCAGGATGCTCTTGATCTCAACAAGACTCAGACAAAGACAAGACAAAACTGAGTAAAAAGGGTAAATTAAAAATAAAAATAGTATCAAATCACGGTTTGTTCCATTTTTACTTCCCTTTTACTAAACTTTAAAATCACTGACCTCTTTAAAAAAGATGCTAGTTAAAAATTTGAGTATTTACAGGCAGATATTTCTGTAAAACACTGACTTTATGCCATTTTAGACCATTTCTGAGTCGTTTCATGTGAGCTTCTGTAATTTTAAACAGTTTTGAGCAATTTTTGGACAAATTTGGAGTCCAATTGATTATGAATAAATACATGTTTCCAGCCTCTACAGACTCTTTCTCTCTCCTCTGCTCATCAGCTGTAGAAAGATGTTTCACCATGCTGGATGTATCTTCTTGTATCTGATCCACCATGTTGGATTTTCCTCTTGTGATCATTTTGAACACATTTTGAGGCATTTCTGAACAGGTTTAGGCCATTTTAGACCATTTTTGAGTCATTTTGTGCAACTTTATAGAATTTCGGGTACTTTTTAAGTCATTTTTGAACATTTTTATATCATTTTGTACAAGTTTATTTCCTTTTTGACAAATTTTAAGTCATTTTGGACATAAATAATTACATTTCTACAGCCTCTACAGACTTTTTCAGCTGTAGAAAGATGTTTCACCATGCTGAATGTATCTTCCAACAACTTCCTCCTCTGTTCACTGTTTCTGAGCCATGCTGCATTTGTTTTATTGATCCACTAGGTTTGATTTCCCTCTCAGTCTATCCATGGAAACACTATTCAACCTAAAAACTCTCTCTGTGGTATTTTTTTGTTGTTTTTTAATGGTAATTCTTCACTGTTGGCCGCATCCCTGCCAGTCACGGCTCAGGAATTTTTGTTTCTGTTAAATAATCTGGTGAAAACAATTAAATATTGGCAAACGTTTGAATTTTGAAAGAGATTTTGATGAAATATCACAATTTTAAGCTTAGACTTGGTGGAGAACGTCACATATGAGTGGGTCAAGGACTGGCGTGAAGTTGAAAATGTGACGATTCTTTCAGTTTTTACACTTTCTGGTGTCATTTTGACATTAAAAAAAGAGAACACATGCCTTTTAAACTTACTGGTCGGTTTTCAGAGGGTTAAATCAAATATAAAAGTTTTCTATTGGGGCTAATTTTCTAGGTAACAATGAGAATTCAACCTTTGTGAATCTGAACCAGAGCTGCTGTGACGTGGAAACCTTCTAATAAACGTCCTCATATCTCTGCGGCGTCTGAATAAAAACCTGCTGTGCAGAAATAAAAGCCAGAACCAGGCTGACGGATGAACTCACCCTCTTCGTCGACAGCTTCATGCTCAGGATGGGAGTCGGACTCTGTGGGATAAAAACAGAAAACAGACGATAGAATTCATACATCAGGTACGATAAGGAACATTCCCGATAACCTGGTTAAGGATGTGATTTATGATAAGAGGGATACGGTCCAGCACGAAGTTTATCAGTCTGATGTTGCACAACTTAGAGAAATGGTGCTCGGTGTGATTCGTGTGGAGAGATGAATTAACTCTGATTTATACCAAAGAGACGCCTGATTCAGGAGCCTTCAGATGGATTCTACGGTTTTAGAAATCACTATTTAATTCAGGTGCTTCATTAGACTTTACAAATGGTAGCAAAAGACACTATTTTCAGCTGTGACTCTGCAGAAATACTCTCACTCAAGTAAAAGTCCTGCTTCTAAAATGCATCTTGTTGCATCTCATTTTAATCCATTTTAACTGGATTTTCACTGGACACTCATAACGAGCGGTAAGTCAGCTGCAGTACATTCAGAACGCTGCTGCTCGGGTCCTGACTAGAACCAGGAAGTAAGACCATATTAGTCCTGTGCTCAGGTCTCTGCACTGGCTTCCTGTCGCTCAGAGAACAGACTTTAAAACAGCTTTGCTTGTGTATCAGTCCCTCTATAGTCTAGCACCAATACATCTCTGACATGTTGGTCCCATATGAACCATCTCGGACCTTGAGAACCTCAGGGACCAGGTCTTCTGCTGGTGCCCAGAGTCAGAACTAAACATGGTGAAGCTGCATTTCAGTTCCATGCAGCTAAACTCTGGAACAGTCGTCCTGATGACGTGAGACAGGCCTCGACTCTGACAGTGTTTAAGTCCAGGCTGAAAACGGTTTTGTTTAGCCGTGTATATAACGACTGAAAGTGTCCTGTCTGCACTCTTCTCTTTTACTTTATTCTGATTATTATTCATGTTTTATTGATTATGTTTTAATTGTAATTGTGATTTTTTTTATATGTTTGAATTTCATATTTTAACTTCTTTTTTTATGTTTTCATTGTAACTGTGTTTTTTTAAACCTTTCTCTTATCTGCACTGTAACTTTTATGTTTAAATTTTATATTTTAACTCATTTTTTAATCATGTTGTCTTAATGTTTTGTGAAGCACTTTGAATCACCTTGTTGTTTAAATGTGCTCTATAAATAAACTTGCTTGCTTTAACTCATTCGTGCACTGAAGAATGAACAAGTGAATCCACCAGAAGAGGCCTAAAACCCTGAACTCTGACTCCTGTTTGCAGACGAACCTGCAGGAATGCAGGACGAAGGGTCGAGTGACAGAAACACCACCAGCGTTGGCCTTTAACATCAGAAATATTTCAGGGGAGGAATTCCTCAGTCAGCGCCGCGACTGTCTCCGAGGTCAGAGCAGCTACCGACGTTACAGTCCGACAAGTTCCTTCTTCTTCTTCTTCGTGGAGCTAAAATTACTCCTCGGCTCCATTTTTCCAGCTCGCTGACTCGTTTCAGCGCCTCAAAGGGAGTCGCCGACCTCTGACCGACTGAACCGAGTGGTCGATCCTGAGGAGGAGGAAGGTGGTACGGCTGTTCACAGTGATCTGGTTCTGTGTTCTGTCACCAGCCCACCGACTTCAGCTGGGAATGGGTTCGTTCCCGTTTAAACGCTGTTTAAACGCCGCATCCTGTTTGTTTGTGGAGCTTTTCTCTGCTTCCTTCACCTGCGTTTAATGTTTGATTTCCTCATTTAATTTTCTGACTTCCCTCCTCCACATCCTCCTCTATTTCTGTCTTTGCTGCACATTCTGTCTGTTTTTGTTTGCGCCTTTCAGACCTGCACCACTTCCTGTTTATCTGATTGCATCTGAACGTGTCCGAACAAACACCCTGCTCACTTTTCTGTAAACGTGCCAGCTCAGATCAAATCTGAACGTCATGCAGTCACGTTAACAGACATGCCCAGTCAACATTTCAGCACCAACACTGGTCCAAAAACATCCATAATCCAGGTTTTGACTAACTGACTAACTGTTGCTTCCAGCTGTTTGTAGGAGTTTTTCGTCTGAGTTTTTAAAAAAATCAACTTTTTCTATATTTCAGCACCAATACTGGCCTGAAAACATCATTAGAATCAATAAACACCTTTCCTCTTCACTTTGCTCTACAGTTTCACATCTGTTCCCAACTGAAAACTCCATAAAGTCCACATTTCAGCACCAATACTGGTCCAAAAACATCCCTTAAAGCAAAACACACAGTCTGGCAATCACAAAACGTCTTTCTCATTCACTTTCCTCTGTAATTTCACATTTGTAAGCCTCAGCGAAAATAAATACATAAATCCAGGTTTTGACGAGGAGGAGCTGAAGTTTAGTTTGTTGATTCCAGCTGTTTGTAGGAGTTTGTCCTCTGAGTTTAAAAAAAACCCCAACTTTTTCCACATTTCAGCACCAATATTGGCCTGAAAACATTCCAGAAAGCAAAACACACAGTCTGACAATCACTAAACACCTTCTATATTCACTATTACCAACTGAAAACTCCATAAAGTCCACATTTCAGCACCAAAACTGACTCAAAAACATCAGTTTAACCATCACAAAACGTCTTTCTCATTCACTTTCCTCTGTAATTTCACATCTGTAACGAACTGTTAAGTCCATAAAAATCAGTCTAGTCTGTAAAAGGTCAGATTAAATGTTAAATGGTAAATGGTCTGCAATTATATAGCGCTTTTTTCTACCTTAGTGGTTCCAAAGTGCTTTACAATGTGTTTCTCGTTCACCCATTCACACACCAATGGCGACAGAGCTGCCATGCAAGGCAATGGTTCTCAACCGGTCCAGCCTCAGGACCCACTATGTCTCTATTAATAACAGTCGCGACCCAAATTGTTGAAGTTTGCTGTTCATGTTGACAAATTAAGGTTTATTTGGGTGGAGTCTCAACACATTTTGATACAATTTGGGAAAATTTTGGCTTATTTTTTTGCTCATTTTGGTATATTTGGACACTTTGGCCAAGTTTTAGCATATTTCGGCCCATTTTGACAGATTCTGAGCACATTTTCGTATATTTTTGACACATTTTAGCATAAATTTCTCCAATGAGCTTGCAGAGCCAAATGTAGAGGTTAATAGTGGGCAGCTAAACCACTAAATATCCTGCTATTGAAAGCAAACACGTCCTTTAAAATAAAAGACTCTATACCACTACTTTTTTTGGGGGGGGAAGCTTCTGCGACCCTCTAAAAATGGCTTTGCGACCCACTTTTGGGTCCTGACCCACCAGTTGAGAACCACTGATGTAAGGCACTAATCTACCATTGGGAGCAACTTGGGGTTCAGTGTCTTGCCCAAGGACACTTCGGCATGCGGAGGGGCCGGGGATCAAACCGCCAACCTTGCGATCAGTGGACAACCTGCTCTACCACCTGAAAGAGACATTCACCAGTAAGAAATATAACACCCAATCAACATTTCAGCACCAACACTGGTCCAAAAACATCCATAATCCAGGTTTTGACGAGGAGGAGCTGAAGTTTAGTTTGTTGCTTCCAGCTGTTTGTAGGAGTTTGTCCTCTGAGTTTAAAAGAAAATTTACTTTCTACCAATAACAGTTCAAAAACATCACAGAGAGCAAAATACACAGTCTGGTAATCACTAAACACCTTCTATATTCACTATGACCAACTGAAAAGTCAATAAAATCCATATTTCAGCACCAAGATTGGCCCTAAAACATTAGTTTAACCATCACAAAACGTCTTCCTTATTCACTTTCCGCTATAATTCAACATCTGTGACAAACTGTTAAGTCCATAAAAACCAGTCTAGTCTGTAAAAGGTCAGATTAAAGACGTTCACCAGTAAGAAATATAACACCCAATCAACGTTTCAGCACCAACACTGGTCCAAGAACATCCATAATCCAGGTTTTGACGAGGAGGAGCTGAAGTTTAGTTTGTTGCTTCCAGCTGTTTGTTGGAGTTTGTCCTCGGAGTTTAAAAAATCAACTTTTTTCTTCACATTTAAGCACCACTAATGGCCCCAAAACATCATTAGAATCAATAAACACCTTTCTTATTTGCTTTGCTCTACATTTTTGACACCTATTACCAGCTGTAAAGTCGTAGTTAGACTTCATCATACTTGGACATATTTTTACGTGATCAGAACACGTGACTTTACCAGACTGACGGAGCAGAAATCTTTCATATGTCATGTCTTTTCCACTCTTTTATTCTGCCTCCTCGCCTCTGCCTCCCTTTTCACACAGAGTATCTTGGGAAAATATGTGCCCTGCTATCTGTTTTTTGCATTTAGTGGCGTTTTTCCAGCCAAATATGTTCCACTGGAAGCTTCACATCCCATGATGCAGCGCTGGCAGATGGGCACAGGAGACACCAAAATAAAGCTCTGTGACTTTTAGCCATAAAAGTCCTGAGCAGCTACACGACAAGTCTGGAGGTTTAAAGGCTCTGTGGGATAAAACGGGGAAGAAACATGAACCTAGGAGCCGATTCCTGGCAGGCTTTCATGTATATTAACTGAATAAAAGTCCTGAAATCACCACAGTCTGTGACGTGACTCCTCCCCGTGCTTCATAAAGCTTCACTGGCTGCTGGATCTCACCTGGAAGACGGTCATCTCCTCCAGGATGATCTCCTCCGAGTCCCAGTTGTCTTTAATGACCGACACTGCCTTCACCACCTTCCCATCATCTGGAAGCAACAAGAAGAAGATCGACTGGCATGTTAAAACCACACTAGAAAGGACATTTGTCATTTATATTCAGGATCTGACACCTCCTTTTCTCTGGGATTGTATTTACTCTCATTGTAGGGGCTTCCACCTCTGCTAGTTGTTGTTGATAACCCTGACCCTAACTAGACGATCAGGAAGAGCCAGTTCCCTCTAAATGTTATATAACAGCACAAGTTCACCAAACACAGTGCATGAGAGCATTTACATTTTATGATCTGATCAGTTTTTGTGCAGGGACAGCACACAATTAAAAGTAACCTCATCAGAGTTAGCTAGCAGCTAATTAGCATCATGTTGTTCCTGAGCAGGTACAGAGAAGGAGAACAACCACAGAGCAACAACTACATAAAACAATACAGAACATGGCCCCTATACGCCTGAATTTATTTATAATTATATAAAAACAATAATTTAATGTGTTTTTTATTTCAAGTTGATGTTAAATTAAGTGGAGATTGTTAATTTGTCTACATCAGTGGTTCTCAACTGGTCCAGCCTCAGGACCCACTATGTCTCTATTATTAATGGTCGCGACCCAGATTTTTGAAGTTTGCTGTTCTTGTTAACAAATTAAGGTTTATTTGGGTGTAGTCTCAATGCATTTTGATACAACTTTGGAAAATTTTGGCTTATTTTTTGCTCATTTTGGTATATTTGGACATTTTTGCCAAGTTTTGGGGCATATTTTGGAACATTTTGACAGATTCTGAGCACATTTTCGTATATTTTTGGAATGTTTTAGCTTAAATTTCTCCAATAAGCTGTCAGAGCCAAATCTAGAGGTTAATAGTGGGCAACTACTGGTGTCACCACCACTAAATATCCTGCTGCTGAAAGCAAACTGTGTCATAAGAAACACGTCCTTAAAAATAAAAGACTTTATACCACTACTTTTTACTTCTGCGACCCTCAAAAAATGGCTTTGTGACCCACTTTTGGGTCCCGACCCACCAGTTGGGAACCACTGGTCTATGGGACATATAGTAGATATAAAGGTGTAACGCAACAGGCATTAATGGTAAAGATTTTTTTATTGATGCCGCAAATGCCATTCAAACTGGTCCTAAGAGAAACCAGTGCTTGCAAAAGGTTCCTAGGTATGTAATGAATATGCAGGAACCAGCACTGAGGGAATGCATACGCTATCTGGGCTGCAGCGGTACGTTGCAAATTTGCGACAACCAGCGTTAAGGGGTTAAATATCCATCATGTGTTTTCTTCCTGATCGTAGGAGTAACACAACTGGACCATGAACTTTATACTTACAGATGATTTTAGGATCCGAAGCTGCTTTAAAATGGCTCCAAGTGAGCTCTTCAGACTTTCCCACTCTGGTGTTTGTGTCTGAGTCTAACGAGTGGATTAATGTGTTCTATTTAAACTGGCTCAGAGGAGTCACCAGCTGTAGTCAATCGTAATCATTCAGGAGAAAAAATAGATTACCACAACTTTCTACATCACCAAAACTGATCATTCAGGTTGCTGTATGTATATTTTTGACCCAGTAGATTCCCATTTGTCATATTTCCAGAAAACCTTCAATAAATGTATGAAAGAACCAAAATGTACGACTGTATTTTTATGACAAGGATTCATGTGTTTCAGTTCAGAGTTTTAGGAATGACATGATAAACATGGCCTTTACAAGTGAATGTAAGCTTTAGTTCATGACTTCTGTACACATAATAAGAACATTACATCAAAACAAGATCACTTATGTAAAGGGTTAAACTGATTTACTGATTATTATTATTGTTATTATAATAAAGTCTGATTTAGTTCTTATTAAAGCGCTTTCAAAACATCGAGATTTCAAAGCCTAGAACAGTTTTCTGATTAAAAAAGTATGGTGATTATTTTAATTTAACAACTGTGTTTACTGTTAACTTTTTACAGCAGGATGTTGTGTTAATTCAGCAACATTAACGGATATGAACATGTGCTTAAATCTGAATGCCTTCAGTGGAGTCAACGATGACCTCACTGACTTTTCAAGACTATAATTAAATTATATAATGAACCACATAAACAAGTGGCTCAGCAGCCTGATGTGTTTCTAAAACACAGGGAGATCATCTGGTCTTAATCTATTAGATGGAGTGTAAAGGTCCGCCCAGGTGGAGCCGTGTGACTTAACTCTAAAGAGCAGGAAGCATTAATCAGGCAGGTGAATGTGCAGCTGAAGGGGAGATGAGAGACGCTTCAGAGGAATCCACTTAGAGGAGATGAATGAAGCCGTCGCTGCACCTTTAGCCTCTCGGCTGTCGGCAGCAGTTAAAGAACCTCCATCATTAATCAGCAGCATCATAAATACCAACCTGCAGCTTCACACCGCGGAAAGAACCTCTTCACCTCAGACACTCTTCACAACCAAGAACCTTCAAATGACTAAAGAACATGTTGTTTTCCTGAACAATGATAAGGTTTTTAGCCTGGAGCTGACGGTGCAGCTGTTTGAGCTTCTTTTCCAACAACACACTACAAATATTAAAGCCTTATTACAAGTATAAATGACACTATACAGGCCGTCAGTGTGTTGGAAGTGCTTTGAAAACTATATTTTTGAACTGATCTTTAACTTTTAAAGGCGGTGTATTGTTAGGAGCCCACAGTAAATAATAATGGTGGGGAAAAAATAACATAATGGGGCAACAGAGCAGTAAAACCGAGGCCACTGGAGAGAACAAGTGATGATTAACTCAGTTACTTGTCAACTATTAAATTAATCCTAAACCATTTTGATAGTTGATTAATTAGTTGTGCTGTTTTTAAAGATAAAAATGTCTCAACACTACATTGCCGCTTTGTAAATATTCACATTGTCTGGTTTCTTCTCTTCTTTATGACAATAAACTGGATAAAACATTCGTCATGTTGGGTTTTGTTAAATACTCACTGACAGTTTTCACCAAACAACTAATCAATTGATTGAGAAATTAACAGACGGATTATGAAAATAGAAACTCGGTGCAGCTCTACAGACTAAACCAGTGGTTCTCAACTGGTCCAGCCTCAGGACCCACTATGTCTCTATTATTAACAGTCACGACCCAAATTATTGAAGTTTGCTGTTCCTGCTAACAAATTAAAGGTTATTTGGGTGGAGTCTCAACGCATTTTGATACAACTTAAGAAAATTTTGGCTCATTTTTTTGCTCATTTTGCTATATTTGGACATTTTTGCAAATTTTTGGGGCATATTTTGGCCCATTTTGACAGATTCTGACCACATTTTTGTATATTTTTGGCACATTTTAGCTTGAATTTCTCTTATAAGCTGGCAGAGCCACATCTAGAGGTTAATAGTGGGCAACTACTGGTGTCACCACCACTAAATATCCTGCTACTGGAAGCAAACTGTCATAAGAAACACGTCCTTGGGGGGGCATGCTTCTGCGACCCTCTAAAAATGGTTTCGCGACCCACCTCTGGGTCCCGACCCACAGGTTGAGAACCACTGGACTAAACCATACAATGATATTCATCTCAAAATGCTAAGCTAAGTCTGTCTCATAAGCAACCTGTACATTAAATCTACACTCACAGTTTAACAACATCCACCATCACTGGCCTGAATAAAGGTGCTAACAGTGCTAGCTGAGGTAAATAAACCTCACTTTAACATGATAAACTAAACTGCTGCTTGGCTGTTTTCTGTTCAACGTTACAAAGTTCACAGGAGTTCAGGAGTAAAGTTGAACCAACCATGACTCACTCTGAGCAGAAGGTTTAAACATGCGACAACAGCTTCTTGACCCCAAACTGCAGCGGAGTGAGCAAATCACTGTCATTTATAAACCTACAGAGGAAAGGCCACAGCGGAGTTCAGCTCTGTGATCCACCAACACATCAGGAGTAAAACATCTGCACTGCATCTTTTCTTGTTGTGCAAATAAATCCTGTCAAAGCGTTCCTATTTGCTAATTAGCGTTTCCTGGTGCAGCCTGTGAACCCTTAGAACCCTCAAACCCATCGATGCTTTGAAAGGCATCCATATATATACACACCAATCATTCATAACATCATGACTTCCTGCCTAATATTATGTTGGTCCCCTTATGTGGTCAGAAATGCTCTGAACCGTTGGACATGGACAAGAGGACCTCTCAGGGTGTCCTATGGGGTCTGGAACCAGGACGTTGGATCCTTTGGGTGCTCTGGCTTGTGCAGTGGGGCCTCTGTCAATCCAACTTGTTCCACTGCATCCTGTTGATGCTTGATCACAATGGGGTGTAGGAAGTTTGGAGGTCAAATCAACATGTTGGACCATTGTCATGTTCCTCAACATGTTCCTGATTGGTTGATGTTGTTTCCATGTGGTGGGGGGCATTTTCATCCAGTGACATTTGGGATTTCCATTTAGCATGAGGGAGTGTGTTTGTTGTGGGACAGTGTTTATTTGGGTGTCTAAGTGTGATCAGTGTTTTCCATCAGAACACCACATAGTACCAATATGATCGATGTTATTCACTTCACCTGTCAGTGGTCAGGATGTTGTGTCGGTGTGTATTTTAAATTGCCAATATTATAACCAGAAACTGTAAAAACACAAAGAATCTTCAGATTTCCAACTTTCTGACGGTTACTTGAACTAATCACGAGCATATCTGCCCACTATTTTACACGTCTCATTCAAAAATTTGCAATAAAGAAACCATTTGCATCAAATTCTCTAAAAAGGCAGCGTTTCCACTGATCAGAGAGGAGAGCTGTTCTATTTATTCACCTCATGTCTGCATTGTTGTCGTTTTTAACTGTGGCTCCTCGATCGTAAATGATTTCGCTTATTTAAAGTTTTAAACCTGTGTCCTTTACTGCATTTTTATTGTCGTTGTAAAGCACTTTGAATGGCTCCAGTGTAACAAACGTATTATAGAAATCAAGCAGCCTCGTCTTTTCTGTTTTTCCACTCGTGTTTACCTACAAAGTTTTTTAGTTGCTGCTTTTCCCCACCTCAGAGGAAGTTTATTAATGAAAATGTTGGATAAATGATGGTTATTTCCTTCTCCTCTCTCCATGTTGCTCCTTTTCCGTCACTGACTACATGCAGCTGACACCTCAATGATCTCCACTTGCTTCTTCTGCTTTAAGGTAAGATTCCTGGGGCCTCATTTATCAAGCGTGCGCAGAAAGAGTTCTAAATTCTGTCGTACGAATGAAATTTAGAATGTGTGTAAGTACAAAAAAATCCGTATTTATCAAACGTGCGGACGCCGGTCGTACGCACACCAGTAAGTAACCGGTGATGATAAATCCCACCTGTTCCTAATGACCATGCTTGTGCACGGTTCAAGTCATTTGCATTCAGAAACGCCTCCAATTGACCATATATGGTAGCAACAACCCTTAAGATGCATGAATGGATTTTTGATCCCGTCACCGAAATCATGGCAAAGACGGCGAAGAAGAGGAATTTCTCCGACACCGAGATTGAGGTATTACTAGGCGAAGTTGAAACAAACCAAAAAATACTTTTTGGAACACTAAATGCAGGTGTGACCACCAAAAGAAATGGTTTGATATCAAACTCGGTGCCAGAAAACGCATCACAGCCCACAGATGCAAAATATCTGTAACTGGAGGAGGACAACCAACAACCCAGCTTTACCCATGGACGCCTGTAATACCAGCATCATCAGGGACACGGCACTATGTGGGATTATTCCTGACGGAGACACGGACATTCTCCCAACAGAACCAGCTGGACCATCGACCAGTAACACTACAGGTAAAATGAAAAGCTGGACTGAGGTGTTTGAAAAACATTTTAATTTGTGGATGTGAATTAAAATAAACGTGACTATAATCTGATGTTTCTTTAATAACTCAGAATCTCAAGCCAGTCCTGCCTGCGCTCAGGAGCCGGAGGAGTTGGAGGAACAGGAACAGCCGGGGCCATCCAAAACCCATTCAGTGCGTCCTGGCGGGGCGAGGGTGCTGACGGAGGCAGTGCTGCAGAATCAACACGACACCACCAAATCCATAAATGAAATAAGCAATCAACTGACCAACATCGCCAATACTTTACTGCAAATCAACGAGTCACTGGCACAGATTGCTGCGTGCCCATCGCAAATGTTAAATAAATAAACTTTAAAAATGTTGAATGATGAGATTATTTTCCCACACACACTTTCAATCTGAAACATGCAGGTTTACGTAAAATCTCTGTATGATCCTCTGGTTTGAATGGCAGCGACATTAGAGGGTGGGACAGGAGGGATCATTAGCCACTGCTTCAGTGGATATGCCCGATCACCTATAGCGGTGTTACAATAAACCATACGAAGCCCAGAAAATAATTTTGAAATGTTGTAACACTCACCAATGAGCCAACCATCCTCAACAGCTCCTGTTTGGAGGCAAACACCCACTAAGTCGTTCTGCAGAATGAATGAGTCGTGCGTTCGTCCAGACCACCGGGCAACAACGTTTAACGGAGACAGATGTGGATCGCAAATTATTTTTGTATTGATTGAATGGAATCCTTTCATGTTCACGGATCTGAATTCATTGTGTGATGGTGCTTTGACTGAGATGTGGTGCAACCTTTGGCTTTATTTATGTTTGGGAATCCGGCGATGGCGTGAAATTCTTGTTTAGTTTCGGCTTGCTATTGAACACTTTGATTCTCTAAGTGCATTCTGTTTGTAGTTTCACTGTTCTACCACTAAGTTTTGTGTGTACGCATGGTCAGAGTTGTGCTTAAATTTGCGCATGTTTCTACGCACAAGTACAAGTTGATAAATCCCATACTTTGCGTGGAAATGCTCCTACGCACTCATTACGCACACATCTGTGCGTACGCACGCTTGATAAATGAGGCCCCTGGTCTCTGTGCCAGACACCGTTGGCTCCTCCCTCCTCCTCCTCCTCCCCCTCCTCACCTGTGCCCAGGTGTAGAACATCATAAGGTCCGTCCTCGGCGTCCACTCGGTCCACCACCACCTTCTTCAACATGTAGGCCGAGTTGACCCGGGTCAGAACCGGACGGCCGCCCAGAGGCAGGACGGGTTCCCACATCAGCTGGTGCTGCCTCATGAAGCTCACGACCTCGTCGGGGAAGTCTTTGGTGGATTTGTGGAGCACGTCGTACGTCTCACTGGGACACTGGAGGAGGATTGTGGTTTTGGTTAAAATAAGCCATTAAAGACAGGGTTCTGTGGGATCAGACAGGGTTCAGTTCTTCTGCTAAACGATCAGAACATTTAGACAATATGGAAAAAAACAACATCAACATTTTTCTCTGGTGTAAAAATCTGAAAAGACACAATTACACTGCAAAAAAGGGTAGCCTAAATATAAGATAAAAACACTGAATTTGAGAAGAAATTACTTAAAAGTAGTGAAATTATTCATTTAATCATTTAATCACTGCAGCAAGTAAATTTTACTTGGTAAGAAATCTTGAAATAAGTTTTTTTTTTCTCAAATCTAAGATTGTACTGCAAAATCAAGGACTAAAAATGAGTAATTAACTTTTAAAATAAGCCAAATTATCTATCGTGTCTGAAAATAAGATTTTAAATCTTGACAAGTGCCAAGTATTTTGCAGTGTAGAAAGGTTTCTAATGTGGAGAAGATCAATCTGAGGGGTCACAAATTCAAGAAAGATTATAAAATACATGCTTAAACAGTGGTAAGAACAACTATCTGCATTAATTGGTCATAATAAGTGGTTCTGGATTATACTGGTCGATTGATGGCTCAATATTCTACCAACTCTGGTGTTACAGTATTTTATGATTTGTTATATTTTTCCTTGATTCTACCATGATTGGATTATTTACTCTTGTTGATCATCATTTGTCCAAACAGAAAAAGACATTAACACAATGTTTAAAAATAGAAGAAAAGGGGACGAACAGGTGGCAGAAAGGTGACAAAATTAAAGAGGAGTTGGTTTGGAAAGCTGGATTTGAGAGAGTCATGCATTCAAAATAGGGTAAAGATGACAAAAGGATGATGGAACTATGAAGAACACAGCAGGAGAGACAGATACGCTGATGACAACTTAATAAAGCTGAAGTCAACAACATGGAATCCACTGCTTCCTGTGCAGTGAGTCGCTGATCTAAAGGTTAAACCTCCAGCATCTGTGTTTCTCTCTGCTGTTAATCACCGAGTCCAAGCAGCCACACGGAGTTTAATTCCCTGCAGGGAGAACGAACCAACACCTGAACCACAAACCTGAACCTGAAGCCTCCCAGAGGAGCTTCAGCCGCGGCCGAGGTGTTAAATCAGCAGCGAGCTCAAGGGAAACTAAAGCTGCTCTCACAAATATAAATACCGGCCTGTCTGCACCGCACTCACAGAGAATTATGGGCTGTGGAGGTCAATACGGCAGTTTTTAAATATTAAAGCAAAGAAACTTAAAGCACTGCTGCAGCAAAACCAGAGAAAGTTAGTTCTGCAGCAGGGTTTTAACACTGAGCTGAAGGGTCTCTGAGGTTGTTTTGTGTGTCTTTTAAGAGACTTTATGTCACTTTGAGGACATTTTCTACCTGTTTTCAGTCAGTTACTGTCTATTTTCAGTCATTTTTCATTCTTTCTTAGTCAGTTTACATCTCTATGTTCATGTTTGCATCTATTTTTGTCACTCTGTGGTCATTGTTTGACTCTTTGTGGTCGTATTCTGTCTCTGAAGTCATTTTGGGTCTCTTTCAGTTCATTTTGTGTTTATTTTCCATAACTTTGTCTCTTTTTTAATGACTGTATTTTTGTTTTGCATATGTTTGTGTCTCTTTTTGGTCATTTTGTATCTTTTTTTAGTCCCTTTGCGTTACTTTGTGGCTGTTTTGTGTGTCTTTTAAGAGACTTTACTTCACTTTGTGGTCATTTTGCACCAGTTTTTAGTCAGTTACTGTCTATTTTCAGTCATTTTTCTTCGATTCTTAGTCAGTTTATCGTCATTTTGTGTCACTTTCTAGTCATTTTTTGACTCTTTGTGGTCACTTTTTGTGGTCACTTTTTGACTCTTTGTGGTGGTTTTGGACCCCATTTAAGTTGGTTAAGTCAATAAGCATCCCTTCTTAGTCATTTTTTGTCTCTTTGAGGTCATTTTGGGTCTCATTGAGGCCATTTTATGTTTCATTGAGGTTGTTATGGACCTCATTTAAGTTGGTTAAGTCATTAAACATCCATTTTTAGTCATTTTCACCTCTGAGGTAATTTTTTTCTCTTTTTGTGGTCATTTTGTGCTTATTCTCCATCATGTTGTGTCTTTTTTAGTCAGTTTTTGTCTATTTTTAGTCATTTTGCATCTCTTTTTATTAAGTTTGCCCCTGTGGTCATTGTGTGTCTCTTTATGGTCATTGCTTGTCTCTTTGTAGTTATTTTGCTTCCTTTCACTGGTCAGTTTGTCTATTTTTTGTCACTTTTAGTCCTTTCTTACTCATTTTGTGTCTCTTTGTGGTCACATTGGTCTCTTTTTAGTAAAATTTTCTCTTCGAGGTCATTTTGTGTCTTTTTGTGGTCGTTTTGCGTCTCCTTTAAGTCAGTTTGTGTCTATTTAAAGTCGTTTTGCATCCCATCTGGTTTGCATCTCTGGAGTCATTTTGCGTCTCATGTCAGTCAGTGTGTCCGTTTGTGGTTACGTTTACAGTGAAGACGGGGATGCTGTTATAAAAACTCACGGTTCCAGGTCTTGGATATGGGATCCGTCCTTTGTACTCGACCCAGCGATAGTCTGGACCTTCCTTATGGGCGAACGGTCCGTTAAAAGCAGCTCTGATAGACGCCATCGAATAAACACACACTGCTGAGCCACGGAATATGGAGCTGTGGGAGGAAGATAAGAGAAAGAAGAAGCAATTTATCCACGAGATGCAGTGAAGAGTTTGTAGTTTTGGGAGCTCAGAAGAGAGGACGAAGAGCAGAGCAGCGAGGACAGAAGGAGAAAAGAGGAAGGAAGGAGGAAGGAAGGAATCCTGGGAGGAGAAGAAGGAAAGAGGTGGGAGAGATTTTCTACTTCAGGGTTACAATAACAACCAGCTGGGCCTCTTCACCTCCGACCTCCTACACCACAGACTCCAACGGGCTCTGCAGCGCCGGGCGTGCACGTGTCGGCCGGCTGTGAGTGTGCACGTAAGAAGGGAGGAGGAGATGATTCCAGCGGCTCTAAAGAAACTTCCCTCAGTGGTTGAAGCCAAAGTGACAAAAGCTTCTCTCATGTATGTTGTGGTTCATTGTAAACTTACATATTTATTTTTAAATTTTATATTTTTCTTACTTACAGCTTTATTTCTTTTTTTTTCCATGGATTTCATTTTTTAAATTTTTAACTTGCATTTAATTTTTTTTTACGCTTTTCTTTTTTACTTACATTTTTATTTTCTTATTTTTTTTACATACTTTTATTTCTTAATTTTTTTTACTTACATTTCAATTTTTTATTTTTATTTACATTTTTATTTTATTTTTTGTTTTATTTTTATACTCACATTTTAATTTTTATACACAAATTTTATTTACATTTTTTTTACTTACAGCTTTATTTTTATATTTTTACTTAGATTTCAATTTTTTATTTTTACTTACATTTTCATTTTATTTTTTCAGCTTTTTTATTTTTATACTCTGATTTTATTTATATTTTTTAAACTTACAGTTTTATTTTCATATTTTTACTGACATTTCAAATTTATTTTTACTTATATTTTTATTTTAATTATTTACTATTTTATTATTTCACTCACATTTTTTAACTTACATTTTTATTCTTTACTTATATTTTATTATTTTCTTACCAGCATTTTTATTTGTATTTCTAAAACCTTTTTTCTAACATGTTTATTTTTCTTACATTTGTATTTTTCATAGTACAATGTACATTTTTACCTTTCATACTTTTCTATTTCCTATGTAACGTGAACAACTACCTCTGAGGAAGGTCACGATTTATTAACAAAAAGAAGATATATTGCACAGATTAGGGTTTTTAAGGCTTATTCCTGTGTAAATTTGACTGTTTACAAAATAAATAATCCAATTAACTCCTGAAAAACATAGAATCAGCAATGGTCGCGACACCAAAATGTATTAATGTATTATTAATGTTCATGTATTATCACACGGCTGCAGGTTTTCTCACCTGGACGTGCTGAAGACTCCATAGATGGTTGGATTCTGAGGATCCTTGGTCTCCAGAACAAAGATGTCCTCTAGAAAAACATACAGATTGTCTTAAAAATCAACATTATCAACCAAATTACTGTCTTAAAATGGAAAGAAGTTTCACTGACACAGAATTAAAACTGCAATAGAAGCTCATACAGGCCAGGAGGAGCCAATAATGGTTGTTATCTGGTCACAATTTTACAGTTTAGATGCAGTTTCTGTCCTCTGAACAGCATGAATCTGTACAAATAAAGTCAAACTGATTGACTGAATGGGAAAAAGTAGAATGTTTAATTTGGTAGATGTCAGCAGTAGTGAGATCCAGGGAGGAGAAATAAAGGAAGGAAAGGTGGATCATCTACTGCGGTTCTTGTCAAACAGAATAACGGAGACATACGGTGACGTCATCAGAAGAGCAGCAGCCAAAGAGGAAGGAAAAGGAGGAAGGGACGAACGCTACCGAGCTCGTCGAACTGAGTGTCGACTCCAGACGGACCCGGAACCGAACAGACCAGCCGGGCTTTCAGGAAGGTCGTCCAGCGGTTAATCAAACTCCTCTTTCCTCCGACGTCGTTCTGGAAAGGCGGCGAGAAACAGGAAGTGAAAAGACGGAGGGAGAAAATAAGAGAAGGGAAACATAATAAACAGGAGTTTTAAGGAAGATTTGACCTGTTGTTCTGCAGTTTTGGTGCAGATCAAAATGCAACATCTTATTTTTTCTTGACTAATTCTTCAGAGAACCTCCAGAAGATGATTTCTAGATAAGACCCTGAACAGAACTAACTCAGCCCTCACTATGACTGGACTTTTCAGTTCTGTATGTTTTCCACCTTGAATCACACGTTTTATCTGCCTCTCTTTGAGGTTATACCTTGCAGACTCGAGCCACTCGGCTGTAAACCCTCCGGTCCCACTGTCCGGCCTCCACAGCTCGCTCCTTAAAGAAGAAATAGACTTTATCATCGTCTGGACTGTGGGTGTCGGGGATGGAGAAGGAACCAACGAACTCCGGCTCTGGAAAACAGACGGCAGATATTTAGCTTTCTACGTGATTTAAAGATTAAAGGCACAACAAGTACAGATGCAGCGTGTGAAAGTGCATGCTTAGGTAAACACATTTACAGGACAATTAAATCATAAGACCACAGCTTTGGTTTTCATGTTCCTCCTTGAAATCTGACTTCGCTTGCCAATTTAATTTCATTTAATTCAAAACAGCTGTAATTATATAGCGCCATCTCAGGGCACTTTAAAGAGTAAGTTGAAGACTATTATATTATATTATATTATATTATATTATATTATATTATATTATATTATATTATATTATATTATATTATAGAGAGAAATCCAACAAATCCAGGAACAGTGGGAAGAAAAAACTCCCCATTAACAGGAAAAGAACTCCAGCAAACCAGGCTCAGGGGAGGCAGATATCTGCCTCGACTGGTCGGGGTTAAGATGAAGGGAAAATCTATGCAAGCTCTTATGCGTGAAATCAATGTTTTTTTTCAAATTCTGACATTGTTCTGACTTTAAGTGGATGGGAAAAAATCACAACTGGAGAGATTTTAATTTACTGATATTTAAATTCTTGATGAAATAATAATGTCATGAATGCCACAAGTAATTTAAGACAGCTAGATTGAGATAAGGTCTACTCCAAATTTAATTTCTTTTAAATGGGGTTCAAGACTTATTTTGTTATTGTAGCTGATGACAAATTAAAATAGGGTAAACTGAGGTGAAATAATGAATATAATACAAACAGGAGACGTATGCTTGGGTAAACACATTTACAGCATAAATTAATTATAGGACCACAACTTTGTTATTATAAAACAAGCTCCTGCTGGAAATCTGACTTCACAAGTCAATTATATTATATTATATTATGTTATATTATATTATAAAGAGAAGAAACTTAACAAATCCAACAGCAATGGGAAAAAAACTCCCTGTTAACGGGTAAGACCCTCCAGCAGAACCAGGCTCAGGGAAGGCAGATATCTGCCTCGACTGGTCGGGGTGAGGGCGAAGGGAAACTTATTTTATTGATGTTCTGAATTGATGGGGAAAATCCCAGCCGAAGAAATTATAGCTTTATTATCCCTGATATTTAAATTCCTGACAAAATAATAATAGTGTCATGAGTGATACAAGGACTTTAAGGTAGCCAGACAGCTAGCGGTAAAAACAATCTTATTATTACTGCTGCTATTTAAAGATTAACAAGTCGGCTGTCATCAAGGAAAATAATAAAGTGAGAGCTGACTGTGTATATATTGGCTATATACTGACTTTTTGTCCCCAAAGTCAAACTAAACACAGTGAGTTCAGATATTTGCATCACTAGGCTCATCCAGTATTATTAGCTAATTACTTGGACCTGACTTATGAAGGTGCTCTTTGTTAATCTCCAGTGTTAAGACCTTTATGTGGAGTGTGTTCCTAAATAAAGTAGTGTTTAATCGCATATTAATTTCCAGGAGAGCAGGAGCAGGTTTGGAATGAAAAACTGTCTGAATTCAGAACAAAAACAAACTTTCCCCACCGTTGAGCCAGTTCTGGTCGTAGGCTTCAGTGCGGATGTAATGTTGGCTGCTGCCCTGGATGGAGGTTCTGAATATGGCAGCATTTGCTCCCATGAAGTCTACCGAGGTCCCTGCATACAGTTCACCCTCTGGGGACAAAGAAACACAGAAAAACTGCATCAGAAACAGCAATAATTCATCCTTATTTTCCTACTGACAGTGAATTCATCAGTCGTACAATGCAGAAAATGTTGCAACGTCTCATTTATGTCTCCGCTTTGGTCATTAATGTAACATGATGTTCTTTTCTCGTTGTTAAAACAGTACATTAACAGTAAATATTCACATTAAAACACAAACTTCATGCCACTTTTTTCTTTTCCACCCGCTTTGTTTGCAAGAAATAAAATTAAACTTTCAGATTGTCATATGATTTGAGGTCATTTGCAATAGATGGTAGGTGATTTAAGGGCTGAGATGTTTGTTTAATTACATTTTTTTAATGTAATTTATATGCAGTCACCTTCATTCTTATTCATCTGATGTATTTCAGACATGCCACAGCATCATAAAATATAAAAAAGAGAAAATAAAACCCACAAAATGAAAGCAAACAAACAAAAAACCCAACCAAACCTGAAATAAGATGAAATTTTCTTACCATTTCCTTTTATAATCCTTTACAAAACCCCCAAAAAACCTTCACTGTTCCACATTATTATATTCTTAAAGCCGTCATGTGTTGTATATTTTCTTCCTCCTGTGATCATTTTACTTTATTTTGCAACTCCATACACATTTTCCACCACTGTATGGTCATTTTGTGTATCACTGTGGTCATTTTGCGTCTCTTTGTGGTCATTTTGTCTCTCTTTGTGATAATTTAGGTCATTTTGTTGCAGTTTAATTTCTTTTTGGATATTTTGTGCATCGTTTTGTGGTTGTTTTTAGTCTCTCTGCAGGTATTTTGCATCTTTTTTGAGCATTTTAAATCATTTTGAGACAATTTTGATCATTCTGTGGTTGTTCCTTGTTTTGTCGTGGTAATTGTGCATTTCTTTGCGGATGACTCTCTTCTGTGATTGTTTTGTGTCTCTTTGTGATCGTTTTGCATCATTTTGCGACCATTTTGAATCTCTTTGTTGTTGTTTTCTGTCTCTGTATATTGGATTTTGCAGATGTTTTAAATCATTGTCTCCCTTTGTGGTCATTTTGTGTCTCTTTGTGGTCATTTTCCATAATTTTGTGGATTTTTCTTTACCTTGTTTTTCATTTTATGGTGATTTCTTGTTTCATTGTGGTAATTGTGCATTTCTTTGCAGATGACTCTCTTCTATGAAATCTCTGTGATTGTTTTGTGTCTCTTTGTGGTCCTTTTAAGTCTCTTTGTGATCATTTTGCATCAATTTATGACCATTTTGAATCTCTTTGTTGTTGTTTTGTGTCTCTGTATGTTGGATTTCGCAGATGTTTTAAATCGTTGTGTCCCTTTGTGGTCATCTTGTGTCTCTTTGTGGTAATTTTCCATACTTGTGTGGATGTTTCTTTACCCTGTTTTTGGGTCCTTTTGTGATTATTTTGATCATTTTATGGTTGTTTCTTGTTTCATCGTGATAATTGTGCATTTCTTTGCAGATGATCCTCTTCTGTGAAATCTCTTCGTGGTTGTTTTTTTGACTGTTTGTGGTAACTGTGACTCTATTTCTGTCTCTTTGGGACAATTTCCATCTCCTTGTGGTCATTTTGCACCTCTTTGGTGTTGTTTTCTTTCTCCTTGCGATCATTTTATGTCTCTTTGTGGTCCTTTTAAGTCTTTGTGGTCATTTTCCATAATTTCTGTGATGTTTCGTGACCCTGTTTTTTTAGTCATTTTGTGACTATTTTGATCATTTTAGGGTCGTTCCTTTTTTCATTGTGAAAACCGCATTTCTTTTCAGACGATTCTCTCCTGTGAAATCTCTTTGTGGTTTTTTTTGTCCCTTTGTGGTAATTGTGATTCTTTTTGTGTCTCATTTGTGACAATTTTCTATCTCATTGTGGTCATTTTACGTCTCTTTGTGTTCATTTTTCATCATTTTATGGCCATTTTGAGTCCCTCTGTTGTTGTTTTGTGTCTCTGTACATTGGATTTTGCAGATGTTTTAAATGATTGTGTCTCTTTGTGGTCATTTTCTAATGTCTTTGTGGTCATGTTCCATACTTTTGTGGATGTTTTTTTTACCTTCTTTTTGGGTCCTTTTGTGACTATTTTGACCATTTTATGGTTGTTTCTTGTTTCATCGCGGTAATTGTGCATTTCTTTGCAGATGACTCTCTTCTGTGAAATGTCTTTGGCTGTTCCTTGTCCCTTTTGTGGTTGTTGTGACTCCCTTTTTTGTCTCTTTGTGGTCATTTTCCATCTAACTGTGGTCATTTCAAGTCTCTTTGTAGATGTTTTCTGTCTTTGTGGTTTCATTTGTCAGTCCCTTTACTATATTATTTTGTTGTTCTTTATGGTTGTTTTGTGGTCATGTTGTTTGCTTTGTGGGTCTTTCTAGAACATCTGCAGGTGAAGACCCATTTTTCAGGCTGATTGATGGATTTTATTTGTACAAACCTTTCTCATTTTCTTTAATTCTTCTTCAAACTGCTAGACTTTTACTGTGCATGGTGCTACGAGCAGAGGGCTCTTTAAAATTTACACTTCCTCTGTATTCATAGTTTCTGATGTTGCTTCTGAGCAGTTCTTCTATGTATGACTATCAAATTATCTTGCAGCAGTAAAAATGCTGCATGAAAGCTGCAGACAGTTGCTGTGCCGCTACTTGACGGCATTTCCTTTCCGCCATCAGATGATTAACCTCAGTGTAAATCTGATCCTGTGAGCTCTTTCTTTCCGAGTTTTATGTCCCGAGTGTCGCGGAGTTCAACAGCTGACGTCAACATGAGGAATAACTCAGACCACACAGAGGATCAGCTGGACAGCGGAGGGATTGTAGCTGCAGGACATTACTGTCACCACAGCATGAACCAGTGATTAATGCGTTCACCCCGTCAGTGGGTGGATGAGACCTACCGGCCAGCCGGGCAGTAAAAGGCTCTCTGGGGCTGAAGGGACACTTTCCTCTGCCGGACTCCACCGAGGGAGACAACAGGAACTGGAGAGAGGAGAGAGACCACACAGAAACAGAACGATGATTAAGTGGAGATGAAGCTCCGACCGTCAGGACAGAAACTACAGAAATACACTGACTGATTCTGAGGAAATGACACCAAACACTGAATTTACAATCCTGTCTGAACGTCACACATAAACTATGAAACAACAAGAAGGAGAAAGACAGTGAGACGCTGCAACACGACCACAAGCCACGTATCTATCGGTTGCTTTGTTTCTCTATACGAGGCGTTTTGCAGATGTTTTGAATGATTGTGTGACTCTATGTGGTCATTTTGTGTCTTTTTGTGATAATTTTGCGTGTCTTTGTGGTCATATTGTGTCTTTGTCACAAAATGACCGTGACTGTGATCAGTGGATGGATGGATGGATGGAGGGAGGGAGGAATGGATTGATGAATGAATGATTGAATGAATGAATGGATGGATGGATGGATGGATGGAGGGAGGGAGGGAGGGAGGGAGGAATGGATTGATGAATGAATGATTGAATGAATGGATGGATGGATGTATGATTGAATGAATGGATGGATGGATGGATGAATGTATGATTGAATGAATGGATGGATGGATGGATGAATGTATGATTGAATGAATGGATGGATGGATGGATGGATGGATGGATGGATGGATGGATGGTTGAATTAATGGATGGATGGATGGATGAATGGATGGATGGATGGATGGATGGATGGATGGATGGATGGATTGATGAGTGGATGAATGTATGATTGAATGAATGAATGGATGGATGGATGATTGAATGAATGAATGGATGGATGGATGAATGTATGATTGAATGAATGGATGGATGGATGGATGAATGTATGATTGAATGAATGAATGGATGGATGGATGAATGTATGATTGAATGAATGGATGGATGGATGGATGGATGGATGGATGGATGGTTGAATTAATGGATGGATGGATGGATGGATGGATGGATGGATTGATGAGTGGATGAATGTATGATTGAATGAATGAATGGATGGATGGATGAATGTATGATTGAATGAATGGATGGATGGATGGATGAATGTATGATTGAATGAATGAATGGATGGATGGATGAATGTATGATTGAATGATTGAATGAATGGATGGATGGATGGATGGATGGTTGAATTAATGGATGGATGGATGGATGGATGGATGGATGGATGGATGGATTGATGAGTGGATGAATGAATGATTGAATGAATTAATGGATGGATGGATGGACGGTTGAAATAATGGATGATGGATGGATAGATAGATGGATGGATGGATGGATGGATGGATGGATGGATGGATGGATGGATGGATGGATGGATGAACTCCTTCCTACCTCTGCGTTGTGTCCCAGCTGCAGATATGTACACTGAGGATGAAAAGCTCCGGTGCCACAAGCATAAACATGAGTCTTATTGAACGGCTGCAGCAGACGCACAAAGTTGGCACAGTCGGTCTGAAAGTGACACACAAACATATTATTTAGACGACAGAACAAAAACACAACCACAGAAACACTTCCATGTTCACTGGACAGCAAATAAAATTAATCTGAAAATGGAAAAAGTGGCATCAAAGTTCATAGCATCTATAAACAGGACAGTCTGTAGTAAAAGATGCTTTTATTCTGAATTATTTCCCAGCTTCATGTCAGTGGGAGATTTTTACCTCCAGGCTTTTTCCTGCCAGTCTGCAGTGTTCCACATGTTCTCTAGCAGCCGGCCAGTAGATCTGATGGAAACAGGAAACACAAAGAAAGACATTTAAAACCCCGACAAACTCTTTAAATAACCTGGGTCAGCATGATTTCATTTATTGCAATTTATTGTTGGAAATTTACAGCAATTAAATAAAACCCTGGGTCAGAATCTACTTTAACGCCTTTTCTTTAGCATGTAGTTGATGTTTTTTTCTGTGTTTGAAGGCATTTTCACACTAATCCGTCATTATATTCACAACACAAAACATGAAACCACACATGTCCCACCTTCCACTGACACGTAAATGGTGAACAAGTAAAAAATAGACATAAAAAAAATGAATAAGCAAAAAATTATCAACAATGATGCTTTTATACAAATGTTTTGCCATATTATGAGTCACTTTGTGGTCATTTTGTGGTTCTTTGTGGCCATTTTGTGGTTCTTTGTGGTCATTTTGTGGTTCTTTGTGATTGTTTTGAGTCTTTTTGTGGTCGTTTGTGGTCATTTTGTGGTTATTTGTGGTTGTTTTGAGTCTCTATGAGGTAATTTTGTGGTTATTTGTGGTTGTTTTGAGTCCATTGTGGTCATTTTTGGTCATTTGTTGTCATTTTGAGTCTCTTTGTGGTCATTTTGAGTGTCTTTGTGGTCATTTTGAGTCTCTTTGTGGTCATTTTGAGTCTCTTTGTGGTTATTTTGAATTATTTTGTGGAAATCTTTCATCCTTTCAAGGTTGTTTTGAGTCACTTTGTGGTTATTTTGCACTAGTTTGTGGTAGTTTTCCAGTCTCTGTAGGTTATTAGCATGCTGCTATGGTTGTTTTCTGGGGTTTTTTTGTGGTTATTTTGTATCATCCTGTGGTTATTTTTCTTTCTCTTTGTGATTCTGCACCCTTTTCTGGCCATGTTAGGGGTTTTGTATAAATAAAGAAAAAAAAATAAAAAGATCAGATATGTATGCTAGTACCTTATTCTAATAGGTAGTTTTTTGTCAGAAAAATATTGAAAAACAGACATTATTCGTCCTCAAAGGTCAAATAAACATAGTCAAATGTTTTGTTTTGGCATTTTTGTTCTTGCTGTTGTTGTTTTTTGGTCCAAAAATCCCAAATTTTAGGTTTGCCCTCATAGAAAAATGAGAAACTAATTATTATTCACATTTAAAAAGCTCCTACTAGAGAGCCTTAGCAGTTTTTTTCTTAAAATATGATTCAAACAGTCAGTTATTAGTGTTGGTGTTACATCAACTGACTTATCAGCTGATATTTTAGCTCTTGAGTGTTTGTTAATGTGTATACATTAAGAGAACAGCCACAGCAGAGAAACAAAAGGCCAGGGGTTAATCCAGGCATGAGTCAGGCAGGTTCTCCAGTGTTCCCTCCTCACCGTCCTGGTCTTCAGATCCTGACTGTCGGGTCTCAGCAGGTAGATGTGATCTTTCCCTCCGACCAGCAACCAGCCCTGATCCTCGTCTAGCAGCAGAACCTGGAATCCTCCGCTGACCCCGGCCTCCCAGAACACTGCAGAACCGTTCCTCAGCTCTGAAACACAGAACAGAACCGTTACAGCCCAAAACACACATAGAGGACTTTAAATATCCACCGTGATTCAGCAGCATGAAGTAATAGAGTAGTTTTCATGAAGCAGGTGTTCGTAAATTCAAACTTCACCATTAAAACAGATCAATATTCCGAGAGACAGGTCATGTCCAAATTGATTAAAAATAAACTGCAGAATGATGCTGAACTTGTACAAAATGACTCTAAACTAGTCCAAAACAACTTGAAACTTGTCCAAAATGATTCCAAAGTGTCCAACATTGACAAAAAGCTTGCCCAAATTGACAAAAACCTGAGCAGTGAGCATTTGTACAAATATAACTTAAAACTTCCACTTCCAAAATGGCATAAATTTGCCCAAAGCAACATGAAATTTCATCTTAAATGGCTCAAAACTTGTTCAAAGTGACAAAAATGTGTCCAACATAACAAAGACTTGAACAAAATGACTCAAAACTTATCTAAAGCGTAGAAAAACACAACAACATTACTCAAAATCTGTCCAAAATAACTCGAAACTTGTTCAAAGCAGCTTGAAAATTGTCCAAAGACAGCTAGAATTGATCATAATAATCCAGGAATTGTTCAAAATAACAATAAAAAATCTTTATTTGACTCAAAATTGTCCAAGTTCACAACAAAAAAAGCGCACAATGACTCTAAACTTGTACAAAATGACTCAAACTAGTCTAAAGCGACTTGAAACTTTTCCTACATAACAAAAATCTTTGACAAAAACTTCACAGTGTCTTGAAACTTGCCCAAAATTACATAAATTTTCCCAAAACAACATGAAACGTCGTCTTAAATGACTCAAAACGTGTTCAAATCGACAACATTTCTGTTCCTGGCGATGAAGTGAATTTATAAAGTCGTTCAGTAAATCGTCTGAATCCTTTCGTACATTCGGAGCAGCAGCAGTGGATCATCAGCTCTTCTGCGGAGCTGCTTTCACATCGTCTCTCTGGGGAGTCGAAGTTAAAGCAGCCAGAAAACGAGCTGGACAAGCAGAGAGATTAACCCTGAAACTGGAGCTGCTCCTGCAGAGGAACACCATTTATCCTGAAACTCTCAGAGCTGTAAACGTTCAGCAGAGCGAAGAAGCTTTAAAGCCAACAAACAGTAAATCCACACGGCAGTAATGATATAAAACATCATGTGGAATTATGTTTAATGTCTAAACTGTCCTGCTGTTTTCTGAACATTTCATTATTTAAATCTAACTTTTCAGTTTCTCCTCCAGTTCAGAGCAACATTATCAAGATTCATGATTCAAGAGGTTTATTGTCACGTGCACAGAAACCAGGTGGACACACTGGACAATGAAATTCTTATTTTGCTGATGCTCCTTAACCAAATGACACAACATATAAAAGAGTATTAAAAAACTAAAGCAATTTCTAAACTAGAAAAGCCCTCAGAGAGCTCATACCTCCACCAAGCAGCTTCAGTCCACCCCCAACACAATCTCCCAATTCACATATTTCGTACGGAACGTTACAGATACAAATGTAATTACATACAGTTCAAATGTCCTACCAATAATGTGGCCTTCACCCCATCCGACCTAATGAACAGGCGCGGCCTCTAGCGCAGCAGCTCCTAACAGCCTCCCAGCTTCTTAGACAACCGGAGATAAGAATGCCGGCCCAACCGTGCGTATGTCTGTCGGGGCCTCGAAGCGAAGAACTCATTCAGCTCATCTGGCAGATGATCGTAGCACGGCTGGTTGTGACGCCCTGGTCCTCTGTTGGTAGTCAGCGATGTGTTGCAGGCCTTACCACATGCTTCGGGAGTCTCCGGTGGTGTAGTGCAGTGGTTCTCAACTGGTGGGTCGGGACCCAAAAGTGGGTCGCGAAGCCATTTTTGGAGGGTCGCAGAAGTATGCCTCCCCAAAAAAGTAGCTGTATAAAGTCTTTTATTTTGAAGGACGTGTTTCTTATGGCACACTTTGCTTTCAATAGCAGGATATTTAATGGTGGTGACACCAATAGTTGCCCAGTATTAACCTCTAGATTTGGTTCTGCCAGCTTATTGGAGAAATTTATGCTAAAATGTCCCAAAAATATACAAACATGTGCTCAGAATCTGTCAAAATGGGCCAAAATATGCCCAAAACTTGGCAAAAGTGTCCAAATATACCAAAATTCGCAACAAAATAAGCCAAAATTTTCCTAAATTGTATCAAAATGTGTTCAGACTACACCAAAAAACACCTTTATTTGTTAACAGGAACAGCAAACTTCAAAAATTTGGGTCGCGACTGTTATTAATAGAGACATAGTGGGTCCTGAGGCTGGACAAGTTGAGAACCACCAGCCCCTCCAGCTTCAGTCTGATGGATCTACGCAGGTCCCTCTTGTAGTCCTCAGCAGACAAATGCAGCAGAGCGAGCCCCTAGCATGTAGCATGAAGCTAACACCACTGTTGATCCAGGGTTTCTGGTTTGGATGAGTCCTGCTGCATCAGTCCACTGATGAGACGACACTGGATTTATTCTCAGACAAGCATCACTAAAACATAAACTATCGAGACTTTATGAGCTGGGATCAGTTTAAAGTCGCATTTTACCACCAATATAATCTAAATCATATTTTAACAGACGCCACTTTGTTCTCCGAGTTTATCTTGTGAGTCTCTGAGCTGGAAAACACGACAGAGATGAATTAACTGAAGCTCTTCCAGATGTTTCATCCTCCAACAGACACGCTGATGGTTTTCACACATGTGATGAAGACACACACACACACCTGCAGTGCAAATCAGATCTAACCCACGTGCTCTGAAGCAGGTCTAGCAGCTCGTTTCTCTTTTCACACTCCAGGTTTCCTTAATAAAACCAGGAATCTCTCCAACGTCTCTGCTCTTCTTGGTGGTTTTTGTGTCTCTCTGACTGTTTTTAATCTTCACAGACTGATTTTGTTGCCTTTGTTGTTGGTCTGCATCGCTTTGCAGTGCTTTTGTGAGAGTTTTTCATAGTTTTGCGTCTCTTTCTGGTTGTTTTGCGTCTCTATGGAGTCATTTTTTGAGTCTTTGTTTAGTTCTGTATGTTCTGTGCTCAGTTAGTGTCTCTTTCTAGATGTTTTGTGTCTCGTTGTGGTTGTTTTGCATCTTTTTAGAATCATTTTTAGGTATTTTTTTCAATGCGGGACTTTTTACAGTGTAGTATAAATAAAGTGTACTTCCTTCATTAATGCACACACAAAAATACGAGCACCGACGGTGTCTGTTAATGACAATGAAGCAAGTCTAAGTCTAAACAAGGCCAACACCGGACAGCGTGTGAGAGTGGATGATATCTGTAATGTGCATCTGTATGTGTGTGTGTGTGTGTGTGTGTGTGTGTATGTCTCAGTGTATGTCAGTTTGTGTCAGTGTGTATCTCGAAGTGTGTCAGAGTGGATCTGTGTTTGTCTGTGTGTGCCAATGCGTGTGTCAGTGTTCGTGTGTCAGACACACAGGCAGTGTGTGTGTCAGTTTATGTCAGTGTGTGTCAGTGTGTGTTAGTGTGCGACCATGTGTGTCAATGTGTGTGTTAGTGTGAGTTTTTGTGTGTCTCTGTGTTTGTCTGTGTGTGTCTGTCAGTGTATTAATGTGTTAGCATGCGTCTGTGTATGTGTGTTGTGTGTGTTTGTGTGTGCCTATGTGTGTCTGTGTCAGTGTGTTAGTGTGTGTTTGTGTGTGTCGATGTGTGTCTGTCAGTGTGTGTCAGTGTGTGTCTGTGTCAGTTTGTGCCAGTGTGTGTCTCTGAGTGTGTCGATGTGTGTTAGTGTGTGTCTGTGTGTGTCAATGTGTGTGTTAGTGTAAGTCTTTGTGTGTCTCTGTGTGTGTCTGTCAGTGTGTGTGTCAGTGTATTAATGTGTTAGCATGTGTCTGTGTATGCGTGTTGTGTGTTTGTGTGTGTCTATGTGTGTCAGTGTCTCAGTGTGTGTGTCTGTGTCAGTTTGTGCCAGTGTGTGTCTCTGAGTGTGTCGATGTGTGTTAGTGTGTGTCAGTGTGTGTCTATGTGTGTCTTTGTGTTAATGTGAGTCTATGGGTGTCTATGTGTGTGTCTGTGTGTGTCCGTCTGCGTGTGTCAATATGTGTGTCAGTGTGTCTGTGTGCATAAGTGTGTTAATATGTGTTAGTGTGTGTGTGTCAGAGTGGGTCTGTGTGTTTGTGTCTCTGTGTGTGTCTACATGTGTCTAGTGTGTGTGCGTGCGTTATTGTGTGTTAGTGTGTGTCTGTGTCAGTGTGTGTCAATGTTTCAATGTGTGTTGTGTGTCAACATGTGTATCTTTGTGTGTGTCACTTTGTGTTTGTGTGCCAGTGTATCTCTGCCTGTGTGTCTGTCAGTGTGTGTCTGTAAGTCTCCAAGTGTGTCAGTGTGTATGAGTTTTTCTTTGTATCAGTGTGTGTGTCTGCCTGTGTGTGTGTTTTTTGTGTGTGTGTGTGTGTGTGTGTGTGTGTGTGTGTGTGTGTGCCTGTGTCAATGTCTGTTACTGTTTGTAACATTACAGATAACATCTAATAAAATCACACAAAAATGTAGTACTTTACATGTCGACTGTAAAAACAAAAGAAAAACACAGAATGTCCACATTAAAAGTTAAAACGGTAAAATCTGACTATAAAATTATTGATAAAAATAATTATTTTATAGATATTTGCTGTTATTTTAAACTGTTTCTAGAGTTTTTTGTTTTTTTTTTACAGATTTCTTTTGTTCCACTGTGTTTTGTAGGTGTTGCATGTAATAAATAAAAGTCCGAACAAAGAGCAGCACAGTTGGAGGCCAACATCAGAGTTCTAGTCCTCTGAGACAGAAACAGAAACTGGATCTGATGCTTCTCGTCTCTTGGCTCAGATCCTGCAGATTCATCCATCAGAGCAGCAGAACTGAACCCGACTGAACCTCATGATGAAAGAATCCAAGCGGGAGGTTCTCAGTCTGACAGTAAAAACACCGAGCGGCAAGAAACCAGGACCGTCGTACAGCAGGTCAAATCCTTCATCCTTCAGGTTCACATGAATCCTCCTGATAACAGTCTACGGTCCTCACAACATACTAAAAACACTGAGCAGTAGAGAAACCAGGACCGTCATACAGCAGGTTAAATCCTTCATCCTTCTTATTAATCGTCCTGATAACAGTCTACGGTCCTCACAACATAGTAAAAACACCGAGCGGCAAGAAACCAGGACCGTCGTACAGCAGGTCAAATCCTTCATCCTTCAGGTTCACATGAATCCTCCTGATAACAGTCTACGGTCCTCACAACATACTAAAAACACTGAGCAGTAGAGAAACCAGGACCGTCATACAGCAGGTTAAATCCTTCATCCTTCTTATTAATCGTCCTGATAACAGTCTACGGTCCTCACAACATAGTAAAAACACTGAGCAGTAGAGAAACCAGGACCGTCATACAGCAGGTTAAATCCTTCATCCTTCAGGTTCACATGAATCCTCCTGATAACAGTCTACAGTCCTCACAACATAGTAAAAACCTGCTAAACCTGCAGAATTTATCTGATCTGAAAATACAACAGAAAAGGAGAGTGTGTGTCTGTGTGTGTCTGTGTGTGTATCTGTGTGTGTGTCACTGCAGCATTGTGTATCTGTTTGTCATTATTTGTGTCTCTTTGTGTCTCTTTGTATGTGTGTCAGCCTGTGTGTGTGTGTGTGTTAAGTGTGTCTGTCTGTGTAAGCGTGTCTAGTTGTGTGTCCACGTGTGTCTGTGCTGGTTTGTGTCAGTGTGTGTGTGTGTGTGTGTGTGTGTGTGTGTCAGATGACTATTTGATCGTCTAAATCTGGATATAATTAGTATTAAATGGATAAATGTTTCTCTTCCTGTCAGGGTGATGCTGATTGCTCCTGATTGGTCGACGGTGATCTGGATTAGAGCTGATTGGACGATGGCAGAAGGTCACGACCTCAACACAAGACCTCAGTGTGTGTCTCTGTGTTATTTAAACATCTTTTTGTGGGTGCTTTGGTTTTTATGGTAGGTTTTTTTTTTATCTCTTTCGTGTTATTTCGCATCTTTTGTGGCCAAATTGTGTTTGCAGCTGTTTCGCTTCTTTCAGGCATCATTTTGTGTGTCTTTGTTGTAATTTTGTGTCTCTTTGTGGTTGTTTTGTGTCTCTTTGTGGTCATTTTGTGTCGTTTTTGATCAATTTGTGTCTCTTTGTGGTCGTTTTGTGTCTCTTTGCTTTTGTTTTGTGTCTCTTTGCTTTTGTTTTGTGTCTCTTTGTGGTTGTTTTGTGTCTCTTTGCTTTTGTTTTGTGTCTCTTTGTGGTTGTTTTGTGTCTCTTTGCTTTTGTTTTGTGTCTCTTTGTGGTTGTTTTGTGTCTCTTTTTGTGGTTGTTTTGTGTCTCTTTGTGGTTGTTTTGTGTCTCTTTGTGGTTGTTTTGTGTCTCTTTGTGGTGGTTTTGGTCTCTTTGTGGTTGTTTTGTGTCTCTTTTTGGTCAATTTGTGTCTCTTTGTGGTTGTTTTGTGTCTCTTTTTGGTCAATTTGTGTCTCTTTGTGGTTGTTTTGCGTCTCTTTGTGGTTGTTTTGCGTCTCTTTGTGGTTGTTTTGTGTCTCTTTGTGGTTGTTTTGTGCCTCTTTGTGGTTGTTTTGCGCCTCTTTGTGGTTGTTTTGTGTCTCTTTGTGGTTGTTTTGTGTCTCTTTTTGGTCAATTTGTGTCTCTTTGTGGTTGTTTTGTGTCTCTTTGTGGTTTTGCGTCTCTTTGTGGTCATTTTGTGTCTCTTTGTGGTTGTTTTGTGTCTCTTTGTGGTTTTGTGTCTCTTTGTGGTTGTTTTGTGTCTCTTTTTGGTCAATTTGTGTCTCTTTGTGGTTGTTTTGTGTCTCTTTGTGGTTGTTTTGTGTCTCTTTTTGGTCAATTGTGTCTCTTTGTGGTTGTTTTGTGTCTCTTTGTGGTTGTTTTGTGTCTCTTTGTGGTCAATTTGTGTCTTTTTGTGGTTGTTTTGTGTCTTTTTGTGTTTGTTTTATGTCTCTTTTTGGTCAATTTGTGCCTCTTTGTGGTTGTTTTGTGTCTCTTTTTGGTTGTTTTGTGTCTCTTTGTGATTGTTTTGCGTCTGTTTGTGGTTTTTTTTGTGTCTCTGTGTGGTTGTTTTGTGTCTCTTTGTGGTTGTTTTGTGTCTCTTTGTGGTTGTTTTGTGTCTTTTTGTGGTTGTTTTGTGTCTCTTTGTGGTTGTTTTGTGTCTTTTTGTGGTTGTTTTGTGTCTCTTTGTGGTTGTTTTGTGTCTTTTTGTGGTTGTTTTGCGTCTGTTTGTGGTTGTTTTGTGTCTCTTTGTGGTTGTTTTGTGTCTCTTTGTGGTTGTTTTGTGTCTTTTTGTGGTTGTTTTGTGTCTCTTTGTGGTTGTTTTGTGTCTTTTTGTGGTTGTTTTGTGTCTTTTTGTGGTTGTTTTGTGTCTCTTTGTGGTTGTTTTTTGTAAGGTTGACTTTCACTGGGTAAACTATTAGTGGATAGTTTCATGTATAATAAACCAACATGCGTTTCCCAGTGAGTGTGTGTCTTTGTGAGTCCGTCTAAAATGTGTCTGTGTGTGTGTGTGATTGATGACTGCCTGTGATTAACACTGATTAGCTGCAATCAGTTGGTGATTAAAACTGGCTCTGCTTCATTAAAGGTGTGTGTGTGTGTCTGTGCTCACACAGTTGTGTTGCGTGCAGTCCAGACTGACGGCTAATTTAACCCGACAGACTCAAACACACACATGTTGAACTCACACCAGCATGACGACGACGTCTCCCAGAAGTCATGTTTCTGTAACACAACTGTGGTCATGATTTCTGTGAACGCCAAGAGGAAATCTTTTGTCTCTTTTTGGGTCTTTTGCATCTTTTTGTGGTTGTTTTGTGTCTCTGTCATCATTTTGTAGTCATTTGTGCCTTTAATAGTGGTTTTTGTCTCTCAGTAACTGTTTTGTGTGTCTTCTTGGGTATTTTGCATCACTTTGAGGTAATTTTGTGTCCCTTTATAGAATCTTTGCACCTTTTTGTAGTTGTCTTTGTCTCTCTGTGGCTGTTTTGTGTGTCTTTTTTGATGTTTTACATCTATTTGTGGTCATTTTGTGTCTCTTTGTGGTAATTTTCTTTCTTTAGTGGTTGCTTTGTGTCCCTTTTGTGGTGTTTATGTCTCTTTGTATGGGCTTTGTGTGTCTTTGTGGCTGTTTTGTGTCCATTTGTGGTTGTTTTCACCATTCTTTTGGATGTTTTGCATCTATTTGAGAACATTGTGCATCTCTTTATGTTAATTTTGTCCCTCTGTGGTCATTTTGCATCTCTCTGTGGTTGTTTTGTGTCTCTTTGTGGTTGTTTTGTGTCTTTTTGTGGTTATTTTGTGTCTTTTTGTGGTCATTTTGTGTCATTTTGTTGTTGCTTTCTGCCTTTTTGTGGTTGTTTTGTGTCAGATAGATGTTTGAATGGCAACCTTTAAATAAAGATTGTCTTCATTATAAACCAAACTGGCCTTTAGAAAAAGACATATGATAAAATATGCCTAAAATGACGTCTTCAAATGTCTCGTTTGACCCACCTATCAGTTTAAAATCAAAATGTATTGTGCCGCTCTTTGAAATGTCACCAAACAGATGAAATGACGTGTCCAGGAAACATCCAGTGGCCTTTATGAGGCGTTTACATCTTCTGCTCGTTTTAAAATCCAAGCAGCTGCACATGAAGGAAACACGAGACAGTTTAATATTCAGTCTGAGGTAAATGAGTCATTCAGAGCTGGGAAACGTTAAAGGTGCAGAACTGAGGCAGAACCAGAACACGACAGTCCGTCTCACGCTTCATTTAAAACACAAACGCAGAGTTTCCTCCTGAGTTTGGTTCTTTAACATTTGTCAGTAGAGCTCATTCGTTATCACACAGAAATGCAAACAGACGGACGAATCGAGTCCAACAAGACGCAGCAGCTCAGCATATTTACTCTCCAAAAGTCTCTCATGTTAATTTAAAGCAGAATATTCATGGACTGAACTTCAACAACGGCCTCTGTTTGCCATTTAAGCATCAAAAGCTGGTTGTGATCTTATTAAAGCAGATTAGAGGTTTTCTTTGAGCGATAATATAAAATGTCTTCACAGACTTTTTTGGTTTCAGTTTAGAAGCTTTGAGTAAATCAGAGGAGCTGAAACTGTCGACATGATCAAACATCTGGAACAACTGTTGTTTGTTTTATTAGGAATGTAAGTTGGTGATGAATAAGTCCATGTTTGTCTTGAATAATGTCACGCAGACATCTTTGAACAGCTTGTTTTGGATCAACAGTCCGAAATGCAAAAATAAAAGCACATTTCTACAATTTAAAGGCTGCAATCAGTCCAAAGGTTAAACTCTGGAGCTGCAAAAATGTCTTCTGTCAGTTTGAATGACAGTAATTATAATTTAAAAAAGAAAAAAAGAAGAGCTCAATTTCTTGGATTATTTATTTTGCAAAAATGAAAAGAAAAAAATATAATTAACATGTTCAACGCTGGAAAAAATCTAAGTACAACAATTTAAATCTGTTTCCTCTCTGCTCCGTGTACACTGCCTGCAGTTCAGCTGAAAAGTCGCTGAATTTTTATTGAGTGACTGTTGGTCAAAGCCGAGTCAGTCACATCTTTCCAGTTGTGTCGAGAAGTGCAAAATTTTTTGTTTTTTACAGAATCTGATTCAAACAAATGATTTATTTTTGGCGAATTTTGAAATGAGAATAAAGTGATTTTGATAAAAAATTTTGCTATTTTAAGCTTAAGTTTGCTTAATTTTCAGGTCAGAACCACAAGTCACAGATGTTTACTTCCAGGACCATGAAGAAGTAGAAAAACTGAAGATTTTTTCAATTTTATAGTTTCTAGTTCTGATAACTGGTGGAATTTGTGTGATTATTTAAAGACAACATGCCTTTTAAATTCACCAGCTGAAATATGGAAATATTGTATTATAATTAGTGCTGTCAATCGATTAAAATTTTTAATCGCGATTAATCGCATGAATGTCATAGTTAACTCGCGATTAATCGCAAATTAATCGCACATTTTTTATCTATTCTAAATGTTCCTTGAATTATCATTTTATACAAGGAGGAGGCGGAGAATTCGCGTCAGCTGTGTTTGGCCATCAAGTGGTATTACAGACTAGATGTGCTACATGATAACTCAGTTCATACTGACAACACACACAGATAACTTTGGTCTTGTCAATCGTCATGCGCGCACCCCAGGCCGCCGTCACCTGGCGGAGCATCTGCATCAGCGGCACGCGGTTCGGGACGCGGAAAAGGAGCCGATAGAAAGGCGAGCGAGAATATTGCTACTGTACCACCACCAGCAGGAGATCCTGTCGGACTCCGACGGCGAACACCTCGCCCTCGACTTCGCCAACCATGCCCCCGCCTCACCCACCCCCGCCCGCGTTAATCTCGCGATAAAAAAATTGACGCCGTTAAAATTGATTTGCGTTAACGCGTTAATAACGCGATATTTTTGACAGCACTAATTATAATGAATGAAGTTTTGTAAAATGCTCTTCAGATTTTTGAAACACGCCAACAAATAAATCGTATTATTATAATTATTGTGAATAAATGTTCAGAAATCTATTTAAAAATGTTTCAAACAACTTGAGTAAATGTGCAGAAGGAAATATTGTGAGTCTAACTTTAAAGACAAATACATAAATTGCAAAAACCAGTTGTCTTAAATGCTGTTTTCTCACTGTGTTTGTTAAATTCCAGCCCTGTAAAGAAGTTTAATTTAAGGTTTCACTGTGATTCTTAAGCCACAATGATGCTACAGTTGTTTATCTACTCGAAAATAACAAAAATAACACACAGAAAGGAGTTTAGAGCCAGAACAAGTCATGATTTATGCAGACACAAGCTGCATTTTACCCTCTGAGCCAGCAGCAGGTCGGTTCGTGTCGCTGCTCAGACAGAAACTCAGAGATTAGATAAGAACCGACGGATTCCTCGGCTGCTCTGCTTCATTTATCTCTAAACTATCAGTCTGTCAAATACCAAACACATTAAAACACAGAACCGACACCTTCGGCTTGTCCACAGACACACAGAGAAACGTGAGCGTGAAGGAAACATCTGGATCTCTGGAGCTCATCAGGGACAAACTCAGTCTGCAGAGTCTCTTTTTAGTTATACGCTGTTATTTTACAGATTTGGTTAAATTACAGATGATAACAAGTAAAAGTACAGGGGAATAAAGTATTACTTTACATGTTGATCCTAAAAACAGGTTACACTTGAAAATAATGTCAGCATTTAAAATCTGTATTTTTGCAAATAGTAATTAATTCTTTTATGACATTTGATCATAATGATATGAATGTTATTATTATTATTATTATTATATTAATATTATAATATTATAATTATAATATTATAATAATTATAATATTTTTATAATATTATAATATTATAATAATTATAATATTTTTATAATATTATAATATTATAATTATTAGAATATTATTATTATTATTATCATCATCACTATTATTACTATTATCTCTATTGTTGTTGTTGTTGTTATCTTTATCATTATTATATTATTACTATAATTATTATTATTATCATTAGTAGTAGTAGTATCATAATGATCATTATTATATTATCATTATTATTATTATTATTTTAATATTATTATCATCATCATTATTATTATTATCTTTATTGTTTTGTTTTGTTGTTATTATTATTATCATTATCATTATTATATTATTATTATTTTTCTTATTATTATCTTTATTATTATCATTATTATTATTATCTTTATTATTATCATTATTATTATTATTATTATTATTATCTTTATTATTATTATTATTGTTACTATTATACTTGCAATTATTTGAAAGATAAATTATGTATATTACAGATTAAAAATAGTAAATAATATTCTAACTGGTATTGTCTGGATCTGTATATTAAGAAGTCCTGAGCTGTAATATACAGACTGAGATGTTTTATTCATATTTCAAACAGGTTCTCATTCATTTCATTGGTTTTATTATGGGTGTTTTGTTTGAAAGCTGCTGCATAAAAACCTACCAGTCATTTAAAATGCATTGATTATACAGACAGCAGCAGATTAGGATCAGTTTCAGCTGTTTGAGTCTATTTCAGGTCTATTTCTGAACCACATCAATGAAACGGTTGTTTCCTGGATTTGCTGCAGGCTGCTGCATGTTCACCGTCCTTCAGAGGAACGACGGCCTGAAACTGGACTCCTGTGTTTGTTATTGTGGTGAATTCAGGTAGTAAAGTCTCCTTCTTGGTTTATTTAACAGGAAACGTCCCGATGAACCCACTTCAGATCAGCGTTTACCTGCTGAACCCTGGTGTTTGTCGTTTTAATTATTTATTTTTTGTGCTTAAATGTCCAAATGTTCTTCTTCCAGCTGTTTGTGCCCGACATGGAGCTCCCTCTCTCTCTCTGCTGCCCAGATGTTCTCATGTTTCCTCTGCAGTCTGTTCCTGTTAACGCGCTGCATAAATAAAGTTCTGCAGCTTCGTGTTTCGCTCTGAACTCCTGCTGGATCATGTTTGTTTTTCATCACAGATCCAGAAGCAGGCAGAACATTCTGGGTCAGAGAACGTGAATGTTGGTTGTTGTTGTTGTCTGCTCCTCAGCTTCTCCAGCGACGCAAGAATCTGGGAGGGAACGAAGGAACATGTTCTCTTAAAACCAGGAGACCCTCAGAGAACTATTACATATCTAACTTTTAACGGCTCAATTCAGAGAAGAAGTTCGTGGAAGAACATTAACATGAGGACTTCCTCCAGGATGTGTGTCGGCCATAACTGACTCTCAACACTTTGTTTTGTTTATTTTAGTTCTCAAACTTAGTTTTATTGTAACTGGAGACAAAGTGTTTAATGATTTCAACATTTATGCAACAACAACAATAAAAAGCTGTTAGCTACAAGTAATAACTACAATTAGCTTAAAGTAACAAACATAATTAATTTAGTTAATTTAGTTTGTAAAAAGTAACAAATAACTGTCAAAAAGTAACAAGTAATGAGCTAAAAGTAACAAATAGTCCCTTTAAGTAACCAATAGTTAGTTTAAAGTAACAAACACTAAGCTAAAAGCGATAAATAGTAAATAGTTAATAGAGAACTTCAACACTCCTGCAGCTTCAACGGAGCAGTGAAAGAACATTTAACCAAAAGTTTAAAAGCTGCTGCAGGATTTAAATTCACAGAGACGAGTCCTGAGAACCTGACATGACAAAATAAGATGCAAAAACACTGAAATAATAATAATAAATAACTGCTTTGTGTATTTTTGGCAGTTTTATGTCAGTTTTTAGTCATTTTTTACGTCTATTTTTGTCAGTTTTTGACACTTTTTGGCTGTTTTGTGTTTATTTCTGTTAGTTTTATGTCTATTTATGCTATTTATGGTTGTTTTATGTTTATTTTGTTATTTCAATGTCTATTTATGGTTTTTTATGTCTTTTTGGTTGTCTGGGTTTTAAGTTTGGTAGTTTTTGTCACTTTCAGAATGTTTTGGGTCCATTTTTGTTAGTTTTATGTCGATTTTTGGCTGTTTTGGGTCTATTTTTGTTAGTTTTATGTCTATTTATAGTTTTTTTATGTCTTTTTGGTTGTTCGGGTTTTAAGTTTGGTAGTTTTTGTCACCTTCAGAATGTTTTGGGTCCATTTTTGTTAGTTTTATGTCTATTTTTGGCTTTTTTGGTCTATTTTTGTTAGTTTTATGTCTATTTTTGGCTGTTTTGTGTTTAATTTTGGTAGTTTTTGTCACTTCTTGTTAGTTTTGTGTCTATTTATTGTTGTTTTGTGTTTAATTTTTGTTGTTTTGTCACTTGTTGACTACTTTGTGTCTATTTTTGTCTGTTTTATGTCTATTTATGGTTGTCTTTTTGCCACTTTTTGGCAGTTTTGCTCTAATTTTTAGTATCTAGTTTAAAAACAAATAACACTTTAAATAATCATAGTTTATATTAATAGTAATAATTTCTTATATATGAAGCTAAAATTTCTCTGATACCATTTTAAATATTTAGCGGTTTATGTAAAAAAGGTTTTAAGCATGTCATAGATGGTCCAGCAGAATAAAACTTAATGATTTGAGATCAGAGTCGAAAGAACGAAGCCTGAAATAAGTCAGAATAGAATCATTTAACTTACAAATAAACAACATGTTTGCAGAGCAGCTTCTCCCTGCACCTGAGTTTTCCCTCTAATCTGACTTTACAATCATCTTTATGTCTGATATTCACACGTCTTCCTAAAATCTTTCGCCCACAAAGACACTGAGGAATATGGTTTTCCGGCAGAAACACAAGCAGCCGGTTCATGTTTTTATCTGCAGGATTCTAAAACTCTGAATAAATGATTTTCCTCCTGAAGCTCAAACAAGTCAAAGTCTCACTCTGAGGCTCCGTCGGTTCGTCTTCCTTCCTCTAATCGTCCTGATGTTTACGTTTCATTCGACCCGTCGGACGTTAATTCATTTTTCATGAGCTTCGTTTATCTCTCAACGCTCTGATCTTCCTCCAAAGAGGCTTCGGCTTCACTTTTCATTTCTGCTTCCTCTTAAATCACAGCTGAACCTCGAACCAGACAACTGCAGCACTTTAATACGTCAAGTTTCAGGGCTTAAAACGGAGCTAAAACAACTCTGGCAGCTTTTATTTCACCGGTCGGGATCATTTATTTAACCTTCATTCAGCCTCGGTGGCAGATTGGAAAAGTCTCAGCCGAAAAAACGCCCTGAATTTTTGTCTCATGACTGTCGGTCACAGCTGGTTCCATAATAATTCCATTTTTGCGTCGAACAGTGCAGAATTTTTTATTTTTCACAGAATCTTGTTACAGCGAACGGTTTATTTTTGGAGATTTTTAAAAAAAATAATAGAATATTCTAAATTAAGGTCAATTATAAGTTCGGGAACAGGGTTTATTCGTACATTATTAAATAATCACGTGTTCGCCACAACAAAAAATGATATAAATACAACAGAATTATCACTAAACGTCAGTTACAGCGTTCCCTGGATGTATTTATATTGTATATTTTAGTTGTTTAAAATAAATTAATCTAAATTATTCATTTCAACCTGATACAGGAACAAGTTTACTACTAGATTATTTAAAGTTATCACTCCTAAGCAGTGACTGTCTTCTAAAAAATGGTGCGACTCCAACTAGAACCACCAGAAAACTTCACTTGCTTTAACCATAACTTCAGGAACTTAATAGTAAAGTTGAGTAATAAGTTGTAGGAAAGACAAACATGATTAATCACTGAGTAAACTCAACTTTAAACACGAACAGAAGCAGCTGTCCAACCCCAGAAGCGGATAAGTAATGCTGTAGACTTAAATCCGTATCTCCTGGAGACCCTGAAGCAGAGTCCCGACATGGATCCGGTCCAGCGGCGTCACGTCAGACATCTCTAAATGTGAATTTACAGCAAACTGGAGGTCTGGACTCCCCCGAGGAGCTTCTGAGAGGATTTCCAGAAGTCAAATGTTCCCAAAATGTACATTTCGACGCGACGGAAACAGAGCGGGAGTCCGACGATGTCAGTTCGATGTCTGCAGCAGATTTGGGACAAAGTTGAAGCCGACTGTTGAATAATGTCGTAATAAATCTGAAAGTTCTGGTAAATTTCCAGTGACGTTGTTCCAGTGACCTTCTACAGGGAAGAACCACGACGCAGGTTTAACAAAGTCAGACTTAACAAAACCTAAAACCTCCATCAGATATAGGAGTTTATCACAGACGACGTTTCTGGCAATATGGTTGTTTTATTTAATGTTTCTTCCAGATAATTCTAGTTGGTGACTCTGGTGTCTTTTTGTGTTTAATTTGTGTTTCTTTGTTGTCATTTTGTGTCTCTTTATGGTTGTTTTGTGTGTCTCTGTGGTCATTTTGTGTCTCTTTGTGTTTAATTTGTGTCTCTTTGTTGTCATTTTGTGTCTCTTTGTGTTTAATTTGTGTCTCTTTATGGTTGTTTTGTGTGTCTCTGTGGTCATTTTGTGTCTTTGTGGTCATTTTTTGTCTCTTTATTGTCGTTTTGTGTCTCTTTATTGTCATTTTGTGTCTTTGTGGTCATTTTGTGTCTTTTTATTGTCATTTTGTGTCTCTTTGTTGACATTTTGCGTCTCTTTGTGGTTGTGTTGTGTGTCTTTGTGGTTGTTTTGTGTGTCTTTATGGTCGTTTTGTGTCTCTTTGTGGTCATTTTTTGTCTCTTTATTGTCGTTTTGTGTCTTTATTGTCGTTTTGTGTGTCTTTATTGTCATTTTGTGTCTCTTTATTGTCATTTTGTGTCTTTATTGTCATTTTGTGTCTTTTTATTGTCGTTTTGTGTCTCTTTGTGGTCATTTTGTGTCTCTTTATTGTCGTTTTGTGTCTTTTTATTGTCGTTTTGTGTCTTTATTGTCGTTTTGTGTATTTATTGTCGTTTTGTGTCTCATTATTGTCATTTTGTGTCTCTTTGTGGTCATTTTGTGTCTTTATTGTCGTTTTGTGTCTTTTTATTGTCGTTTTGTGTCTTTATTGTCGTTTTGTGTATTTATTGTCGTTTTGTGTCTCATTATTGTCATTTTGTGTCTCTTTGTGGTCATTTTGTGTCTTTATTGTCGTTTTGTGTCTTTATTGTCGTTTTGTGTCTCATTGTGGTTGTTTTTTGTCTTTATTGTCTTTTTGTGTCTTTTTATTGTCGTTTTGTGTCTCTTTGTGGTCGTTTTCTGTCTTTGTCGTTGTTCTGCATCTTGCTGTGGGTGACTTGTGTTTCCTTTATTGTTTGTGGTGAATTTGCTTCTTTTTGTGGTTGTTTTTTGCGCGTTTATGGTAGTTGTGCATCTCTTTGTGGGTGATTTGTGTTTCTGCAGGCGTTTTTTTTGTCTCTTTGGCATCGTTTTTCATTGTTTTGTGGTTGTATTGTCAGTTTGTGTCTCTTTGTGGTAGTTTTGTATCGTTTTGTAGGTGTTTTATGTTTCTATGGTTGATTTTTGTCAGTTTGTGGTCAAATTGTTTTTTTATCGTTTTTAATCATCTAAACTTTATTAGTCCTCTTGGGGAAATTCGTTCTCTGCATTTGACCCATCCATACTAGGAGCAGTGGGCTGCTGTGGAACCGCCCGGGGAGCAGTCAGGGGTTAAGGGCTCAGGCTCCCACAGTGGTGGTGACTTGGCCTCTTGCCAGTCCGAGGACGCGAACCGGCGACCCACCGGTTACAAGTCCACTTCACAAGCAACTAGGCCACCACCACTGCCTGTTGGTGGTCAGATTCTTTCTCTTTATGGTCATATTTTTAAATGCAAACTAGATTTCCGTAAACCTGGAGTGCAACTTTATATAAATCTTATTGCAGGTTTGGTAAAGTGTTCACTGGTTGCAGCAAGTTTGCCAAAAACTTCATCTCTACATGTAAAAAATATGACCTTTGCAGCAAATTTGCACCAACATTGTCGAAGTATAACCACGACTGTCTGCCACAAACCTAAAACATTTGTGTTTTTCTGTTACTAACCTGCATTAAATTAGTATAAAACAGTATAACACAGTTGTAAGGCTGTTTTCATTGTTTTGAAAGGACGATTATTGTGAATGCACGGTTGTGTTTGTTCGATTTAATCTCTTATTTTGGAGGGAAAAAGTTCAGAAACTCCTGATTTTGTGCAACTGGACTTAATTCTTGCTGCACCGAAATCCTGCTGCACACTAAAAGTAACTAAATGCATTTATTCAGAACTGTACTTTGAATTTTACTTCATTTATTCCACTTTAAAATGTCAAAAAAATGTAATTTTACAGCAAAAACAGCTTTTAATCATCAAGTAAAAGGTATAAAATGTTCTTATAGAGACTCACTGAAGCCTCCCTGTGACTCCGTAGGTTCATTTTGGTTTATTCCTTTATTAACGAGGCCTCAGGGACCTTCTGTCTCCTTCCACAGGACGCTCTGATGGAATACTCGTCTTATTTTCTCATGTTTTACCGTCTATGGGAAGAAGAAGCGACATCGAGGTCGACGAACTTTTACATTCCTTTAAATCCAGCGTCTGTTCATTAACCGACATCAGGCTGCAGAGACGTTCATCGTTTACACTCAGTATTTAGAAGTCTGGTCCTTTATCTGCTGGTTTTAGTTGGTGTCGGGACAAAAACAAACAAGAGAATCAGCAGTAAAAGTGATGAAAATGAAAATAAAGGGGGAATTAAAAAGGTTTTTCTCCCTCAAAGTCTTATTTTTGTTTTCATTTTGACGCAAATCTGATTCTCACATTCGAGACTTCCTCAAAAATGTTGGAATATTCCTTTAATGTTGTGTTGTTTTGTTGAATAAATGTGAAATTACTCTAGAAATGTTAACGTTGCTGAAAGGTTGTGATTCTGTTTTAATCTGAGGTTTTTATTCTCAGAGTTAAAGTTTGTGGCTCAGAATCACCAGAAATGTGGTTTAAACTGCTGCAGAATGAACGAATGAAAGAGTGCAGTTGTGTAGTTGTGATTGTGTGATGTGATCCCTGCTGCACACACACACACACACACACACTCAGCCATGCATCAGTGGCTCTGAGGAGGCTGAAGTGTTGCAGAGTGTTTAGTAAACACTGATGGTGAAACAGAGCAAAGTGTCAAAGCAAGTCAAGTAGAACAGAGCGAGTGTGTGTCTGTCTATGTATGTGTGTGTGTGTGTGTGTGTGTCTATGTATGTGTGTGTGTGTGTGTGTGTGTCTGTGTATGTGTGCCTTAGTAGGTATTCTGTCACTCTTTTGTATCATTTTCCACTTGTATATGTCTCTTTGTGGTTTTTCTACATCTTGTTGTGGTTGTTTTGTGTCTCTTTATTGTCATTTTGTTTCTTTCTATTGTCATTTTGTGTCTTTTTGTGGTTGTTTTGTGTCTCTTTGTGGTCATTTTGTGTCTCTTTGTGGTCATTTTGCGTGTCTTTGTGGTTGTTTTGTGTGTCTTTGTGGTCATTTTTTATGTCTTTGCGGTTCTTTTGTGTTTCTTTATGGTCATTTTGTGTCTCTTTGTGGTCATTTTGTGTGTCTTTGTGGTCATTTTGTGTCTCTTTGTGGTCATTTTGTGTGTCTTTGTGGTCATTTTGCGTGTCTTTGTGGTCATTTTGTGTCTCTTTGTGGTCATTTTGTGTCTCTTTGTGGTCATTTTGTGTGTCTGTGGTCATTTTGCGTGTCTTTGTAGTTGTTTTGTGTCTCTCTGTGGTCATTTTGTGTGTCGTTGTGGATGTTTTATGTTTCTTTATGGTTGTTTTGTGTCTTTTTGTGGTCATTTTGTGTCTGTTGTCATTTTGTGTCTCTCTGTGGTCATTTCGTGTGTCGTTGTGGTTGTTTTGTGTCTCTATTGTCGTTTTGTGTCTCTTCGTGGTTGTTCTGAACCCTGCTGTGGGTGTTTTGTGGTTTTTTTGCTTCTTCTTGTGGTTGTTTTTTGTGTGTTTGTGTTTATGGTAGTTGTGCATCTCTTTGTGGGTGATTTGTGTCGGCTGTCTTTGTCTCTTTGGTGTTGTTTTTCATTGTTGTGTGGTTGTTTTGTCAATTTGTATACCTTTGTGGTAGTTTTGCATCTTTTTGTCAGCATGAGATCAAATTCTTTCTCTTTATGGTTGTTGTGAGTCTCTTTGTGGTTTATTTGTGTTTCTGTGGTTGTTTTTTGGCTCTTTGGTGTTTCTTTTTTGCACCACTTTTTGTCTCTGTGGTCATTCTCTGTCTCTTTGTGGTGGCTTCGCATCTATTGTCGATGTTGTGTGTTGCCTTTCTGCTTCTTTGTAGTGAGTGTTTGTGTGTTTGTGTGGTCATTTTTTGTCAGTTTGTTGTTAATTTGCTTCTTTTTGTGTCTGTGCAGTTGTTTTGTGTGTCTTTGCAGTCGTTTCCCATCTTTTAGGAGTTAATCTGTGTCTCTTTGTGGTCAGTTTGTTTCTCTTTAGGTTGTGTGAATTTATTTGTGGGTGTTTTGTGCTTCTTTGTGGGGATTGTGCATCTTTCTGTTGTCGTTTTTCTTCTATTTGTGGCCATTTTTATAACTTCTTATGTGGTCACTATCTATGTTTTTGCAGTTGTTTTGTGTCTCCGTCACAGTTGTTGCTTCTTTTCTCTCTTTGACCACAAAGAAACAGGATAAATCTTCTGCATCCAAAACCCAAAGCTGACAGTGTGAGAACCAAAGTGTAGAGAAACCTCCCTTCAGGTGTGTGTGTGTGTGTGTGTGTGTGTGTGTGTGTGCTATAAGTCCTGCTATCAGCACATGGAGCCCATTAAGCTACGAGCTTTAATCTGCCGTTATCTGGTTCTTATCTGGGAACAAGTTAAAGATCGAGGAGTCTGTCAGCTCCCACTGTGCGACGATAACCAGCGAGTGTGTGTGTGTGTGTGTGTGTGTGTGCATACATCCAACACACACTGTCTCCATCTGGTACACAACAGCAACGCAACAAACTAAAATGACCAAGCCTAATATGCCCATTTGCAGCATCCATACATGCATAACAATACAGCTTCATCAGTTTGTTAGAGTGACAGTGTTCTGTCCTGAGTTATTTTTAAAAATTAGACTGTGACACCTGGATGGATGTAAAACTGATTTGGCTGCAGTTTTGACCAGAACTCAAATGTGTTTTTCAGCCCTGAAAATGTCATGTTTCTATCTGCTGTACCGATGAAGTTATGAGGCTCAGAAATGATGGAAAAAGTCCATTAAAAAAGTTATAAATTTGATTAAAAATGACCAAAATGACTCAGAAAATAGTCCAAAATGGGAAAAAACATGCTAGAAATCTGTTTAAAATGACAAAAAATGCCCCAAATTACTTGAAATTTGTCCAACAATGTGAAAAAAACACATGAAGCTTGTCCAGAATAATTCAAAATTTTACAAAATGGCAAAAAAACCCAAGTCCAGCATGACTCAGAATATCTAAGATGACAAACAAAGACTCCAGTGTTGCTTAAAATTTGTCCACGATTGTGAAAATATGCACAAAATGATGTGAGGCTTGTCCAGAATGATCCCAAATGTTCCAAACCAACTGGAAAAGATGTTCAAAATGACTCAAAATGGCATTTAGAGTGACTCAGAAGCGTCTACAATCACTTAAAATGTGTGCAGAGATAATAAAAAATGTCCACAATTACTTGAAGCTTGTTCAGAATTATTCAGAAAAAGTTCAGATGCTCAGACGTGTTTTCCAGCCCTGAACATGTCATGTGTCTATCTGCTGTACTGATGAAGTTATGAGGCTCAGAAATGATGGAAGAAGTCCATTAAAGTGAAACATTCGGACTTCAACAGCCTGTAACTCTGAAAATATTCTTACTATGAAGGTAAAACTCTGCATGGCTTCATTAAATATACTAAACACACACATAGTTGAGCCTGAAGTCAGCAGAGTTTAATTACGCCGGTCGACCTTCTCTGAACTCGTTTCTCTTTCTTGCCTTGCTGCTCTGTTTCGTTTCAGGTGTTTGACAGATTCATTAACCTCAGGAAGCTGTTCTGCCGAAGTGTCATCCTCCCCCTGCTTCCTCTCAAACACTTCACCTCCTTCTTTACTCTCCAAAAAATCTCTGTTCTCATTCAATCCCCACAGTCCATGAACTCATCACCTGCTAAATTGAGCCATTTCATTCAAATCCCTTTATTCTACATGCCTCATTTAAAAATTCATAAAAAATAAAATCATTGCAGTGGTCAGATTCTGTAAAAATCTAAAAATTCTACACTCCTTTCCACAAACATTAAGCCATGAACGAGTCAGATACAACCTCGAGTCACATGACAACAAATCTTTGAGTTTTCAGCTGAACTACAGGCAGTGTTTCCACAGAGCAGAGAGGCAAAGTAAAGAGTCAAATACCTGTAGTATTTACAGACAGAATTTGTTATCTTTTTTAAAAAAAAACCAAAATGACAGAATTTATTTGAACAAGAAACTATGAAAGCAGAAACAACTGTTGGATTCTTAACTCTGACAGTCCTTGAATGCATCATGTGCGCTCCTCCCCTACACTATTTCTACTGTATTTCTATTCTATTCTTTTACATGACATATATTGTGTTGTTGTGTGTCTTATGCTGCTAATTTGAAACGAAAAGCTGCTAAACTGCTTTTTATTGTTTAACGACAATGAAAATAGAGATCATCCGTCTGTCTGCCTGTCTGTCTATCTATCCATCCATCTATCCATCCATCCATCCATCCATCTATCATCCATCTATCCATCCATCCATCCATCCATCATCTTTCCATCCATCCATCCATCCATCTATCATCCATCTATCATCCACCTATCATCATCCATCTATCCATCCATCCATCCATCCATCCATCCATCTATCATCCACCTATCATCATCCATCCATCCATCCATCTATCATCCATCCATCCATCCATCCATCCATCATCTATCTATCTGTCCATCCATCCATTCATCCATCCATCCATCCATCCATCCATCATCTTTCCATCCATCCATCATCTATCCATCCATCCATCCATCCATCCATCCATCCATCCATCCATCATCTTTCCATCCATCCATCATCTATCCATCCATCCATCCATCCATCCATCCATCCATCCATCATCTTTCCATCCATCCATCATCTATCCATCCATCCATCCTCTATCCATCCATCCATCCATCCATCCATCCATCCATCCATCCATCCATCCATCCATCATCCATCCATCCATCCATCCATCATCCATCCATCCATCCATCCATCCATCCATCCATCATCCATCCATCCATCCATCCATCCATCATCTTTCCATCCATCCATCATCTATCCATCCATCCATCCATCCATCCATCCATCCATCCATCCATCATCCATCCATCCATCCATCCATCCATCCATCATCCATCCATCCATCCATCCATCCATCCATCCATCATCTTTCCATCCATCCATCCATCCATCCATCCATCCATCCATCCATCCATCCATCTATCATCCATCCATCTATGTGAGTGACTCAGTTAAAACCAACAATTTAAAGAATTTTCGGCTGAACTGCAGGCAGTGTTTCCACAGAGCAGAGAGGAGACGAGGATGAAGGCAAATTAAACATGTAACTAATTAAATCTCTATAATTTGTGGAGTTTTTCATGAAGTTTTATTAACATTTGGACATTTTGAAAAATGCTGCACATGTTGATTTTGGGGATTTTTCCATTATTTATCCTCCAACTTGTCGTCTCTCTTCCTTTTCTTTCCTCTTCATCTTCTCCTAAATCTACTCGCTGTGATCACAGAAAGGTCAAAGGTGAAGGTTCACAGTACGACAACACACACACACACACACACACACACACACACACACACACACACACTCCTGACCTCACATTTCGCTCAGGGTTTCTAGATGTTTGTCGTTTGTGCTGAAGCGGATCAGTTTTGACAGATTCCTGCAGCAGCGCACGAAATCTAACGATGACAAAAAGTAACAAACACGGCGACACACTTCACGCCGACGTGCATCTGTGCTGCAGATGTGTGATGCAGATGTGTGATGCAGATGTGTGCAGCTGTCGGAGGATAATTGGAGATTTGTACGTACATGAATGTGTCAGATTGTGTTTTCGTATAAGTCAGAGCGAGCAGCTACGACAACACAACACTGGTAGATAAAACACAACTGACACAGATATCAGGAGGTGTGTGTGCATTAGTGTGTGTGTGTGTGTGTGTGTGGGTGTGGGTGTGTGTGTGCGTGAGTGTGTGAGTGTGTGCCTGCAGATTTTCCACCCCGCCGCCCCACATGAGCTCATGGGTGTTTTCGTTGGATTTATTCCAGACGAGCGTCAAAGCTGAAAAACTAACAGCAGGAAAAGTCTCGTGGTTGGACTTAAATCTGAACCAACACACACGCCGATCCCTGGAACAGCAAACCGAACACACACCGACACCCTGATGCACACACACACGAAGAAACACAGTCAAAATGCGAGCCGCAGCTTCTCTGCACGACAGAAATCAGAACAGCTTTTAACTCGGCTTGAGCACAAAAATGACCAAATTTCACAGCAGTTGGAGATAATCTGAAAGGTCTCCTGCTGCTAAGAGAAGGTAGTTTAACCTAATCTGACTTTTAGATTGTGATATTTAATCAAAATCACTTTGTTCTATGAGTCAGAATCAAAAATTTTGCATAAATGATCTATTTGCTGTAACAAAATTCTGCAAAATTCCTTGCAACTTGGTGCAACCAGGATGCCATGTGTGACCCTGCAGTGTCCTACAGTCTCTGATAGGGGTGGGACAAAATATTGCCACAGCGATATATCGTCGTCGGTCCGTGTATGTCGCGGCCATTCGTTTTCTTATTTTGAGATTTCAAAATAAAAGCGAAAAATAAACCGTTTCCTGTTTTTTTTCAGTGATAACACAAAATGAAAAACGGAAAACGGGCCCTAATTCATTATCCATTATCCGTTATCCGACTTAATTAGATGTGTTTGTAAATGGAAATTAAAATTAAAATACACCCGTGGAAAACTTATTTCTCCCCACCAGCGTGGGGTTTATTTGTCCCTTTGGAGGGACCTTGTGGTGCCGCTAGCTCCGCCGCTAGCGCTAAATCGCTAGCGTTCGGCTGCTTTTCGGGACATTTTTGGGGAGGTTTGGAGGTTTTGTGTTACTTTAGCTGGTGAAAAGTCCACTGTGAAATAGTGAACAATGTGAGCCAAGCAACGTTTGGACCCCACAGTGGGTCTTCATCAGGCCACGGCACACAGCAAGGTCTGCTAACAGTGAGCTAACACTGGAGCTTTAGATACCAGATCCTTCCTCATCAGAAGTCAGACGGGTCACGGAGCCTAAACCAACAGGAAGTAGAGAAATAAGTTTTCCATGGGTGTATTTTAATTTTAATTTCCATTTACAAACACATCTAATTAAATTAGATAACGGATAATGGATAATGAATTAGGGCCCGTTTTCTGTTTTTCATTTTGTATTATCACTGAAAAAAACGGGAAATGATTTATTTTTCGCTTTTATTTTGAAATCTCAAAATAAGAAAACGAATGGCTGAGACGTACACGGACCATCGTCCCTCCTTGTGCAACATGAGTATCGATACTCTGGAGCCGAATATTCATACTTTAATTTCTATAATAAGGTGCTCTAAACCCTGCCAGCTGCCATTTCCCCAGCGTCACTACTTAATGTCTCCACATGGTGGCATTAGCACATGAATGATGGAGACTGGAGCGGAAATGAATCGACCCAAGAAGAGTTTGTACAGGTATAATGGAGGACAGCAACGCTACCGTAAGAGACGCCCCATCCACGTTTAAGTCCAAAGTGTGGACCCATTTGGGCTTTGGAAGCATTGAGGGAACAAGCAGCTGGACAAAGACTATGACATATACAAGAACTGCCTCGCAAAAGTAAACAGGCAACACCACCAACATGCAAACCCACCTGCAGCACCACCATCCTGAACTCCTGGCCCAGAAAGCGGCTGATGCAGCAACGTTTCAAGTCAGCCTGCAGCCGTTAGCACAATGTTTAAAGCAAAGATGGCCGCCAGCATTACAACGTCCATCACTGGGTTCATTTGAAGGACCTCCACCCATACAGTGTGGTGGAAAATGAAGGGTTTAGAAAAATGCTACACACTGGAACCAAAGTATGAAAATATCCAAGTTATAGGTATCGTGATTGACTTGCAATATATCGATTATCACAGTATCGCTGTATCGTGATAGTATCGGTATCGTGAGCCATGTATCGCGTATCGTATCGTATCGTATCATATCGTATCGTATCATGAGGTACCTTATGATTCCCACCCCTAGTAATGTGACAAAAATTCAGGGACCTCTCAGCTAAACTGAACTGCAGGCAGTGCAGTGAAACTCCCCTCGACCTCTTGACATCAGTTTTAGACGTCATTTTTTAACATCAGCAGGCCAGAAGGTGTAAAATAATGTAGGACATGAACCTGACAAAACACAAATTCAGAAAGGTTTAAAAGCACAGACACTGTGGTCGCATCACTGTGTAGCTTCAGAGCTGCAGTTTAAGTGGATGACTTCTGTGCATGTTGACGACCAGAGAAAATTCGGCTGCAGTATGCATGTGTGTGTGTGTGTGTGTCTGTGTGTGTGTGTGTGTGTGTGTGTGTTTCCCAGGAGATAATATAAAACAAAAATCTGAGGAGAAACAATGGAGGCTTCAGGTTGGAGGTAAAGCTCAGACACGACATCTGAATCCGTCGCTGCTCTGTTTAGTTTACAGTCAGTCATGTGTGCACACATCCTGCACACACACACACACACACACACACACACATACACACACGCACACACACACCCTGTCAGAGTGTGTGTTGTGTCCCTGCAGGATGAAGGCTGCTCTCTGTGGATTCCTGCTCAGGTCAAACTCTGGGTCAGCAGTGACGCACACATTCTGTCTATGTGTGTGTGTGTGTGTGTGTGTGTGTGTGTTGAAATGTGTGTCAGTAGCGTATAAAGTATTCAGAATCTTCACTCAAGTGAAAGTACCGATACCACACTGTAGAAATACTCTGATATAATTTAAAGTCCTGCAAGCAGAAACCAAACATGACTGAACTGGATTACAGTAATAACAGAATCAATACTTCAGTAAACTTTCTGCTCTGAGTCCATGGAGAGGGAAAGCATGAAAACAGCGACACAAAACGAAATGTAGTCATAAAACTGATCATTTTGTCTCATATCATCCTGTCTTTCTGCTCCACCTTCTCTGATTAGCTTAAATGTGCCTTTTATAGCTTCAAACCTGCACATTTCTAAAGATATATGTGAATTTTAACACGATAAATCAAATACATTCTGAGATAAATGTTTTAAATTTGCCCGTCGACTCACTTTCAGCGGGTTTGTTCTCATATTGAAATTCGAAGCTGTTTGAACGACTATAAAAGTGTTTCATAAAAGTGTTCCAGGTGTTTAGTTTTATATTATTGTGTCTGGTTAACTTCTAAATTATTCATCTTTTTTGTTGTTTTTTGCTCAAAAATGGAACTTCAGATGATGATTCTGACTCAATGAGATGATGAGAAATGAAAGTAAAAAATTCAATAGTTCCTGAGATATCGTCGGTCAAACAGCCTCAAGTTTAACAGGAAAAAGACCAGCTGAAAGGGGGTCGACGGGTGATTCTTAAGAAATGTGTCTTTTGACAGATGAAGTTACAACTGAACAGATACCGTTTTTAAAAATCCATATTTAATAGTAAAGAAATTTCAGGCAGATCACAGATGGTCGGGGAGAAACTGTCAGCTGCTTTATGTATTTTTGTCATTTTTTAGTTATTTTTTGTCAGTTTTGTGTTTAATTTTGGTTGTTTTGCGTTTAATTTTGGTAGTTTTTGTCACTTGTTGACTGTTTTGTGTCCATTTGTAGCTGTTTCGTGTTTAATTTTGGTAGTTTTTGTCACTTGTTGACTGTTTTGAGTTAAATTTTGGTTGTTTTGCATTTAATTTTGGTTGTTTTTCTAACTTGTTGGCTGTTTCATGTCTATTTTTGGTTGTTTTCTGTTTAATTTCGGTAGTTTTTGTCACTTGTTGGCTGTTTTGTGTCCATTTTTGGTTGTTTTCTGTTGAATTTCGGTAGTTTTTGTCACTTGTTGGCTGATTTATGTCCATTTGTAGTTGTTTTCTGTTGAATTTTGGTAGTTTTTGTCACTTGTTGGCTGCTTTATGTCCATTTGTAGTTGTTTTCTGTTGAATTTTGGTAGTTTTTGTCACTTGTTGGCTGTTTTATGTCCATTTGTAGTTGTTTTCTGTTGAATTTTGGTAGTTTTTGTCACTTGTTGACTGTTTTGTGTTAAATTTTGGTTGTTTTGTGTTTAATTTAGGTCGTTTTTGTCACTTGTTGGCTGTTTTATGTCCATTTGTAGTTGTTTTCTGTTGAATTTTGGTAGTTTTTCTCACTTGTTGGCTGTTATGTGTCTATTTTTGGTTGTTTTCTGTTGAATTTCGGTAGTTTTTGTCACTTGTTGGCTGTTTTATGTCCATTTGTAGTTGTTTTCTGATGAATTTCGGTAGTTTTTGTCACTTGTTGACTGTCTTGTGTTAAATTTTGGTTGTTTTGTGTTTAATTTTGGTCGTTTTTCTCACTTGTTGGCTGTTTTGTGACCATTTGTAGTTGTTTTGCGTTTAATTTTGGTAGTTTTTCTCACTTGTTGGCTGTTTTGTGTCTATTTTTGGTTGTTTTGTGTTTAATTTTGGTAGTTTTTGTCACTTGTTGGCTGTTTTGTGTCCATTTGTACCATTTGTAGTTGTTTTCTGTTGAATTTTGGTAGTTTTTGACACTTGTTGGCTATTTTGTGTCTATTTTTGGTTGTTTTCTGATGAATTTCGGTAGTTTTTGTCACTTGTTGGCTGTTTTATGTCCATTTGTAGTTGTTTTCTGTTGAATTTCGGTAGTTTTTGTCACTTGTTGGCTGTTTGCATCTAGTTTTGTTAGTTTCATGTCTATTTTTGGTTATTTTTCTGGCAGTTTTTGGCTGTTTTTTTAGAAACAGATGCTACTTTAAATATTCATAGCTTATGTTAAAAACTTTTAAGCAGATCAAAGATGGTCAAGCAGAAGAATCCTGATAGAAGACTGGAGATCAGTGAGATCTTATTAGTCTGTGTTTGTGTGTTTTTGGCCTGGAGCTGCTGTCTGAGTATCTGACTAATAAAATGTTAACGAGCGACAAACGCAGCGGTTTTTACTTCATTAGCTGGAGTTAACTGCTTCGATTTACGGCCGTGAAAAACCGCTGAGCTGCTACTGTTTGTAACACACAATAACACGCACAGACACACAATAACACACACGAATCACCGGTATGACATCATGAGGCTTCCTCCAAAATAAGATCCTGTCTGTTTGTGGAAAAATAAAGATGGAGGTCGTGAATCCATGTAAACCGACTTCATTAAACACATGAAGCTCTTTGTTCTGACATCCTGATGACCTGATTAACTGCAGCTGGAGATGTCATTAAAATATGAGTAACAACCTGTCTGGAACTTAATGCAAAAATCATATAATGCATAAAACAGCCTCTTTAAGCTGAATATTTTCCTCTGTGGACCGGATATGAACCTGCAGTGAGCCGGGTTTAGTTTCATGACCTCATTTTACAGGTTTTTTGGACATTAAAGCTGCAATAATGGATTTTCTGTCCTCTCAATTTGTATGATACGCTTCCTAAATATGTCTATTTCAACATTTTATAGTTTCATAGCAACATAATCTTTCATTTGGAGTTTAATTTCTGTCAAAAAAGATCAACTTTCACTCACTTTTATCTCCGATTTTGGTCTCCACCACCTCTCCAATGCAAATATCAGACTCTTCAGCTGCTAAATGCCCCACTATGATCACCAGGTATCTGCTAATATTTGTTTTTACACAAAAGGAATTTTAAAGCTTTTTCTCTGAAACGATGCACCTAAAAAATATGCCAGTGACAATGCTGAGAGTGAAACTGAAACAGTAAATTACAATGAGTTGAATGAAGCTGTAAACTGTGAGATAACTGAGATTTAGTTGGAGATTTAATCGTGTGGCAAAATAAATCAAACTCTTGCTTGTTTTTCAGACGTTTCAACTGCATCCAATTGTATTGAACAGCAAAGTGAACCAGCTAAAACAGTACAACACAATCTGAATCACAAAAAGACACCTGAGCAAGGTGCATGTTTATATTATTTTTTAAAAAATATAATCCTGATTTTACTTGAAGAACCTCAGTGAGATTAAAAAACACTCAATTTTAACAGTTGTTTTGGCCAATCAGGTGCAACACAAAGCTAAAGACAAACAAAATAAATATAGAAATAACAGGAAATAATACATTACAATTGTTTTTCTTTACAAAATAAAAGCACATATCTAATAAATGGTGGATTCTATGTATGTGTGGTTGTCTGTTCCTTACTTTTCTCGACAACCATCAATCCGATATACTTCAAACTTGGCAGGTTTATTACTGGAGATGCGAGAACGTGTAGTGTCAAGTTTGAAGAAATTTGAATGAATGGTTCTCAAGAAACAAGTAAATGAAAACGCTGAATATGTCAGTTGGGACTACAGTAAGACAGAGCCAGCTCAGAAACATTATCAGTTGTGTCAAAGGTGTGTTGCCAGAAAAGAATCTGGTAACAGCAAACCGTTTATTTTTGGCCAATTTGTTTTTTTGAGACATGCAACATGATGTGATTTTCATGAAATATCAAAATTTTAAGTTTCGATTTGTTTAATTTGAACCACTGGACACAGATGAACACAAAACACAAGAATATCTACATAAAATAAAAATAAAAACATAATTTGCTCACAGGGGATCCAGGGAATCTTTGGATTTGTTGGGTTTTCATTTATTTATTTATTTAGTAGTGGTAGTAGTGGTAGTAGTAGTAGTAGTAGTAGTAGTGGTGGTGGTGGTGGTACTAGTAGTAGTGGTGGTGGTAGTGTGTTGGTGGTAGGGGTGGTGGTGGTGGTGGTGGTACTAGTAGTAATAGTGTTGGTAGTGGTGGTGGTGGTGGTGGTGGTACTAGTAGTAATAGTGTTGGTAGTGGTGGTGGTGGTAGTAGTGGTGGTAGTGGTGGTAGTGGTAGTAGTAGTGGTAGTGGTGGTGGTGGTGATGGTGGTGATGGTGGTGGTAGTGGTGGTGGTGGTGGTAGCAGTAGTGGTAGTGGTGGTGGTAGTGGTGGTAGTGGTAGTAGTAGTGGTAGTGGTGGTGGTGGTGGTGGTAGCAGTAGTGGTAGTGGTGGTGGTGGTAGTAGTAGTGATAGTGGTGGTAGTGGTAGTAGTAGTGGTAGTGGTGGTGGTGGTGGTAGTAGTAGTAGTGGTAGTAGTGGTGGTAGTGGTGGTAGTGATAGTAGTGGTGGTAGTGGTGGTAGTGATAGTAGTGGTGGTAGTGGTGGTAGTGATAGTAGTGGTGGTAGTGGTGGTAGTGGTAGTAGTAGTGGTAGTGGTGGTGGTGGTGGTAGTAGTAGTAGTGGTTTTAGTAGTGGTGGTAGTGGTGGTAGTGGTAGTAATAGTGGTAGTGGTGGTGGTGGTGGTAGTAGTAGTAGTGGTGGTAGTGGTGGTAGTAGTGATAGTGGTGATGGTGATGATGGTAGTGGTAGTGGTAGTAGTATTGGTGGTACTTGTAGTCGTGGTGGTAGTAGACGTGGTAGTGGTAGTAGTATTGGTGGTAGTGGTAGTAGTAGTAGTAGTGGTGGTGATGGTGGTGGTAGTAGTGCTGGTAGTGGTAGTAGTATTGGTGGTAGTGGTAGTAGTGGTAGTAGTAGTGTTGGTAGTGGTAGTAGTTGTAATGATGGTGGTAGTGGTGGTGATGGTGGTGGTAGTGATAGTAGTGGTGGTACTGGTAGTGGTGGTAGTGGTACTAGTGATGGTAGTGGTAGTAGTTGTAGTAGTGGTGGTAGTGGTACTCATGGTAGTAGTGATGGTAGTTGTAGTAGTGGTGGTGATAATACTAGTTTTGGTTGTAGTGGTAGTAGTGGTGGTGGTAGTGGGTTGGTGGTGTTAGTGGTGGAAGTGGGTTGGTGGTGTTAGTGGTGGAAGTGGGTACTCGTTGTAGTAGCGGTAGTAGTGGTAGTTGTAGTTGTAGTTGTTGTTTGGGTCACAACTTCAGTTCAAAGTTAGTGCAGTTAATCTCCATCATTATGATGGTTGCAGGCTCGTAGCCCTAATATCTAATTTAGTACGGTTAAACTCCATAATTTATAAAACTGAATAGTGTTAGCTATGTAATCATATTATTTAGGCTTATTAATACTGTAGGAATTCAGCTTTAGTACAGATAATACTGAGGTAAAGTTGTATTTTATATATTTTTGTGTTTTTTAAATCCTGAATATGTAAATTACTCAGATAAAATCACATCATAAACAACACTGCAGGGCCTTAACACTAATAATCTGGCTCTGATAAATGGCATCACTTTGGTGTTTTTTATTGTTGTTGTTTTGTTTTGTAAAAAATAACATGTATATTATATCTGTCAGGTTTTTTAGGGTTCAGAAGACTAAAACTAAGTTTATTTATTCAGTCAAATTAGGGTTTTTTTTGCAAATTTTCCGCCCCCAAATGCAACTAAGATCGACGGCTCTGCATCTTATTATGTTTGTCTGTTTAATCCTCCATCAGTCAAAACAACTCGACAAACTTTCCTCTTCCCTCCATTGTATCGCTGACATTCACGAGGTGTTTGGATCCGTCAGAGATTATTCTGAAACCTTCGTCTCACTGAGCCATAAAAAGCCGATTGTACAGAACAAAACAGTTGCTGCTCCACTAATTCCATTCATCCTCAGTCATTCATTCACTCAGTCGCTGCACAAACATCTCAGTAACAGCAACACAATGACAGCATGACGCCTGAATGGAAACAGTTTGTGGCTTCAAACTGGTTTCCAGGACGGAAAGAAAGAAAAAACAGCTGGTGTTAATGTGACTTTAAGTGTGATTTAATAGTGTGATGTGTTCACAAAGTGGTCCTGTATCAATTTAATATGAATTATTGTCAGCAATTTATTCTGAAAAACATGTAAACACTAGATAGGAGGTAAATTATACACAGTGTAGTCTTTCAGTGTTTGGATATTTATGGAGTTTTCTGTGTTTTGGAATTTTGGTACATTTAATTTGAAATAAAACACTAAGTTTGAGGCTAAAGTGTTGATTTTTAGCTTTAAAATGGTTGACTGTATTAAAACGCTGCCCTGAACATACAAACACAGCAGCTGTGGCACTAACTAACAATTAGATGACTTTATTTTGAGCTAAAAATTTTATGCTATGTTACCTTGTCGCAGCATTAGTTTGTTAGAGCTTGTTAGTTAACTAGCTAACAAACTAGCTGACTTTATTTTGAGCGAAAAATGTTATGTTACGCTACCTTCTTGCAGAACTAGCTAACAAACTAACTGACTTTATGTCAAACTAATAATGTTACATTTTATTAGCTTGCTTTAGCACTGGCTAACAAACTAGCTGACTTTAGGTTAAGCTACTCATGTTACATTATATTAGCTTACTGTAGCACTAGCTAACATATTAGCTAACTTTAGGTTAAGATACTAGTGTTATGCTATATTAGGTTGCTGTAGCAATAGCTAACAAATCAATTGACTACATTTTGAGCTAATAAGGTTGCGCTATATTAACTTGCTGTAGCACTAGCTAACAAACTAGCTTACTTTATGATAAGCTAATAATACTATGCTATGTTGGGTTTCTGTAGCACTCATTGACAAACTAGCTGACTTTATTTTAAGCTAATAATGTTACAGTATATTAGCTTGCTGTAGCACTACCTAAGAAACTAGCTGACTATATGTTGAGTTAAAAATGTTATGCTATACTAGCTTGCTGTAGCACGAGCTAGCTATTTTGAATTCTTTGCTGCTGTCGGTTAACATCCCTGCTGATTTCACATTATTTGTCATGAATTTGAATAACAATGATATGAAAGTGAAGCTGCTAACTTTTGTCCTACAGACCCCTCAAATGCAAACTAATTGGCTATTATCAAACTGTTTTAAAAGAAAAATCTATAATAATTTTTACATGTTAGCTAACATTCATGTTAATGTCAAAGCAACGTCAAAACTTTAGAATATACTTAATGTTTTACAGATTTTACATTTCATTTTATAACAACAACACTGTCTGATGTAACTCTAAAATAAATCTAAACCGTTCAGGATCCTTATTGTTGACATACGACACAGATCTTCAAAATGTATATACTTTAAACGAGATCAGACATTCTTCTTTCTCCAGTTTAACCTTGTAGTGTAACAGCAGTTAATTTAATGTATAGTCATTGTTTCTAATCCTGAAAATCGTCTTCATGTGGTTTAACAAGGAGAATAAATCCAACATTGAACCTGATGATGACAGTTTGCTGAACGAAGGTAAACCTGGTTTATAGGAAACGCAACATGATTCTAATCTGTTAATCTCAGTTTTATTCTTCCTGCTGTCGGCTTTTATCACTTTGCTCCATAAAACTCTGGAAAGCTAAAGCAAAAGGTCATTTTCCTGGATATTTCTAAAGTTACCACCGGGTCAGTTTGAGTCTGGGAGACGTTACTTCACTGGTTTTAACGAGGAAATGACTTTAAAATCATGTAGGACCTCACTTTCATCAGCAACCTAATCCTCTTTCCTCTTTCTGCAGCGGCAAACCTGGACGCAGAAAAAGCTTCATGTTCTCACGTGAAAACAGGGAAGAGGAAAAGACAGATGGTTTAGAGTTTAAACTCGTTTGTGAGGCTGCTGCTTCTGTGAATGAAGGTAAAGCCTCCAGAGACGGAGCAGAACCAACCTGATAAAAAAAAATAAAGCTCTGTTCACTGAGCAGAGTCGACCTTATGAAGCTCATTTATTCTGCAGTGAATTATGTCTCAGTTTAAATGAGGCGCAGAACATGCAGACCAGGCGTAAAGAGTTTGAAGGAGTTAAGTTAAAGGCAATAAAAAGTAAATTAAATGTACAGAGAGTCTGGTTAGTGGAGCAGAAAACACTAAAAAAAATCCTCGTATCCACGTTAAAGTAAGATTTTAAACTCAGCAAGTTCCAACTCTCTCGGTGATCTAAGAGGAAATCTGATAATCAGCACGTAACCAGCAGCTGTCCAGGTGTTCCAGCTGTTTCCTACCTGAGTGCGAGAGCTGCAGCCGAGGCCCCGTCTGGGTCCAGGATCCGGACTCTGAAGCCCGCAGCACCGTGAGGAGAACCAGAACCAGAACATGGAGAGGATAAACTCCCGTGGACCTGAAGGCTGGAAGCATCTCTGCTGGATCCTCACTGATGTGGAGAAACAAGAAACGTCCAGCAGGTCACATCACAGTCTGAGCTGCAGCGAAACGGAGAGAGACGAATTCAATGTCGGGTTTGATTTTTTTAATTACACACAGTAATGACTTTTAACTGCAGGCTGCTGGAAAAATAACCGTATGATATGAACAAAAAATCTGACAAACAACCGAGACACAAAAGAAAAATTCAACAAAACATGAAAAAAAAAACCACAAAATGACACAAACGAGAAATAAAACGACAAAAACGAGACAATTAATGGCAGAAATGAGACACAAAATGATGCAAAACAAAATACAAAATGATTCACGACACACAAAATGACCACAAAGAGACTAAACACCACAAAACACGACACAACAAAGACAACAAACGAGACACAAAACAAGACAAATGAGACACAAAAATGACAGAAATGAGATGAAACACCTCAAGACACGAAATGACAAAACAACGAATGAGACTCTAATCAGGACAAGAGAGAGAGAAAAGGACAAATATGAAACAATATGAGACAAAGAAGAAACAAAATGACAAAAATGAAACACAAAACTAGACAAGACGGCTCAAACGGGACGTGAAATGAACGAAAAATGAGACACGACGAGTCAAAGACGAGACACAAAATGACAGAAAGCAGGAAAAACTGTCCCAAAGAGGCGTAAAACAACATGAACAAAACACAAAGCAACACAAATGAGACAGAAAACGACAAAAACGAGACAATAAATGGCAGAAATTAGACACAAAATGATGCAAACAAAATGCAAAATGATTCACGACACACAAAATGACCACAAAGAGACTAAACACCACAAAACACGAAACAACAAAGACAACAAATGAGACACAAAACAAGACAAATGAGACACAAAAATGACAGAAATGAGACGAAACACCTCAAGACACGAAATGACAAAACAACGAATGAGACTCTAATCAGGACAAGAGAGAGAAAAAAGGACAAATATGAAACAATATGGGACAAAGAAGAAACAAAATGACAAAAAATGAAACACAAAACTAGACAAGACGACTCAAACAGGACGTGAAATGAACGAAAAATGAGACACAAAATGGCAGAAAGCAGGAAAAAACTGTCCCAAAGAGACGTAAAACAACATAAACAAGACACAAAGCAACACAAATGAGACAGAAAACGACACAAAACAGCCACAAAATGACACAAACAAGACACAAAACAACAAAAACCAGACACAAAAATGACACAAACGTCAGAGTTCTGGTCCCTCTGCGGCCATTTTGTGTCAGTTTGTGTTTCTTTATGGTTGTTTTGAGCCTCTTTGTGGTCCATTTGTGTCATTTTGTGTTGTTTTGTGTGCATTTTTGGTCATTTTAAGTCAGTTTGCACTGTTTTATGGTCAATTTGCATCATCTTTGTGGCCATCTTGTGACACCAAATGATAAAATAGAGACAGAAAATGACAACAATGAGACGTAGTATGACAGAAACAGGTAGAGCAGATTACAGGGACAAACAATAGAGTTAGCATTTAGCTGTTTAAACGTCCACCAGACTCAGCTGCTCTTTGTTTACTTGCAGAAGTTTAAATGTTGGTCAGACACACATTCTGACCTGCTAATAGCACTAATGAAAGAATAATCATCCTCTGGGGACCAAGAACGTCCACATCATGACCAACACTGATGATCCTCTGAAGCCACTGCAGGAGCTAAACGTTTATTAAACCATAAAAGCCTGAGTGTGTGGAAGAAAAGTGATTCATCACCAGACAAAGACAGATTTTATTAAAATCAAACAGCAGCAGGTTAAAGATGAACCCATGGAGGAATTTATCGTGTTTACATTCAGCGTCTGGAGGGATTTAATGGATTCTAATCTGAGAAAACAACGAGATGCTCTTCTGGCAAAACCACAGAGTCCAAGATCTCAGTCAGAATCACATTCCTGAACGTAGAAACACGAGAACAAACACCGAGACGCCGAAGAGCAGCAGAGGTTGGAGCAGAAAGAAGGAAAAGCGAGACACAAAACAACACGAACAAGGCCCAAAATTACAGAAATGAAGAGCAAAATAACACAAAATGACACAAAGCAGAGACAAAATCAATCAAGCGGTCAGATTTTACTTGTATAGCACTTTTCAGGAACAAATCAAATGGCATTCAAAGTGCTTTATAGAAAAATACATGGAACATAACAAGTGAAACCAGACACAATAAAGGGCTTGGAGACCAATGCTCACGGTGTCATACAACAATATTAGTTAAAATAATAAAAGATTGAAAGATTAGAATAAATAAATCAAAACTTAAATCAATAAAAACCCAAACTATGGTAGGACACTCATAAAAGCCAGACTAAACAGATGGGTTGTAGCCTATGTTGAAGGAGTGTCAGTGTTTCAAACTCCTCATGGAACAAACAACACAAACATAAAAACACAACACAGAATGTGACACAAACAAGACATAAATTGACAGAATAGACACAAAACAACACAAACAATGGGACATAAAATGACCACAAAGAGAGATGAAACTAACTCTGAGACTCAAAATGACCTTAAAGATGCACAGAATGACTGTGTCCTGTTGTTGTCTTTTGTGTGCATCTTTCTGGTTGTTTTGTGTGTATTTGTGGATATTTTTGATCTCTGTGACCAATTGGTGTCTCTTTGGAGTCTTTTCGTGTGTCTTTATGGTCATTTTGTGTCTCTTTGTGGTCGTTTTGTGTCTCTTTGTGGTCATTTTGTGTCTCTTTATGGTCATTTTTTGTCTCTTTGTGGTCGTTTTGTGTGTCTTTGTGGTCATTTTGTGTCTCCTTATGGTAGTTTTGTGTTTATTTGTGGTCATTTTGTGTCTCTTTGTGGTCATTTTGTGTCTCTTTATGGTCGTTTTGTGTCTCTTTGTGGTCATTTTGTGTGTCTTTGTGGTCATTTTGTGTCTCCTTATGGTAGTTTTGTGTTTATTTGTGGTCATTTTGTGTCTCTTTGTGGTCATTTTGTGTCTCTTTGTGGTCATTTTGTGTGTCTTTGTGGTCATTTTGTGTCTCTTTGTGGTCGTTTTGTGTCTCTTTGTGGTCATTTTGTGTCTCTTTGTGGTCATTTTGTGTCTCTTTGTGGTCATTTTGTGTCTCTTTGTGGTCGTTTTGTGTCTCTTTGTGGTCTTTTGTGTGTCTTTGTGGTCATTTTGTGTCTCCTTATGGTAGTTTTGTGTTTATTTGTGGTCGTTTTGTGTCTCTTTGCGTTAGTTTTGCGTCTCCTTGTGGTCATTTTGCGTCTCTGTGTAACTCTAGAGTCATTTTAAACCTCTTTGTTGTGTATTTGTGAATCTTTGTCGTCACTTTGTCTCTGTTGTTTGTGTTTCTTTTGTCCCATTGTCGTCTTTTTGTGTGTCTACTGGTCATGTTGTGTCTCTTTGTGGTCCATTTTGTCTGGTTGTAGTAATTTTATGTTTCCTTGTGCTTTTCTAAGTTCATTTTGCATCTCTTGTAATGTTTCTGCGTCCTTTTGTTTTCTTTTGTGTGAATCTTTCTGGTTGTTTTGTGTGTATTTGTGGATATCTTTAATCTCTGTGACCAATTAGCGTCTCTTTGGAGTCTTTTCGTGTGTCTTTGTGGTTGTTTTGTGTCTCTTTGTGGTTGTTTTGTGTCTCTTTGTGCTCATTTTGTGTCTCTTTGTGGTCATTTTGTGTCTCTTTGTGGTAGTTTTGTGTTTATTTGTGGTTGTTTTGTATCTCTTTGTGGTTGTTTTGTGTCTCTTTGTGCTCATTTTGTGTCTCTTTGTGGTAGTTTTGTGTTTATTTGTGGTTGTTTTGTGTCTCTTTGCGTCTCATTGTGGTCATTTTGTGTCTCCTTGTGGTCATTTTGCGTCTCTGTGTAACTCTAGGGTCATTTTAAAGCTCTTTGTTGTGTATTTGTGAATCTTTGTCATCACTTTGTCTCTGTTTTTTGTGTTTCTTGTCTCTCTTTGTGGTCTTTTTGTGTGTCTACTGGTCATGTTGTGTCTCTTTGTGGTCATATTTTGTCTGGTTGTAGTAATTTTATGTTTCCTTGTGCTTTTCTAAGTTCATTTTGCATCTCTTGTAATGTTTCTGTGTCCTGTTGTTGTCTTTTGTGTGCATCTTTCTGGTTGTTTTGTGTGTATTTGTGGATATTTTTAATCTCTGTGGCCATTTGCTGTATTGTTGAAGTCTTTTTGTGCGTCTTTGTGGTTGTTTTTTGTCTCTGCAGGTTTTTTCGGTGGGACTTTATGTCATTTTAGCATCTTTTTGTGTCTTCATTCCAGGAGAGGAAACTCCCCGTACACGTTAGACGCACCAACAAGCTTTTACACAACAAAAATCCTCCCACGGCGACAAAATATGACTTTAATCAGCTCACGTTTAAAGCCTCGAAGCTAAAATCTACTTCAAAGCAGCTGAAGATGAGTCAGTTTTAATCACAGCCTCTAATATCCTCCGACGTTATCCACCTAATGGTAGCCTCGGGACCAAACCCTTTCAAATTAAAAGCCTTCCTTTGTAATCCTGGGCTGATTTTTTTGTGGGGCAACAAACCTCTCATTCAGAAACACGTTCATGTGTGTTTAGCTGAAGCTCCCTTACAGAACCGATGATAAGAAACTAAAACATCTGCCTCACCTCCAGATGTGCTGTCGGGAGAAGGTGGAACCAGTGTTTAAGAAAATACCAGCAATTTAAAATGGATTCTAAACGCCACAGATGATTTAACTTTGCGTGTTAAAACCTGGATGTTCTGACTGCATCTCTCAGGGGATGTTAGGAAAAGCAGAAACTACTATCAGACTGTGTTTTGTCTACAAACATGTGGCAGTAATTTCCAATTTCCACGCACTTTACGACATGAAAAACACACAGCTGTCATATATCATGATTACATCTAAAGCTGTTATCACTGGTGTTTTGTTCTTTACACTGAAGTATTATGTTTCTGATGCTTTTATAAGAAACCTTATGACAAAAACGTATCATATATATATTTAATCATGAACTACAGTCTTTTTAATGTACGGCCACATTAGGCAGCTTGTTAGTTGTGTTTTTGTGCAACTTTGTTGTTGTTTTGACTATTTTAGTGGTCTTTTAATGTAGTTTTGTGGTCATTTTCCATCTCTTTGTGGTGGTTTTGTGTCTTTCTGTGGTTGTTTTGTGTCTCTTTAAGGTTGTTTTGTGTCTCTTTGTGGTCATTTTGTGTCTCTTTGTGGTTGTTTTGTGTCTCTTTGTGGTCATTTTGTGTCTCTTTGTGGTTGTTTTGCATCTCTTTAGGGTTGTTTTGTGTCTCTTTGTGGTCATTTTGTGTCTCTTTAGGGTTGTTTTGTGTCTCTTTAAGGTTGTTTTGTGTCTCTTTGTGGTCGTTTTGTGTCTCTTTAGGGTTGTTTTGTGTCTCTTTGTGGTCGTTTTGTGTCTCTTTGTGGTCGTTTTGTGTCTCTTTGTGGTTGTTTTGTGTCTTTTTGTGGTGTTTTTGCGTCTCTTTGAAGTTGTTTTGTGTCTCTTTGTGGTCATTTTGTGTCTCTTTGAGGTTGTTTTGCGTTTTTTTTGTGGTCGTTTTGCGTCTCTTCGAAGTTGTTTTGTGTCTCTTTGTGGTCCTTTAGCATCTCATTGTGTTAGCTTTGCATTTCTTTGTGTTCATTTTTTACCTCTTTCTGGTTGTTTTGCATCTCTGTTATATTCTTGAGTTTCTTTTGGTCTTTTTAATGGTAGTTTGTTTTGGTGTTTGGCGTCTCCTTGAAGTATTTTTGTGCATGCATGGTTATATTTTTGCGTGTCTTTTGGGCATTTTCAGTCTCTCCCTGGTCTTTGTGTGCATCTTTGTGTGGTCATTTGTTTCTGGTTGTTTGAATCCCTTTGTGATCATTTCAAATGTCTTCGTACAGTTTTTTATGTCTCTGTTGTCATTTTTGCACATCAGTGTCTCTTTTCAGTGTCTTTTTGTGGTGACTTTGTGCGTCTTTGTGGTCATTTGGCGACTCCTTGTAGTCTTTTTGTGGTGCATGTCGTTATTTTTAACCTCTTTTAGTTCTTCTTTGCAGTAAACTTGCATCTGTGTCGTATTTTTGTGGCCATTTTCACTCTCTTTGTGGTCGTTTTGCGTTTCTATGGTCACATTTTGTCTCTTTGTTGTAAGTTTTTGTTTCCTTGTCGTCTTTTTGTGCATTTCTCTGGCCGTTGGTGTTTCCTTCCAATCATTTTTAGTCTCTCTGTGGCTTTATTTTGTCTCTTTACAGTAGAATTCCTTCATGATGACTAAACTTTGCCAGATTGGAAGAGGATAATTAAACAATAAAGACTAAATTGAAGGATACATTTTATGGGGTTTGTCAAACAAAGAGGAGCAGAAATAGGACTGACGGAACAAATACTTACAGTAAACATAAACATCCTACAGAAGAACTGAAATAAAGACGTTCACTCTGTGTGGTTCATTTGGAATAAACAGCAGTAAATGTGTCACTGTGGGGCTTAAAGGCAAAATCAAGGGGCAGCGATAAAACAACAAGCTGCACCTTCACCACAGTGAATACAGATAATCAATAATCAATAACTGCACACGTGGAAAATCACCGCTGTCAGAAATAAAATGTAACTATGACAACATGTTTGACATCAACGTCACAAACACTTGACTCGAGGAAATAACCTCCTCAGAGCTGTCGGCACGGAGACGGACGACGGATAAACCACCTCTTCCTCTGTTCGTGTGTGTGTTTGTGTGTGTCTGTGTGTGTGTGTGTGTGTGTGTGTGTGTGTGTGTGTGTGTGTGTGTGTGTGTGTGTTTGTGCGTCACAGAGATAAAGACAGGAGGAGACAAGAAACTGTATGTCTAAAAAAACAAAGTCAAACTGAAACGTGTTTGTGCAAATTGGTGAGCATGAAGCAGCGTCTGCACCTCTGTGTGTGTCTTTGTGTGTTTTGAGTGACTTTGTAGTGTTTTTTTATACAATTTTTGTGCCTCTGCAGTCTTTTTTGTCATATTTTGTCTCTCTATGGTCATTTTTTAAAATTTCTGTTTAGTCTTTCGGTCCCTTTGTGGTCTTTTTGTGTATCTCTTCAGCAACTTGGCGTCTCCTTGTAGTGTTTTTGTGCGTCTGTGGTCATTTTGTGTCCCTTTGTTGTCTTTGTGTGTGTCACAGATAAATATAGAAAGAGAAGAGAAACTATATGAATCACTATTTCACAAAACATAAATGAATAAAAAGAACTGTGTTTGTGCAAATCACTGCTTATGAGGAAGTGTTTGCACATCTTTTTGTGACTGTGTGTGTGTCTGTGTGTGTACTTTGTCCCAAGGAAACCAGGGTGTTGACAACAGTCTATAAATAAATCCCTGAAGGAAACCCATCATCAGTTTCCTCTGTGTCTGTCTGTCGATTTAATTTGGCCCAACAGACATCTGACACAAAAATACACTAATATAAATACACACAAACTGCACAAACACACACTGACGATCCGTACACATAAACACACACACTCCCTTTCACACCAGCACAATACTGTAAAGGCAACAAGACGAGGAAGTCGATTTTAGGAGACTAAAAATAAAATGTTTCTGAGTGTTTGTGTCATTTCTCGGTTCAGCTGCAGGTCAAAGTGGACGTTTGGTTCAATCTGATTTCAACATTTGCTGCTGTGCGACTTTTAACTAGAAGCTGAGGTTTAAGAAGCTGTTCAGCTGCTCAGTTTAAACATGAAATCACCCAGTAAACTGACATCCAATCAATCAACAAACGCAATTTATCAAAAAAAGGTAGATATTTGTTAAACTATTGGACCCTAAAACCTGCTGACGGAATGAAAAAAATCACCAAAACGACAACATTTATCATTCAGAATCTGTAAATACCAACAAATATAAGTTTAAAACTGTAATATTTCTTCAGAATTACTGTCCTCTACATGTCTCATTTAACAATTCTCCGAAAATAAACCATCTGCAAACAACCGACTCAGCTGTGACCAATATTGAAACCCTCAGAGTTTTCAGGTTGAACTGCAGGCAGTGTTACGACAAGAGATACTGAGAGGAAAATCCAACCTACTGGATCAATAAAATAAATGCAGCACGGCTCAAAAACAGTGAACGGAGGAGCAAGTTGTTGGAAGATACATCCAGCATGGTGAAACATCTTTCTAGAACTGATGAGCAGAGAGAAAGAGTCTGTAGAGGCTGGAAACAACAAAACAACCACTAAGAGACATGAAGCGACAAAAAGTCAAAAAACAAAGTCAAACAAAACAGCACAAACAAGACACAAAATGACAAAAACGATACAGAAAGCAACAAAAAAGGAGACACAAAGAGACAAAAATGTCCCAAAGATGCATAAAATGACCGAAATGACACACAAAATGACAAAAATGAGACAAAAACAACACAAATGGACACAGACAAAAAAAATGGAGACGACAAGAGAGACTCAGAGTAACTCAAACCTACTGGATCATTAAAATAAATGCAGCATGGCTCAGAAACAGTGAACAGAGGAGGAAGTAGTTGGAAGATACATCCAGCATGGTGAAACATCTTTCTACAGCTGATGAGCAGAGGAGAGAGAAAAAGTCTGTAGAGGCTGGAAACATGGAAATACCTATATGCAAAATGTCTTAAAATTTGTCCAAACTGACATAAACTTGTACAAAATGATGAAAAAAATGCTCAAAAAAGACTCAAAAATTACCCAAAATTATATAAAATTGGTCAAAATGATTCAAAAATGGTCTAAAATGGCCTAAATCTGTTCAGAACGGATGAAAAAAATATTCAAAAATGTGCTCAAAATGATCGGGATAGGAAAATCAAACCTACTGGATCAATAAATAAATGCAGCATGGCTCAAAAACAGTGAACAGAGGAGGAAGTTGTTGGAAGATACATCCAGCATGGTGAAACATCTTTCTAGAACTGATGAGCAGAGGAGAGAGAAACAGTCTGTAGAGGCTGTGAACATGTAATTATTCATGATCAAAATGACAAGTTTTTCCAAAACGACGACTCGATTTGACCAGACAGGTTCAGTAAGTTGTCTAAAATGGCAGAAATCTTCCCAAAGTGGCTGCAGTTTGATAAATTCTCATCACATATGGACATAATATTCATAAGTGTTTAAATCACACCTAAACTCAAGAGGTGAACTTTTCCTCTTGAATACATCACAACATTAACTGTACCTGTATTCATCAGATATTTAGCAACCTTCACTGTAAAAGAAAAAACCAAAGCTCTAACTTTCACACAGACATAGTTTTCAGTGAACTTCTATACAACAACAGCACATTAGAAATCCTGAAAGTTATGGTTTTAGTGGCACTGTCTGGCCCCCTGTAAGACTTCCCAACGTATTCACATAACATGACTTCCAGGGAGTGCTGCAGGAGCACTGGGAGCCGAGCATCCCTGCGCAAGGAGATCTAAATCAGGTTTAACTGTAACCTGTAACCCTGTAACCCACAAACTCCACCACAGAGCTCCTGAAATAGGCTGTTTTCACTCTGAAATGTCAACTCTTTGTGTAGAGCTTCCGATGTTAGTGGAGGGAAAAGTTTGTTTGAATAAGCAGTGAATAAAAAGTCTAAAATGGACTTCCTAAATTTGGAAAAACTGGCTCCAAACATGTCAGGCTTCAAAAGAAAAGATTTTTGTTTTGCGGAAAGAAAGATTCCACTGTTTTGTTTTTTTCAGTTTTTCTCCCCGTCTGGTTCGTTTGTCTGATGCGACTCAACTTTAATATCACTTTATGTGATTTTCAGCTTGATCGTAAATTAAGTTTTGAGCTGGAAGTTAAAAGCTGTAAAGCTCAGTGGCGGCAGCATCATGATGTAAAGCATGGTGGTGGCAACATCATGATGTGAAGCACAGTGGCGGCAGCATCATGATGTTAAGCATGGTGGTGGCAGCATCATGATGTAAAGCATGGTGGTGGCAACATCATGATGTGAAGCATGGTGGTGGCAGCATCATGACGTGAAGCACGGTGGTGGCAGCATCTTAAAAGGAAGCATGGTGGTGGCAGCATCATGATGTAAAGTATGGTGGTGGCAGCATCATTACGTGAAGCATGGTGGTGGCAGCATCATGACGTGAAGCACGGTGGTGGCAGCATCTTAAAAGGAAGCATGGTGGTCGCAGCATCATGATGTAAAGCATGGTGGTGGCAGCATCATTACGGGAAGCACGGTGGTGGCAGCATCTTAAAAGGAAGCATGGTGGTCGCAGCATCATGATGTTAAGCATGGTGGTCGCAGCATCATGACGTGAAGCACGGTGGTGGCAGCATCATGACGTGAAGCACGGTGGTGGCAGCATCTTAAAAGGAAGCATGGTGGTGGCAGCATCATGATCTAAAGTATGGTGGTGGCAGCATCATTACGTGAAGCATGGTGGTGGCAGCATCATGACGGGAAGCACGGTGGTGACAGCATCATGATGTGAAGCATGGTGGTGGCAGCATTATGATGTGAAGCATGGTGGTGGCAGCATCATGACGGGAAGCACGGTGGTGACAGCATCATGATGTGAAGCATGGTGGCGGCAGCATCATGATGTGAAGCATGGTGGTGGCAGCATCATGACGGGAAGCATGGTGGTGGCAGCATCATGATGTAAAGCACGGTGGTGGCAGCATCATGACGTGAAGCACAGTGGTGGCAGCATCATGATCTAAAGTATGGTGGTGGCAGCATCATGATGTAAAGTATGGTGGTGGCAGCATCATGACGGGAAGCACGGTGGTGACAGCATCATGATGTGAAGCATGGTGGTGGCAGCATCATGATGTGAAGCATGGTGGTGGCAGCATCATGATCTAAAGTATGGTGGTGGCAGCATCATGATGTGAAACATGGTGGTGGCAGCATCATGATGTTAAGCATGGTGGTGACAGCATCATAACATGAAACATGGTGGCGGCAACATCATGATGTGTGGATGTTATTCAGCAGCAGGTCCTGGAAGGTAAAATGAATGCAGCAAAGTAAAGAGAAGTCCTGGAGGAGAATCTGATGCAAGAGAACTGAGACTTGGCAGAAGATCTGTTTTCCAGGAAGACGGACTTTAAAAACTGAATATTTTATAGTTTTGTTCGTTGCCAGAAACCTCTGACGGTTTGAAAACAACACCTGCACCCTCCGAACAAGTCAAACAAGGCTGCAGTGTGTTGAAGGTCGTCATCGTTTGTAAAATCGCTGCTGCAGAAGCAGAATTGAGCCACCGGCTGCTGCTGTTGTATTAACGCCGTCTAAACTCTTAACCTCCCCTGTAAAATCAGAGCCTCTGAATGCTTCAGATGCTTTCTCTGACCTCCATCTCCCCGGAGAACGACGGCGAGTCGCTCTGGTCGGAGGGATTAAGTAGTTTTATGATGTTTACAGGAGGACGAGGTGGAAACGTGGACGGCCACTTGAGAGAAGCTGAAAAATCCCATTTTAACTGCTCGGCTGATTTATCAGCAGAGGAGCTGAGTGGATTCCATTACTGCCAGATATTCCTCTTCTACTGTACCGACTCTCTCTTTATTTATTCCTTCAGGTTGTTGTATTTCTGTCCTCCTCGGTATTCCCCTTCTTTAATCCTCCTACTTCAGCCCTTTTATCTCCTGATCCGTCGATTTCTTCCTCCTTCTCTCTGATATTTTATTAGTTTCTGTCCGTCGGCCGGTGAAGGCGACAGTTTTACAGCTTTCCTCTGCCAGCCCCGTAATCCTGACCAAGATTTAACATCTCCTCCCCATCGGTTCGCCCTCCCTGCTGATCCCTCCTGTCATCCTGCTACTTTAAATGTTACATCTCCGTCTTGTTTCTTAAATCTTGATCCACTGCAGGTTTCTCTCTTTCATGTGGAGCTGATTTATTTTTACCATATCCGACCATCTTTATCCTTTACTCTGCTTTGTTTAACTTCTCAACCTCAACTCCTCTTGTCTTTATCTCCTGCTGAGGAGGACGAACTACTGGCATCGCTTTAAGGCCCTTTATTCAAAGCGTACCAAGCAAAATGTACTAAAATAATTAGAAGTCCAAGCACACACTCTGTGGTTATTACTTGATTGTGGGGCCATGTGACCACAGACCATGTGACTTTGGGCCCAAATCCATAGACTTATATACGTAGACGCCACGTTGACTGCTGCTGTCGATTGGAGCCGACGTGCCTAAGCGGCGGCCATCTTGGTACAGTGCCACTCGCCCCTACAGTGCATTACGTCTATAGAGGAATGACATGTCTGCTCTATAAAAGTGATCATAAATCCATCAGTTGTCAACATATATTGTTTGTGACAAACGTCAGACATGGAGGACGGACAGGCAGACATAAATAGAACAAAAGCATCCAAGCATCCTGTGTCATAGCTAAATGTGTGACGTTTTTAACAAACCAAACAGTTTGGAAATCGGTCGAAGATTCAGTGAATAATTCTACTTTAAGATTGTGGAGTACCTCTTACCTCCATAGACTTACATTCACTCCCCCCTCTGCTAGCCCTGTACCAAGATGGCGGAGCTTTAGGCACGTCCCTCCACAGTCAATGCGGCGTCTACGTATATATGTCTACGCCCAAATCAACCAGAGAAAATCTTGATCAACTAAAGTGGCGGCTGTGGCTCAGGTGGTAGAGCGGGTTGTCATCTGATCTAAAGGTTGGCGGTTCGATCCCCGGCCCCTCCGTATGCTAAAGTGTCTTTAGGCAAGACACTGAACCCCAAGTTGCTCCCAATGCATGGCAGCTCTGTTGCCACTGGTGTCTGAATGGGTGAATGCGCTTTGGATCCCACTAAGGTAGAAAACGGCGCATATAAGTGCAGACCATTTACCAATTAAAACCATTAGGGATGCACGATAATATTGGCATCCGGTAATTATCGGTTGATTTTGGCAAATATGACGTCATTCTGATAATAAAAAAATCAGCCAATAAAACGACCCGACAATAATAACGACTTGCAATCTTGGTTTTTGCCGTTGGTCTGTGTGTTGTGGTTTGTCCTCATGCCTGGCTCCTCAACCCCTCCCCTCCCCTTGGTACTGTCGCATGTGTGTGATGTCATAACACTAAGAAAACAAGCAGCATGGCGTGGGACTGACCAGTGTGGACTTTCTTTACTATAACAGAAGAAGCTGTTTCACTAGGACTGGTCCCAAATATTGGAATATCCGAATATTTGTTAGTTGTGGTGGTATTCGGATAGTAATTTTGATACTCAAAAAGTCGTGTGCGCCGCCGAACACCACCGAGCGTTGCCGAGGCTGTAGTACGCCACTAAGGCTCTACAACGCCACGGTGGTTGTAGTAGGGGACCTGCCAACTCTGGTGTCACGTTCCAGTCCATCGCCGGGTGCAACCGAGCGTCGCCAAGGCTGTAGTACGCCGCCGTGGTTGTAGCAGCAGACCTGACCGCTCCGGTGTTACGCTCCGTTGCGCAATCGGTTGACATTATCAGTTCTCGGCTGCAAGAAGTATAAAATTATCGGTTATCGGAATCGGTTGAAATTGGCGTTATCGTGCATCCCTAAAAATCATAGTTACTCTTCAACCAATCGACTGGTTGCAGGATGAGCACATCGCTTTGCACCTCTTTATGGTTGCTTTTGTTCCATTTTCAACATTTTGTGTCTGATTTTAGACCTTTTGCATGTCTTTGCTGCTGCTCTGTCTTTCTGTTGTTGGGTTTTTTTTGTCCCATTCTACCATTTTGTCTCTTTGTCGTTATTTCTGTCCAGTTTTAGTCGTTTCATGCACAATCCTCACCAAATTTCATGGCCGTGGAAGCTAAATTTCTGAACCATATATTGAAACCATGATACTGAACCATTAAAATGGCTTCATAGTTGCAAAAGACATTTTACAGAACTTATCTTCAGGTCTCAAGTTAGTAAACTCAAAATCTGAGACGGTGCATCGACATCATCGAGTGTCTCCGTGCTGCCCAGAGAACAGGTGCTCAGCTCGGACAGATGTTACCCGACTGCACCGCCTGAAAACAGCTCCACGTTCTGTTTACTGGTGAGCCGACGGAGCAGAACAGCATTCTGGGTTTACTGGCTCCAGGTTCGGGGTCAGGAGAAGCTCGTAACAGCAGCTTATGCAACCGCCTGAACCTTTCAACATCCAAACCGTCACAGGAATCAAGACAGATACGCAACCTGAACATCTGGATCCAATCAGCATGTTTTTACTATTCCTGCTGTTATTTTTCCTCTTAATTTTCCTTTCCAAATGCTCAAAAACGTTGAAAAATTCACCACTGGTTGCGTCTTCTTCATCCACATGATGGAGATTTTACTGCTAATGCAAACTAAATCCCCCCAAACTTGCAGCATCGATCCTTTTTGCTCATCCTGAATGAATGCATCCTTAAAACGCTACAGTAAACGCAGTAAAGACGCCTCCCTGCTGCCATATTTCAACCTCTACATGTGACACGACTTCATTTCTTGCTTAGATTCAATCGCATTAAAGCAAAACGTTTGTGCTCTGACATAATCGTACATCAAACGCTTTGAAAACTGCATTTGACCTGCCTTTCTCGCATGTTTGTAAAACATAATCTGCTTTTATTTTCCGACCTACTTTCCCTGAAGAATCCACAACATGTGCTTGTACTCAGGTGGATGGAAATCATAAAAGCAAAAGCATAAAGAGACAGTAAATCTCCGAGTATTACTGCCATCGCAAAAAGGGAGGAGAGGGTCTTTTTTTTTTTTTTAAACTTCACGCAACTGTTTTAAGTTACTTTTTGGAGGCTTCGTGTTGCCAGAAATCACCGACGTGCTGTTTGAGGCGGAAACTTTCACGCAGATGTGGAATTGAAAGCAGAGCCGTAGAAGTCACGACTGTTTTCATGTGAGTTTGTTGAATATTCAGAGAAACGGATGAATTAAAGCATCGCCCAGCTGAAGCTTCAGTGATGTTTCTTTAAATTTACGACACGAGTCACTGTGCAGCTCTGGTTTACATGAAGCAATAATTACTGTGTTGTTTTAAAATGATGTTCGGCTGCGAGGAGCCACATCTGGACTGAAGCTCCATTAAAATTAATAAACGTCAAGAAGCTGTTTTTAGGTACAGATGACTGTTCGCTGCTGTTTTAGCGAAGGTTGCAGTAAGAAATCCAACTTCTCATGGTGTTTTCTTTGATTTTTAATAGCTGCTGATGAAAAATTCTTACCAACAAATACACTATTAGCCTAGTGTGTCGCCGATCCTGTTGCATTGTGGGTCATGTAGGCACAATGTCACTTTAGCATTACTTTTTGATGTGTTTGAGTTTAAAAGAGACACAGCAGTGCAAAGACAAAACACAGTAGGACTCTTAATATGCTTAAAAATGCAAGAGTTGTGTATTTTTATACAGAAGGAACAGAAAACTAGCACATAATGTCAACATTGGGGTCTATGATCTCTTAGAATTAGGAGAATTTTTGTAGAAGTTTGGTGTTTACACTTGCTGTTTTATTTATTTTATTTTGAAAACTTTGCTTTACTTAAATGTTTACAATGCAAATTTTAACATGCCTTTCATTGTCAGTGAATGGATTAATTGTTGCTAATATTTTAACAGATTACAAATATATGAACTGATGAGGCAAAAAAGAAGAAGGTCATGCATGTCGGAAAATGTATTGTAGATCAGCTGCAGTACCTGGTTGTTCCACCAGGTGGAGTCTCTTAATGGTAAATACTGTAGAGACCAGAGGAGGCGTCACTCAGGCTACAGGCAGTTCATGCTGAAGCAGAGAGCATTGTGGGAGTTTGTCTAGCAATGGCCACCATGACAAGGCTTCCGTGGTGCTTAATGACCTCCAACCAGAGTTAATATGTTTAAGACAAACTATAGCTTATTTGGACAATGTTGCTAACGCTAGTTGGCTGGTGTAATGAAGTCTTTTGTGTTAGCAAGTCCCCACTGTACATATTTCTTGTTTGCGGTTTATCGAATGTTGTTCGACAAAGCTGTCAACTATCAGTTCGGAGAAAATTGCTACCCTGATTGTGATTGGTTTAAAGAATGAGGTGAGGTCAGACCATTCTGTAATGCAATTCTGTACTATTCTGTAAATCTGTGCGCACTTTATCCAACTTTTCTGTCGTCATTTTGAATAATTTATTACTTAAATGTAAATATATGTTTAATTTACATGTAAGCAACACACTTAGCAATAACCTCCATGTATAATAAGCTGCTATATAAATAAACATGCTCGCTTGGTAATGCAGAATAGTTGTGATGATTATGAATGAATATAAAAAACACAACTCCAAGCCAACCCTGCTATAGAATCCGATACAGAACGGAGCAGAGTACTACCAGCCTGTGAGGTGACAGAGTAAATAAACCTCAGACTACGACGTACCAGCGAGTACCGCTCCACCAGGAAAACTGTAAATATGAATGAGTCAGATTCAGGAGGAAATTATGGCAGCATTCTTGATTCAGAGTCAAACCCATAAAACGCTCATTTGGATGGAATTCAGTGGAGCTTATTGGAGAAGACATCCAGCTGAGATTTGTTCAGACCTGCAGCGGTTTAATACACAGCTCTGAGAGATATTTATTATTAATTATCATGAAAGTTACTATCAGTCTGATAAGGTTGTGTTTATCTCAGCGGTCAAGGAGAGTCAGAAACACCCTCAGTGATATTTTATTCCACTGTCCATCTGAGTTTTTATGGGAGTTTAACTGAACTCTTGATGCTTTGGAAAAGTCCCCTTTCTGTTCCCTGTTGTTCCTCAGAGCTGCAGATCCTCGGCTCATCGGCTGATTTGACTTCAGACGTCAGACTGTCGGCAGAAAGGCCAAACTGAATTCTTGAATGCAGCACAGCGGACTGATCGATGGTGGAAACTTCCAAACTTTTCTTCTCCTGGAAGCTTCTGAGCAAAGTGAGACTTGACTTGCTGCTTCTTGTTTTCTGCACCTGGAGGTTGCTCAATGTTCTATAACCCACTATTCATATATGTTTACGATCTTTAACTCTGTCATCTGAGTGTTTTCAGGTGCTGTTCTGTGCATCTTTGGATGCTGTCATTCAGAATCAGCACTGATTCTTTAACTACAATAACATTATTTAATGAAGCAAAGTTTCACCTTCATACTATGAATGTTTTCAGAGCTACAGACCCTTGAAGTCCATAGAGGTGGGTCCACATTTATCACTTATTAATGGACTTTTTCCATCATTTCTGAGCCTCATAACTTCATCAGTACAGCAGACAGACATGACATGTTCAAGGCTGAAAAACACATTTGAGTTCTTTTAAAAACTGCAACTAGATCAGTTTTACATTCACTTCAGGTGTCACGGTCCAAACACTAAATCTGTTTTTTGTTTATTTTCTCTATAACCAACTAGTTTCTTGTCTGATAATTTGTCCAAAATGAGCCGAAATGCCTCAAACTTTTTCAAATTTGCCCTGAAATCCTGAGAAAATGATAAAAACTTTCCCATAATGACTAAAGAATTTGTCCAAAATGTCTCCAAGTGTGTCCAAATTGACTTAACCCTTTCCAAAATTAAACAACTTTACCAAAATGACTTACAAATTGTCCAAAATGACCCATATTTAAGCAAAATCACTGGAAATTACTAGGGCCGGACCCGAATATCCGAATATTCGGTTAGTGTGGTGGTATCCGAATAATAATTTTGAGAGTCGAATATTAGCACCCCCCTTCCAGACCGGACGGCGTCGCCTGGCTGAGCATCAGCGGCTTCTGGACGTGGAAAAGGAGCCAACAGAAAGGCACGGCGAGCGAGGACACTGCTGCTGCGTCACCGTTAGCAGGAGATATCAATGCTGGTGACATCTCGGCGAATATTGGACCCTAATATCCGGAGCACAGATGTTGCTGTTCAGACCAGCCCTAGAAATTACTGTCTAAAAATGCCTCAAAACTTTTCCAGGATGACTCATAACTAAACCACAATGACCGACAATATGTGGAAAATGACTCAAATCCTGTCCTAAATGAGTTAATAATGAAAAAAAACAACTTAAAAAAAGTCAAGAATCTCTTGACAATTACAAAAAATGACTCAAAAACGATCCAGGAAGTTTTATAACCAACTCTGAGCATCAATATTATGACATGTATTATAGTTTGAACAGTAAAACTGCAGCAGTTTAATGTCTATAACACAGAGTCATTGAAACAGTCATTGGTAGCCTGAATGCGTTTCTGTTTACCAGATATTCACCAGAGAAAACTACCAGCTTTCTGGGGTCATTTGCATTTGATTTGATCTTTTTGGGGTCATTTTGCATCACTTTTTGTGCTTTTTATGTCATTTTGGGTTGTTTTGAGACACACTGTCGTCATTTTACATCTTTTATGGTCAGTTAATGTAACATTTTGAAGGTTTACGTCTTTTTGTGGCCATTTATGTGTTACACTTTGGATATTTTCCATCTTTTTGTGGTTGCTTTGCGTCATATTTTAGTCTTTTTGTGTCATTTTTGGGTTGTTTTGTGTAACATTTTGGTTATTTTACATCTTCTTACATCACAGTTTGGTCATTTTACATCATTTTGTGGTTATTTTGTGTCACATTACGCCAATTATGATACATCCACAGACCGAATTAATTTTACATCTGCTCTAAAACAAGTTTTATCAAATGAAATGTGTGATTTTTACCTATATTTTGACACCAGACACCTGTCTAAGTCCAGCTGAAGAGCTCTGAGGCGGTAACACACAATAAACAATGGGAAAATATCTCAGTGCACTGATGCTCACAGTTTAAAGTACGGTGGCCACAAGGGACAAAATGCATTCATGAAGGGAAACATCTACGAAAACAGAACTAGGACAGAAACTCTCTGTTCTTCCCTGTCTGTGTCTTTTCTGTATGTTCACTTCTAATTCTGGACATTTTCCATCACGTTTTTCCCTCAGGAGCCACCGTACATTCGTCTGAGAATGTATTTCTACTGACCCGGTGACGGATTAGTTCAGGTTCCACTGAGTGGGAGTCGATGGACCGGAGGTTGACCCACATGTGGAGTCAGAACTTCAGTCCGATGAGCCGCAACAACAGAGTTGAGCTCCACCTCATTAAACGGCAGATAGAAGGAACAGTTCGTTTCGGTGAAGTCGGGACAAGCGTACGGCTGGAGCCCAGAGTCAAGACAAACAACCGGCGATGTGGGAACTGAGCCGCCGTGTACGAGGAACTCTGGGAAGAGGAAGCTATCTCTAAACCTCTATCTGTCCGAGGCCTCGAGGAAACATTCAGCCTCTCTGGAGGATTCTGGGAAGAGGAAAAGAGCTGATGTCATCCACTTCCAGATGGCAGCGAGAGGGCAGAGAGCGACTCTTACACAACTCCTTCCTTCTACTTGGCCACATATTCTCTGTTCAGCCTCGTCGTGAGAGAAAAGAGGCTTTTAAAACACACCTGCAGCCGGCCATTCATCATCCAGACTGCAGGCAGTTAGTTTGACACGATGTTTCAGGAAATCAAGGCAGCACGTTCATTATAGTCCTACATGTTGAAGGATTCCAACATCCAGAGGCCATGGAGGTTTCACTGAATGTAGACAATGAGTTTAATCATTACATCCAGCTGGTGTTAGTCCTAAAATAAACACAAGATTAGAGCTAATATCTATTTAGACCTGGTGCCAGTTTCTTACTTAAAATAGTATTTCATCCAAGAGATTTGCTGTGTGTACATTCAGTAAAATAATGCTTCCTTCACAGCTTTAATTCTGTGTTTTTAAGCTAACAGCAAAGCTCCACTGATAACAGCCATGCTTGATGTAAACATTTACATTTCTGGAAAAAAATACAAGGAAATGTGAATTTCTTTCCATAAACTGTTTTAAAGCTAATAAACTAGGTTGTGTATTGTTGTCAGAAGGTGGCGCTGTAGGCTACATTAGCTGTGGCAAATGATAAACAAGCTACGTTAGCTATCATAAATGATACGTTGGCTATGATAAATGATACAGTCTAGGTTAGCTATGACAAATAGGCTAAGTTGACTATGATAAATGATAACTAGGCTATGTTAGCTATGATAAATATTAAATAGGCTATGTCAGCTATGATAAACGGACTACGCTAGCTATGATAAATACTAAATAGGCTACGTTAGCTATGATAAACAGACTATGCTAGCTATGATAAATATTAAATAGGCTATGTTAGCTATGATAAATAGGTTACATTAGCTAATAATTATTAAATAGGCTACGTTAGCTATGATAAATGGGCTACGTTAGCTATGATAAATGTTAAATAGGCTATATAAGCTATGATAAATAGGCTACACTAGCTATGATAAATATTAAATAGGCTATGTTAGCTGTGACAAACAGGCTACGTTAGCTATGATGTATATTAAATATGCTATATTAGCTATGATACATAATAAAAAGGCTACATTAGCTATGATAAACCGGCTACGTTAGATATGATAAATGATAAATAGGCTACATTAGCAATGATAAATAGGCTAAGTTAACTTTCATAAATAGGCTATGATAAATATTAAATAGGCTATGTTAGCTACAATAAACAGGCTATTCTAGCTATGATAAATGATAAACAGACTATGTTAGCTATGATGAATATAAAATAGACTATGTCAGCTATAATAAACAGACTACGTTAGATATGATAAATATTAACTAGGCTATAGGCTGTTATAGTCAATAGACACATGACTGGGGCCGCAAAGGCAGCTCTGGTACATATACTACTGGAGGTCATTAACTACCACAGAAGTCTTTGTCATGGTGCCAGTTGCTAGCCAAACTCCCATAATGCTCTCTGCTTGCCAACATGAACTGCCTGTAGTTTGAGTGACGCCTCCTCTGGTCTCTACAGTATTAAACAGAGAGAGGCTCCACCTGGTGGTACAACCAGGTACTACAGCTAACCTACAATACATTTTCTAACACTACATTTACCCTCTAACACTGTATTTCAGGCAGTGTCCTACTGGAGCTTTACAACAATGTTCCTCAACACTTACAGAACATTACGAACATTAAATGACTCAGACCAAGACATCCCAGTTATTTTATGTTATGAGACAAACCAAATGACAGCACTTTCTATCCCAGTAAAGGATTAAATCACTTTCTGCTGAGGAAGACGTCTCTTTAGTGGCAAACCCTCAGATCATGACTCCATAGTTTTAGCTCACTTCACTGTTTGGGTTTTCCAGCCTGCAGCTTCACCACTGTTATTGTGGTGTTTCAGCTGGCAGCTATTTTCAGCAGTAAAACCTCTAAAAAACACTTTACAACAGCAGCAGACAGACAGACAGTCAGCAATAGTTTGTTTCTGCTGCACACAAGTAGCCGAAAACCCACTTCTGCCATGTTTACCATCCGCCTCGGTGCTGTTAGACGTAACAAAACCAGCCTCCTCGTTACCGAAGGCCTGATGAGTTCATGCTACAGGTGCAGCGCGAACCCTTTTCTTTTCCCCTCATTCTTCCCTCTTATTGAGCTGTTCCTGGAAGAAGCAGCCCAGAAGGAAACGGCTGCTTATTGTTCCAGAAAAACACAATCGGGCCTGAACCCGGTGCGACGCTCTGCTCGGGGAAAACGGAGGAATTCGGCGTTTCTGCAGGTTTGTTTCTCAGAGTGGGATGTGAGCGTGGACGTGTTGAGCCTCGGTGTGGTTCGGTCTCCGCTGAGCACTTTGACTGATGCATGGCTGCTTTTATGTCTCGGCCTCTGGGCTTCGGGGACGGGTGGAGCATAAAGAGCCGAGCAGCAGGAACTCCGGGTTTGTTATTGCCTCGACAAACTCCAGTCTGGAGGATTTTTCTTTTTGTTATTTGTGTGCTGAAGAATAAAAAACCTGGAGGCGACCTGCTGCTGCCCGTCTTAACAAACTAAACATCTGTCACATCGGAGGTTGGGCCTGAAATAAGGGGATCTCCAGCAGCCACCTGGCAGCGTTTCAGAAGCTCTGAGGCTCCTTTAAAGCAGATTTATTACAGTATGAGATGATTATGAATGGACCCAGCTCTGGAAAACACATATTCATTAACTGTGGCCACTTAAAAGCTGCATTACTCATCTGGTATTTGCTGTTTACATTGAATAATTAAACCCAGCTTCAGCTCAGCGGCTCGTAAAGTCCCGATAATTGTGGAGGAAGTTTGGTAGCAGATTTAGATTTTTTCCAAATCTAATCAGATCTTATTAGGTTGAGCGTTTACACAAAACTAAATTATGTCTGACACACCTAAACACCTTTAACAAGCTAAGAAGGCAGAAACAGGACTTCTTTATTTTTAGTTCCAGATTTAAAAGAACAACAGAAAAAAAAACTATTACAGGATCGTGGAAAAAATATCTAATTGCAGCTTTTAAAAAGTGCTTTATTTGAATTAAAGTTCGAAAAAAGCCAATAAAATCAAGTAATAGATCAGATTTTTTTTTTTAAATAAATCTATTAAAAACCTCTGTTAAATCTAGTAAAAATCTAATAAACTCTAATAATAAATTTAATTTTAAGAAATCAACTAAAGCCTCAATTAAATGTAATAAAAAATAAACAATATAATAATATAATAGGAAATAATAATACTAAGAAAATCAAGTTAAAAAATCCAATAAAATCTCACATTAAATCTCATTTAAAAATTAACTAAAATCTAATTATAAATTGATTTTTTTTTTAAATCTAATAAATAATGATAATACATCTAACACAGTGCCATGCAAAAGTATTTGCCCCCTACAGAAATCTTCTATGTTTGCATATTTCTCACACTTAAATGTTCAAGATCATCAAACTAAACAAAATGCAGTTTTTAAATAAAGATTTATTAAAACTTAATCAAAAACCACTCTGTGAATAAGTAATTGCCCCCCTAAAACCCCCATAACTGGCTGGACCCTTGGCAGTTAAATGTATCTGACAGCTTGTGATCAGTCTTTTTACATCACCATGGAGGAATGTTGGTCAACCCTTTATCTTCAGAATAGTTTTAATTCGGTCACATTAGATGGTTTTCGATCATAAACGGCCATTTTAAAGTCTTGCCACGGCATCTCCATTGGATTCAACTCCAGACTTTGACTCAGCCGCTCAAAAACCTTCATTTTGTTCTATTTAAGCCACTCCTGGTGAAACTGAACCCAACCGCCAAATGGATTTGGTCATTCAGCTATGGGGGCAATTACTTTTTCACATGGGGCAAGATGGGCTGGACAGCATTATTCTTTTAAAAAACCTGCATTTCGTGTTTTCTTGGGTTGTCTTTGTCTTGCATTAAAATTAGTTTTATGATCTGAAACACTCAAGAGAGACAAAAATGCAAAAACAGAAGACTTCTGTAGGGGGGCAAATACTTTTGCACCACACTGTAAGTCCAATAAAATCCATACATCAATCTAAATCCAATTAAAAAAATCAGACTGATACATATCTTTTAAAATAAAGCATAAAGTGTAATAAATAGACTATATTTTGTAATAATAATACAAATGGAATAAGAAAAATGTAATATATGATAAATAATCTAATAAATCTCATTTTTAAAAGTTCTGATCACCATCAATCCATAAACCTGAATCTCTCATATTGAAGTCGCTCAAACAAACGTTACACCAGAATCATTCTCTCCCCTCTAAAGGCCACAATCAGCCGTAACCTGAATAACTGCAGTCACCTCTGACATATTGCAACAACACAGACGTCCATATGTTGGCCTGAGCAGCCGATAAGTCTTCACTTCGCTCATGACGGCCTCAAATTCCAATCAGCCTGAGGGGACCTTTAAAGGCCGGAATGCAGCAAAGAGGTGAGAAAAGACTCTTAATTTACAATCAGCTCCAATGGCAGCGAGATAAGAGTTAGAGCTCAGCTTCGGAGAGCCGAGAGGATTTGTGCTGGATGGTTGAAGCAGCAGAGAGTTTAACAAAAAACAGGTGACATGTGTGTTGTTGTGTTTACATCCCAACAAAAACATGTAAACATATCAGGTGTTCTCAGATCTACAACAACCTGCTTAATACTGAACTCAATGGAAAGTTAAATTAGAATAAATGTTCAACAGTACAAGACAGTTGAACATTTTTATTGCTACCACTGTACTGAATACTGAAGCTTGCAGAGGAGTCATAGGAGTCTTGGTGGCCTCCCTCACTAGTCTCTTGTAACTCCTTCAAAGGAGTCATAGCGTCTTGGTTGCCTCCTTCACGAGTCTCTTCCTTGTAATTCCTTCAGAGGAGTCATAGGAGTCTTGGTGGCCTCCCTCACTAGTCTCTTGTAACTCCTTTAGAGGAGTCATAGGCATCTTGGTGGCCTCCCTCACTAGTCTCTTCCTTGTAATTCCTTCAGAGGAGTCATAGGAGTCTTGGTGGCCTCCCTCACTAGTCTCTTGTAATTCCTTCAGAAGAGTCATAGTGTCTTGGTGGCCTCCCTCACTAGTCTCTTCCTTGTAATTCCTTCAGAGGAGTCATAGGAGTCTTGGTGGCCTCCCTCACTAGTCTCTTGTAACTCCTTTAGAGGAGTCATAGGCATCTTGGTGGCCTCCCTCACTAGTCTCTTCCTTGTAATTCCTTCAGAGGAGTCATAGGAGTCTTGGTGGCCTCCCTCACTAGTCTCTTGTAATTCCTTCAGAAGAGTCATAGTGTCTTGGTGGCCTCCCTCACTAGTCTCTTCCTTGTAACTCCTTCAGAGGAGTCATAGGAGTCTTGGTGGCCTCCCTCTCTAGTCTCTTGTAACTCCTTCAAAGGAGTCATAGGAGTCTTGGTGGCCTCCCTCACTAGTCTCTTCCTTGTAATTCCTTCAGAGGAGTCATAGTGTCTTGGTGGCCTCCCTCACTAGTCTCTTGTAACTCCTTCAAAGGAGTCATAGCGTCTTGGTTGCCTCCTTCACGAGTCTCTTCCTTGTAACTCCTTCAGAGGAGTCATAGGTGTCTTGGTGGCCTCCTCACTGGGCTCTTTCTTGCTCAGTGACTCAGTTTTTGAGGACGTCTTGTCTCTAGTCAGATTAACACATGTTCCATGTTACTTCCATTCCTTAATGATGGGTTTAACTGGACTCCTAGAGACATTTTGTGACTTGGACATTTTCCTGTATCATCTCCTGCCTGATGCTTTCTTGAGTTTCTTGGAGTGTTCTTTAGTCTTCCTGGTGTAGTTACATCCAGCAGTACTGATCCACCAGTGACTGGACCTTCCAGATACAGGAGTCTTTATACTACAATCACTGAGACACATTCACTGACCTCAGATGATCCATTTACTGTGTGTCTTCTAGCACCAATTAGTCACTTTAAAGAAGGTGAATTCTTGTGAAATCACTTATATTTTCAATTAACTGACCTTTTTTTGTCAAAATTGGTTTGCAAACAATACTTTTTAAACACACTGAAGTGGCATGTATGGGACCCCAATAAATGGCTGGTGGAGAGGGATTAAACACACTGATGTATATGACGGGTCGACATTTCCCTCCTTGTGGAGTTGTGGACTGCAGAAACATGGGAGTTTCCAGCAGCATATTGACCAGAGAACAACATTTTCTCTGTGAACTCACCCTCAGCCGCCCACAGTTAACCCACAGTGAGTGAGACGTGAGCCGTCCCCCCTCATTAGGCGCCTTAGCGAGCTGTGAATGGAGCGTCTATTCACTGGAGCCGCTGGGAACACTGGGACCAGCCGAGCAAAACAACAACCAAACCGGTCGGGAGGCAGCCACACACGGCGAGGCCTCGGACACAAAGCCGGTCCCCCCTCCGCTTTCCTCACCTCCTCATCCTCATCTTCATCCCCCTCCTCCGTCTTTGTGGAGGCCTTTAAGCCCTGCTGACGGCTGTCACTCGTCTGCAGAATCAGCCGGCAGGAAAACCGAGGCAGGAACTCTGGATCGACTTGTGGGAGCTGCAGCCAATAACTCGTCACGCTTCAGGGGCAAAGACGGATCTGATTTCACATTTGTTTTCTGCTACTTAAAACTATTAAAGCGCACCGTTGAAAAAAATGATGCCAGAAAGAACAGTGGAATACTGTAACGTTTAAAAACAGCCAAAAACTGTGAAGATAACAGCAAATATCTGCAAAATAATTACATTTTTAGCCAATTTAAACACAATAAAACAGTGTAATGTGACATTTATGCACAACTTTGGTCTGTTTTGGGGTTCTTTTTGTCATTTTACTACATAACAGCTTTAATTAAAAGCAAAATAAGTCCCTGATATCAATCATTTTTCTTTCAAATAACGGCAAATATCTGTAAAAAATAATTACACACTTGCTGATTTAACCACAGTAAAAAATGGTGTCATTTTATGGTCAAACATTGCAAATAAAACCTATTATTACCTGTGAAAATCCACAGTTTGATGCGACAATTCTGCACAGCTTCGGTCTGTTTTTTTGTAAAATAATAGTTTTTTCTGCAATTTTACTACAAAACAGCCACAATTTAACAAAACCGTGAAAATTTGTGAAATAAGTTTAAAAATATTTACTATTTTCAGTCCTAAATATACATAATTTTTCTTTCAAATAACAGGAAATTTCTGTAAAATAATCACATACCTGCTGATTTAACCACAGTGAAAAATGATGTAAATTTATGTTCACACAGTAAAAAAAATGAAATTAAATATTATAATTTATATTAATAATTAATAAGAGTTTTTACCAGTTTTATCAGTAGATTTCTTTTTAATTGGGGTTTAATTGTTGTTGTTTTTTTTTTAACAGAAAACATCTAAATTAATACTTTATTGTGATTTTAGTGGATATTATCAGTAATTTAACAAAATCCGGTGAATATATTTAAAAAATCGTCGATATCAGTCTTTAATGTGCATAACTGTTCTGTCATTTTCAGCAAATATCTCTAAAACAATCATATTTTTGCTGATTTAATTAATTAAAAACTGTCTAATTTTATAGTCAAGCATTACATTTGTTGATTTTTGATGTGGCCGTTGTTTATAGTTGGCTTTTTTAACATTTAACGTGTCTAATAACTTGATTTTTTCTGTAATTTTAGTAGATATTATGTGTAATTAAACGAAACAAAGAAAACCTGTAACATAACAGTGAATTATTATAAAAATCAAAGTGTAAAGCGTAACGGTTTGCAGTGTAACGACCTCGTCTTAAGAACAGTGGTTCCTCTTACAGGCCGTGAGCAGACGTGTGGACGGGCGGCTGCTGCCCTGAACAATAGTTTCTATGAGGGGAAGTGAAGCAGTAAATATGTATTATTATGTTCTGAAAGGAACGGCCCACGTCTGTTTTTCCATCGGCTCCTGGTGGTTTAACCGGCTCCAGAACAGAGCTGGACTTCCTTTGGTCGTCTGAAGCCGCTTTCAGTCCCGCTGGTTGAAGACGACTCAGTATTTTCCTGAATAAGAAAGTTTCTGACTCTTTTTCCTTTGAGTAAATACGTTAAAATGACGCCGTTTAATCCGAGACGTCCTTCAGAGGCAGCAGGTTTTATTGCACTTCTGAGTGGTTTTGGATTTTTGAGTAAAAATTAGGAATGCGCAATAAATTTATGTTTATTTTTGGTTGTTTTTTGTCACTTTTTGGCTTCCTTGTGTTTATTTTTGTCCATTCTGTGTCTGTTTTTAGTGGTTTGTTGTCATTTTTTGTTAGTTTTATGTCTGTTTTCGGTTATTGTGACTTTTTCTCATATGTGCATGTATTTTTGTCAGTTTTACGTCTATTTTTTGTTTCTTTTTGTGTTTATTTTTGTCTGTTTTGTGTGAGTTTTTAGTGGTTTTTGGTCATTTTTTGTCAGCCTTAGGTCTATTTTGGTTGTTTATTGTCATTTTCTGGATGTTTTGTTTGTATTTTTGTCCATTTTGTGTCTGTTTTTAGTGTTTTTTGTCACTTTTTGTTGCTTTATGTCTATTTTTGGTTGTTTTTGTCACTTTATGGCAACTTTGTGTTTACTTTGTCCATTTTGTGTCTGTTTTTAGTGGTTTGCTGTCACTTTTTGTTAGTTTTATGTCTGTTTTTGGTTATTGTGACTTTTTCCCATATTTGTACACATTTTTTTCAGTTTTACGTTTATTTTTTGTTTGTTTTTGTCACTTTTTGTGGTTATTTTTGTCTGTTTTGTGTCTGTTTTTAGTAGTTTTTTGGTCATTTTTTCAGTTTTATGTATATTTTAGTTGTTCTTTATGTATACCACTTTTTGCCTGTTTTCAGTAGTTTCTATGGCCATTTTTTGTCAGTTTTAGGTCTGTTTTTGGTTGTTTATTGTCACTTTTTGGCAGTTTTGTGTTTGTTTTTAGTAGTTATTGGTCAATTTTTCAGTTTTAAGTATATTATTGGTTGGTCTTTTTGTCACTTTTGTCTATATTGTCTGCTTTATGTCTATTTTTGGTTGTTTTTTGTCACATTTTGGCTTCCTTTTGTTTATTTTTGGCAATTTTGTGTCAGTTTGTACTTAGTTTTTGTCACATTTTGTCAGTTTCGTGTCTATTTTTTTCAGTTTTATGTCTATTTTTGGCTGATCTTGTGTCAGTTTTTGGTATGTTTTGGCAACTTTGCTTTGTTTTATTTTTGTTTTTTAGATAACATTTTAAATATATGTAGTTTATGATAAAAATGTTTCAAGTGAACCAGAGACAGCTGAGCAGAGGACCCCTGAGACGATGATAACACTGAAATATAACATTCAAAATCATTTCTAGTTGTTTGTGCACCACTTTCATTAAGCGGTTTTCCTGTTTATTATTTTCTTATTAAACACGTTGGTTTGTCTTGTGTTTCCTACATTTAAATAATATAATGTATAATATAATAGAATATATAAAGACACAGGTAACACAGACTCTTATTGTGGAGGAAACAGAGAAGCTGAGAGTCACTTAAATCTCTGAACGGCTCTGATGTTTGAGAGAAAACAGTCGCTGATGGAAACGTCCTCCTAACAGCTGCAATAAAAATAAAAAAGCCGAGTGTGTTTTTTGTCCTTTTGTGGCGTTTAAGAGCTCGACATTAAACTTTTCCAGTCAGCTCCGATTGTGTCGTTTGATTTGAGGAGCGAAAAGCAAATAAAGTTTCTCTGGGAAACAGAGGAGGCATTTTTTAAAGTACAAGTTCAAGTTGCAAAGAACAGGAAGAGTTTTAGAGTGTAAATGTCCTCACAGAAATAGAAATATAAAGTCAGTGGAGAGTCGAGGCTTAATCAGGATCCTATTTATTTGATGTTTAACTGTATTTATACACCCCAGACCTGCTGTTTAAAAGCCTTTCAAGCTTCAGGACAAATCAGGACGTGCAGAAACTAATTTACAACAAGTTCAGTATCATTCTCTAAAATACTGTTTATGCTGTTTGTGTCTCATTAAGTTCCTTTTGTGTCTTCGTTGTCTTGCTTTGTGTTGCTTTCATGTCTCTTCTGTGCTTTTTGTGCCTCGTATTTATCAGAGTTTTCATAGATCTTATGTTATTTTGTGTTTCATTTTTGTTTTGCAGCTTGTTTTGTGTCATCTTGTCTCGTTTTGCATCCAATTTTTTGTTGTTCTTTGTCTGATTTTTGTCATATTGCGTCTCGTTCTGTGTCTCATTTTCCTTTTGTCTGTTCTGTGTCATTTTGTTTACTTTTCCTTTTGCGTTGTTTTGCATCTCATTTGGGATTTTTTTGTCTCATTTTTGTAGTTTTACTTCTTGTTCGTGTGGTTTTGTTTCATTTTTTGTCTTGTTTGTGTCGTTTAGTGTCTCATTTTTCTTTTTTTGTGTCTCTCTAGTGTCATTTTGTGTCTCATGTTGTCTCATTTTTGTCATTTTTGTCTCATATTTCTTTCTCATCATGCTTTTTTATTTATTTTTTTGCTCCTTTATGTTGGTTTGAATCACTTCCTGGTCATTTTGTGTTATGTTTGTGCCATTTTAAGTGTCTCTCTCTCTCTTTGTGACACTTTTGTCTCCTTTCCATCTTTGTGTCCTGAATGTATTTAAACCCTCAAAACCCAGCGGCAGGTTTGAATAACATCTTTAAAAATACATGGATTAACCCCCAGATAAGGCCATTTGTAAGAAGCACAAACACTTTGTCACTTTTTGTCATTTTTGCAGTCATTTTTGTTGATTTATGTCTATTTTTGGTTGTTTTTGTCACTTTTTGGCTTCCTTGTGTTTATTTTTGTCCATTTTGTGTCTGTTTTTAGTGGTTTGTTGTCACTTTTTGTTAGTTTTATGTCTGTTTTTAGTGGTTTGTTGTCACTTTTTGTTAGTTTTATGTCTATTTTTGGTTATTGTGACTTTTCCCCATATTTGTACACATTTTTTTCAGTTTTACGTCTATTTTTTGTCACTTTTTGTGGGTTTTTTTTGTCTGTTTTGTGTCTGTTTTTAGTAGTTTTTTGGTCATTTTTTCAGTTTTATGGATATTTTGGTTGGGTTTTTTGTATATCACTTTTTGTCTGTTTTCAGTACTCTTTTTGGTCATTTTTTGTCAGTTTTGCTGCTGTTTTTGTCAGTTTTAGGTCTGTTTTTGGTTGTTTATTGTCACTTTTTGGATGTTTCGTGTCCATTTTTAGTAGTTATTGGTCACTTTTTTAGTTTTAAGTATATTATTGGTTGGTCTTTTTGTCAGTTTTGTCTATATTGTCTGCTTCATGTCTATTTTTGGTTGTTTTTTGTCACTTTTTGGCTTCCTTTTGTTTATTTTTGGTCATTTTGTGTTATGTTTGTGCCATTTTAAGTCTCTCTCTTTCTCTCTTTGCTACACTTTTGTCTCCTTTCCATCTCTGTGACCTGAAAGCATTAAAACCCTCAAAACCCACCGCCAGGTTTGAACAACATCTTTAAAAATACATGGATTAACCCCCAGATTAGGCCATTCATCACAGCCACAAACTCATAAAAACAGAAATGCAATCAGACGTTCAACTCTCTGACAGTACTTGAACTACTCATCTGTGGCACACTGTTCTGTCTGAAAACTTAAACACATCTGGGTTTTCAAAAATTCGCCAAAAATTAACAATTTACTTTAACCAAATTCTGTGAAAATCAAAATATTCTGTGTCCTTCAGAGCAACTGTGAAGCTTTCATTGAGCCAGCTGTGATGGACAGTCAAGTGATAAAAATTCGGAGAGTTTTGAGCTGTACTGCAGACAGTGTTGCAGACTGAACATATAGTAGACACAAACAGTTAAATATCTACAGTATGTGGAGCCTCCATGTTGGTAACACATGTGGACACTTGAAAACATGTTGGGCGTGTTGATTGCAGATTTTAAAATATTGTAAAATAAAAGAAATTCATCATTTTTCTCTCTTTTTTTTAATGATTTCCAGAAGAATTGGCAGATTCTTCCAATAAAGACAAATTTAAAGTTAAAAAAAATCTGATCAGCAGGATGGAAAACAGCATTTACTGCCTTTAAAGGTGTGTTTTCAGTCCGACTCTACAGACGCTCAGAAGCAGGGAGGATAAACAGCGTCCACGCAGTCCCATAAACCAGCATCTCCTTATGTAGAACACATAAACCCACATCCATATTTTGATCATGAGCTGCTTATTTTACAGCTTCCAGGCGCAGCTAAACATTGCGGTCGTGTCCTCGATTGTTCTGCACAAACTGTACATCAATGTCTGCACACAACACACACACACACACACACACACACTGCACTACATCTGCACACTCAAACTCTTTGTGTTGTTCGCGTCCTCTGGGAAACGTTTATTTGACTTACGGCTAAACATAAAGGTCTTTATTTCAGACGCCTTTGTTTTCCTGGCTGCTGAACAGAAGCCTGCAGGATGTTTGAGTTTTACTGTATGTGGGAAACGTTTACCTGCTCATGGGCACTTCAGCAGCTCCACAGTTAGTTATGAACACAGTAAATACTGGACCTGGTCTTTGTCAGTAGTTCTAAATCACATCAGCTCCTAATAACGGCATTATTTCTAAGTAGAACAGCAGAGCTTTTACTCATATGAACAGTCAAAAACTAGAACTTTATAAAGACGATGCTGAAAATTTAGGCCAAAAAGTAGAAATTTAATGCAATAAAAGTGAATCCAGTGAGACTAAATTGATTTCCATTCAGTCGAACTGCATAAATATAGTTCTAAAAGCATAACCTTCTCAGTTTTGGACCTATGGACTGTGTCTATGTCTGCATCATGGCTCCACATAGGAAAGAATTCAACAGAGGAAGAAAAATCTGACTGTGAAGCTTCACAAAGATTGAAAAAGATCCAGGAAGATCAACTAAAACTCAGTGACCCACAGTGTCAGCAGTAATCAGGAGGTATAGAAGGAGTCATAGTACCACTAATCAGAGCTGCAGGTATAGAAGGAGCCACAGTACCACTAATCATGGCTGCAGGTATAGGAGCCATAGTACCACTATTAATGGCTGCAGGTATAGAAGGAGCCATAGTACCACTAATCATGGCTGCAGGTATAGAAGGACCCATAGTACCACTAATAATGGCTGCAGGTATAGAAGGAACCATAGTACCACTAATCATGGCTGCAGGTATAGAAGGAGCCATAGTACCACTAATAATGGCTGCAGGTATAGAAGGAGCCATAGTACCACTAATCATGGCTGCAGGTATAGAAGGAACCATAGTACCACTAATAATGGCTGCAGGTATAGAAGGAACCACAGTACCACTAATAATGGCTGCAGGTATAGAAGCAGCCATGGTACCACTAATCATGGGTGCAGGTATAGAAGGAACCATAGTACCACTAATCACAGCTGCAGATATAGAAGGAGCCATAGTACCACTAATCATCGCTGCAGATATAGAAGGAGCCATAGTACGACTAATCATGGCTGCAGGTATAGAAGGAGCCATAGTACCACTAATCATGGCTGCAGGTATAGAAGGAGCCATAGTACCCCTAATCATGGCTGCAGGTATAGAAGGAGCCATAGTACCACTAACCATCGCTGTAGATATAGAAGGAGCCATAGTACCCCTAATCATGGCTGCAGGTATAGAAGGAGCCATAGTACCACTAATCATGGCTGCAGTGGTCGTCCTCCTAAAATGACTCCACAGACAGTGAACTACCTTCACAATATAGCTCAAAACAGACAACAGCTGCTTCAGACTTGGTACAGGAGTTATTAATGGAAATCAGAGTTTCTGTGAAGCTCAGACTCTACATAACGTCAACCTGTATGGATGACATCCAATAAAAACACCCTAACTTGCTGTTTGGCACAAAACTATAAGATTAAAAAGAAGCCTGATGAATGTTGGAGAAGATTCTTTAGTCAGATGAAGATAAACTTGTTGGACTCAGATGGAGTCCAGCATGTTTGGTGTGAACCTGACCAGGACTACCACAGTGAATGCATAGTCCTGACAGTGAAGAACAGAAACTGGAGTGTGGTGATATGAGGCTGCATGCAAAAGGTATTGATGACGTTCATAGATGCACCATGAATGTCTGAAGATAAACCAAAATAGTGGCAAACAAGAAGCTTAAAGAAGAAGAATATTCCAGCATGAGACACATCCAAAGACTAAAATCACAGAAGAGTTTCTACACAAGAACAAAGTGAAACCCTGAATATCCAAAACAAAAAACTTGAAATTTTCCAACATCGAGTGTCTAAGGTGACTCAAAACTTCTTCCAAAATAACTCAAAACCTGTCCAAACTGAGTGACGACATGTCTAAATAGAGTCAAATTCCTTCATAATGACTTAAAATGTGTCCAAAGTGATTGGAAATTTGTCTCAAATGGCTCAAAGCGTATCCAAAATGACTATAAAGTTGCCCAAACTGAGCTGAAAATTGTCAACCTGGACAGTTTGTGTCCGGACTTGAATCCACCAGAACATCTTTTGGGTATTTTTAAGAGTTAAATTCGAGAAACACAACCTGTCCAGCTGAAATAAGTAGTCAAAGAATGAAAGTCAAAGGAGAAATAGAAAGGTGGGCATAGAAATAATTGAAGAAATAAGATTTGAATTTCAGTAACGAAAGGCGAACTGACTTTCGTTGCATTGAGTTCCTATTGAAGACTCTCAGTCGTCCAGGTCATGGTCATTCTCGTAGTTCCAATCGTAGCATCTGGACTTGCTTGAGTTTCTCGAAGACGTTTCACCCTTTCATCATCACTTCTAAATTCTATACTCTTCCTTCAGCCATTAACACTGTTGAAGCTTCAGTCTGCTGGGTGTCTGATGGATCTCCCTTCATTATGCGAGTTGTTGGGTTCTTCGCTCTCACAGTGGGGTTCGTTAGGGTGACCCTTTGTGGCCAGGTGTGAGTGGGTTCTTCATGGGTAGAGAACATAACTGTAAACAGGTGAGAGGTGACGTCTCGGGCCTCCACCTGTGTTTAAGTATAAAAACTTAAACTCCCAACCAGTCAGTTTAGAACTGATGAAGCCTCTTGGATGTGAGGTGGAACGTCTTGGAGAAACTCAAGCAAGTCCAGATGCTACGACTGAAACTACGAGGCTACTGGGGGCCTGTATTTTCAAGATAGCAAACTGCTATCTAAAGTAATCAGATTACTTTAGAAGTAATCTGATTACTGTAAAGTTGTACGATCTGGAATCACTCGTCCTTCAGGGTGTTTAAGTGACGCTACTAAGAACAACAGAGAAAATATAAAACTATACCTACCGAGATAAATCTATCCTTAGTGGACTTTATAGGGATGTAACATGTTCTGGTGCAACATCATCACATTGTTTTCTTCTTCTTCTTCTTCTCACATGTTGGCTGTTAGTCTCACATCAGTGTTTTCTAACGAGGCGGAGAACAAACGTGACCCATCTTATTCTCTACATTCGCGTCTCGACCCTGAACCACAACTGCAGACGGAGTTTTACGCTGCAGCCCTGTAATTTACTGTAATCTCTGACAGAAAACACCTCGAGGGCGTAGTTGGGTCTCAGAGCAGCGATCTGGAAGTGTTTTACTTAATGCTGTGGAAGAGTCGCTGCTCTGTTTGTCTCTCTGCTTTGACAACAGCGGCGAACTGAAAGGCCTTAAACCCAAATGACTGTTTTAGAGTTTCAGGGCCCTCCTGATTCTTCCTGGTTTCTCAGAGCAGAACATCTTCCCAGCTCTCTGTGACTCTTTGATTTAATTAGTGTGTCCTTTTTCTCTGTTTCATTTCATTTTAAATTGAATATTTTGGTGTACTTGACTGTTGGTTGGACAAAAAAAGAACATTTCGGACATTAAGGCCTGTAATAAAACCGACTCTTTAACCTACCTGCAGCCTATTAGCCTAAATTGATTGTAAATCACCATAAAAAGTTGATTTTTAATGATTTAAACTCAGTTATTTTCTACTGCAATCATTAGAACAAACTGGGAGCAGATTTCTGAAAGAAGAAGGATATTAACTGGTAATTTTCTGTCTCTGTGAGGTGTTTTTTTCAGCATTTTGTGTTCATTTTGTGGTGATTTTACATCTTTCTTGGTTGATGTCACATGTTTTGTGGTGATTTTGTGCCTTTTTGCTGTAATTTTGCATGTTTTCAAGATGATTTTGTTTTTTTTGAGGTTATTTTCTGTCTCCTTGAAGGAATTTTGCACATTTTTGTTGCTATTTTGGACCTTTTTGTGTTGATTTTGTGCCGTTTTGTGTTCATTTTGTGGAGATTTTGCATCTTTTTGTGGTGATTTTGTGCATTTTAGTAATGATTTTGCATCTTTTACTGGGGATTTTCTGTTTTCGAGGAGATTTTGTGTGTTTTTGTGGTGATTTCACATCTTTCTGTAGCAATTTTGCGTTTTGTTGTGGTGATTTTCTGTCTCTTTGATGTTATGTTTTACCATTTTGTGTCTCTTTCAGGTAATTTCACCTCGTTTTTGGTAATTTTGCATTTTTTTGGTTGATGTCTCATGTTTTGTGGTGATTTTGTGCCTTTTTTGTTGTAATTTTGCATATTTTCATGATGATTTTGTGTTTTTCAGGTTATTTCTGTCTCCTTGAGGGGATTTTGTGTCATTTTGTGGTTATTTTCTGTCTCTTTGATGTTATTTTTGCCGTTTTGTGATCATTTTACATCTTTTTGCGGTGATTTTGTGTCATTTTGTGGTTATTTTGCATTTTGTTGTGGTGATTTTCTGTCTCTTTTGGAGGTAATTTCACATCTTTTTTGGTAATTTTGCATCTTTTTGGTTGATGTCACATATTTTGTACTTTTTTGCTGTAATTTTGTGTTCATGATGATTTTGTTGGTTTTCTTTTAGATTTTCTGTCTCCTTGAGGGGATTTTGTGTCTCTTTGTGGTGGTTTTGTGCCTGTTCGGGTTCATTTTGCGTCTTTTTCTGGTGATTTTCTGTCTCTTTCACGTTATTTTTTGCCGTTTTGTGATCATTTTACATCATTCTGTGGTGATTTCACATCTTTCTGTAGCAATTTTGCGTTTTGTTGTGGTGATTTTCTGTCTCTTTGATGTTATTTTTTACCATTTTGTGATCATTTCACATCTTTTTGTGGCGATTTTGTGTCTCTTTCAGGTGATTTCACATCTTTTTTAGTAATCTTGCATCTTTTTGGTTGATGTCACCTGTTTTGTGGTGATTTTATGCTTTTTTGCAGTAATTTTACATTTTTTCGTGATGATTTTGTGTATTTTTAGGTTATTTTCTGTCTCTTTGAGAGGATTCCACATCTTTTTGTGATGTTTTTGCATCTATTTGTGGTGATTTTGTGCCTTTTTTGTGATCATTTTTTTAGTTTTCATGATGATTTCGTGATTTTTTGAGGTTATTTTGAGTCTCTCTGAAGGGATTTTGTGTCATCTTGTGGTGACCGTCTGCCTCTTTGTGGTGGTTTTGTGCCTTTTAGTTTTCATTTGCGTCTTTTTCTTGTGATTTTCTGTCTCTTTGATGTCATTTTTGCTGTTTTGTGATCATTTCACATCTTTCTGTAGCAATTTTGCATTTTGTTTTGGCTATTTTCAGTCTTTTTTCAAGTGATTTAACATCTTTTTTTTGGTAATTTTGCATCTTTTGGTTGATGTCACATGTTTTGTGGTGATTTTGTGCCTTTTTGCTGTAATTTTGCATGTTTTCATGAAGATTTTGGGATTTTTTCAGGTCATTTTCTGTCTCCTTGAGGGGATTTTGCATCTTTTTGTTATGACTTTGCATCTTTATGTGGTGATTTTGTGCCTTTTTATGTTGATTTTCTGTCTCTGAGATAATTTCACGTCCTTTTTGTTGTTGATTTCCTATTTCTTTGAGGTGTTTTGTGCCGTTTCATGTTCATTTTATGTCATTCTGTAGTGATTTTGCATCTTTTTGTGATGATTTTGTGCCTTTAAGTGGTCATTTTGCATTGTTATGTGGTGGTTTTGTATCTCATTGAGGTGATTTCACATCTTTTCTGGCAATTTTGCATCTTTTTGTGTCTATGTCACATATTTTGTGGTGATTTTGTGCCTTTTTGCAGTAATTTTGTACATTTTCATGATGACTTTGAGCATATTTTTGTCTGCTTTGAGGGGATTCCACCTCTTTTTGTGGTGACTTTGCATCTTTTTGTGGTGATTTTGTACCTTTTCATGGTGATCTTCTGTCTCTTTGAGATAATTTCACATCTTTTGTGGTGATTTTGCATCTCTTCGTGGTGATTCCCAGCCTTCTGCAGCTCTGCATTGTTTTTTTATTGCATGTTTTTCATAGTAAACTAATTAAGTCGCTGTTTGATATCAGAAGTTTTCCTACTGGATAAACATCTAAAGAGCCTCAGACATCTAAAGTTTGATTAGACGTAACAGGATCAGTTTCCTCTGATCAGCACAATCAGCAGCAGACGATCAAAGCTCCGATCCGAACATTTAAAGTGAACTTTTTCCTTTGTACCAGGAAGTCGGAGCGCCTCGCTGTGATTACAGTTACAGTAGGTCTTATATTTAATACCGCTGGTGTTTTATCAAGATCTCAAAGAATGTGGGTGAGGTCTGGGACCGAAGTTTAATCATCCTCAGGAGGAATTAGGGGAAATATTTGCCATTAGTCTGATTTAACTCTGTATTTTTATAACGTCACAGAGGCATAAATCCCGTGTGGAGCAGTGAACCCGTCGCCCACCTCTCAGTTATTCTGTTCTCTAAATGTTTTCTTTAATTCCTGACAAATTGTGTTTGTTCTTCTACGTCCATTTATTAAACCGAGCGGCTCAAAAGCGCAGCAGCAGCTCGGAGACACTCAGGATCCTGCAGAATTCATCCAGACTGAAGATTCAACCAAACCAGTGATTCAGAAATACAGACTTCAGATGTTTCTCAGCAGAAGGAGTTGATAGTTAATTTAATGTTACTTCAAATATTTACTCAGAAAATTGATGGTCATGTATTCTTTCGCATCCTTTTTAGTGGTCTTGAATCTTTTCATGGGGACTTTGTGTCTTTTTGCAGTTATTTTCCGTCTCTTTGGGGTGGGTTTGGCATCTTTTTGTGGTGATTTTCTGTCTTTTTAAGGGAATTTCACCTCTTTTTATGTTGCTTTTGTGTCTTTTTATGAGGATTTTGCAACTTTTTGTAGTAATTTTTGCATTTTTTGTGGTGATTTTCTGTCTTTGGGAAGATTTTGCAACTTTTCTTGAAAATTTTATGTCTTTTTTTAGGGAATTTCACAACTTTTTGTGTTCATTTTGCATGTTTTTGTGGTGATTTTGCGTGTTTTTGTGTTAATTTTGCGTCTTTTTGAGGGAATTTCACATCTTTTTGTGTTAATTTTGCATCTTTTTGGCGTGATTTTCTGTATTTTTGAGGGAATTTCACATCTTTTGTGTTAATTTTACGTCTTTTTGTGGTGATTTTGCGTCTTTTTGTGTTAATTTTGCGTCTTTTTGTGGAGTTTTTGCATCTTTGGGGTGATTTTGCATCTTTCTATGATGATTTTGCATTTTCTAGTGGTGATTCTCTGTGTTTTTGAGGGAATTTTGCATCTTTTTGTGCCGATTTTGCATCTTTTTATGGTGATGTTGCTTTATTTTATTTTATACTGACAGAACAGACTGGGAGCAGAGTAGCTGCTCATGTTTATTAGATTTCTGAAAACAAATCAACTCTTAATATTACATCTTTCCATGGTGATTTCCCGTTCACTGGTAGTTTTTGTGTCTTTTTGTGGTGATTTAGACTCTTTGTTTGCAGATTTCTGATGATTTTGCGCCTTTTTGTTGTAATTTTGAAGTAATTTTCTTCTTTTTAGGATGTTTTTACTCATTTTTATGGTGGTTTCCTGTTTCTTTGAGGTGATTTCACTTTTTTTGTGAATATTTTGCATCTTTTGCACTTTACACTGTCAGTAACAGACTGGGAGCAGAGCACCTGCACATATTCATCTGATTTCTAGTGATCCAGAACAAGAACTACTGAGAATTGAAACACAGACGAGTTAGAAAATAACGGATTAATCCAGGACGTCTGCGGATGTAGAACTTCTCTTGTTCATCACGTGAGAATTTGGTTCACCTGAACCCTGAAGCCTGAGAATCAAGCTCAAGCTCTGAACTGTAGATAAACATCTTCCATCCGTCCATTTATCCACTTTCTGCCACTTATGAGGGGCCGCTTACGCCTGTTATTACCTCCATCTTCTCTTGTGAAACATTCCAGCCCAGACGGGATAATTAAACCATCCAGAATGTTGTGCATCCACCCCAAAAGGCTCCTTTTAGTGCCCGAAATACCTTTTGTTCATGGCAGCTTATTGACCAGACAGTCTGCAGCCTTAAACAGTGCAGTGAAAGAAATCTTGATGTTAAAACTTGGGGAAAACTTAAACATACTGTTGTTTGGAAGCAGCAGATAAATCCTGTGAGTAAATGCAGATTTGTTTCATGCATTCCTGCTTTAAAGTCCCCAAAAATGTGAAGACGAGGATAGCTAAGACCATTTTTCTAACCCTAATGTCCGACTTCAGTGACCCAAATTGCTGTCTGACCCCTGCAGAGACGCCCAACACTGGGATCACACTGAGCGACAGTGTGTGTTTGCTGTGTTTGGGTGACTTGGCGCCGGCTCAGATGGTCTCCGGGTGGAAGGAAGCGTTCGACTTGGCAGAAACACTTTATTGTTGCCTCGCTGCCGATAAGCGGTTATTAATTAAAGGCTCGGACAAACACAATAACACAATAGGGGCTGATAGTGGAGGCTGACCGAGCGCCAACGTACACAACGGACACACAAGCCGATGCTCTGCAGACGGAGTCCTTTGTTCCAATGCAAGAAGATAAAAAGAGGAAGAGAATAAAACCGACAGCAGACATGAAGTCAGACAGTTTAAGATCCAGTTTGTCGTAGTTTCAGCTGCCAGTGTAAAAGAAATAACTATTTGATTTGATGTCAACACTGATCTCAGCCCATTCTCTCCATTTAAGACACGGTTATCCAAAAATACTTTAGAAAACAGAAAACAAAGACACCGTTAAAGAACAGTTAGTGTGTCTGCAACAAATAGATTCAATAACTCATATTTAACACCTGGAACAGTCCATCCATACATCCATCATCTATACACCGCTTAATTCTCTGTAGGGTCACGGGGGACTGGAGTCTATCCCATCCACCCTGGACAGATCACCAGTCTATCACAGGGCTACACATAGACATACAACCAAGCACACTCTCATTCACACCTACGGACAATTTAGAATAATCAATTAACCTCAGCATGTTTTTGGACTGTGGGAGGAAGCTGGAGTACCTGGTGAAAACCCACACTGCACAGGGAGAACATGCAAACTCCACACAGAAAGATCCCAGGCGTCCTAACCGGGACGCGAACCGAGGATCTTCTAGCTGTGAGGCGACGCTGCTAACCACCGAGTCACTGTAGAACAGCTTTTAACTGTAATAAATTGAACACTGTACTGTTATTTTACAGTTATTTTCCAACAGTATTTTAGATATCTAGCACAATCACTAAAAAAGTAGTAAATTACACATTAATCTTTAAAAAATGCCATTATTTTTATAGATTTGTTCTTTTACAATGTTTGACCATGAAATTAGACGACTGCTAATGTAATTTAATTAACAAAAACCCCATTACTTTACAGATACTTGTCGTTATTTGATACCCCTTTTCCACTGAGCTGGTTCCAGGTCTAGTTCGGAGCCAGAGCCTGACTTAGCACCAGTTCTTTGTGTTTCCACCACCTAAGCACCGACTCCAGGTTCTAGAAACTGGAGCTCAGCAAGCACCAACTCTTTGCTGGTCCAGAGCTAAGCACCGAGTACGTCAGGGGCTGGGGGCGGGGTTATGGTGACCAACCATCAACGGTGGAAAGGGACACACAAGCGCTAATTAGTGTCCTTGTTCTCCAGGACGTCCCTGGTCCCATCACACATGTATTGGAATGACTCCTGGAAGTTTACCACAAACTGTTGACCTGAAATCCGCTACAGTTGTGTCCCACCAGTAGCGTGATCACGGATGTGTCCAGGCAACAGGAGGACCTCCGCCTCACAATCAGCCTTAAGACCATCTACAGAGATAAACATAGATATTATCATCAACTTACTGCGTTTGTTTAACTGCTATGTAATGGATGCTAGCGTAGTGGTTTTATGGTGACCCAATGGCTCCAACTTGACTCCTTGCCAACGGAAAAGCAAACCGGTTCTTAGGAGGAACCAGATTTGAACCAACTAAGAACCAGAACTAGGACCTGGTTCTTCTTGGTGGAAAAGTGGTATAAGAGATCGAATAATTATGTATATTAACAACTGATATTGACTGTTAATTGACAGATTTTGTTAAATTACCATTAATATCTACTAAATATCGCAAAAAACATATGAATTCACATGTTAATGGTAAAAAAAACCCTAAAAAATACGGACTAAACATGAACATAATGTCCACATCAAAACTGTATTTTACAAATGTAATTATTTACAATATGTGACTGTAAAAAGTCCTTATTTTAAAGATATTTGCGTGTATTTTCCAACTTTTTTACAGTTTTTGAACGTCTTTAATATATTTTCTTCTGGAACAGTTACTGCTGCCAAGGTAATTATTGTAATTTCATTGAAAATAAACATACAAAAAGAACTAGATAGAAATAGAACTAGTGCTGTGGGTTTATAAAGGCGTCAAAAGAACAAAAATGAAGTTTTGAGTTTGCATTTTAATGGTTAGAACCAGAAAACGGAGAAACCACAAGTAAAACTCCACTGCTAATGTAATATTTTAATGTATTAATTCAAATTTAAAGCATAAAAGTGAAAAGATACAGCAAAAAACAAGAGAAAAACTAAATTAATCATCAAGACAACGGATAAAATTCTCAGCAGGCCACGACAAATCTCTAATTAATGATTACGAGCAGAGAGGTTCTCGGAGTGTTTGATTTGGCAGAACAAAGCCTCCTTTCGAACACGAAGATTAACGTTAAAGCCACAGCCTCCACCCTCAGCTGGTTTCAGTCTCGCAGCACCAGAGTTTATCTCCTTCGGCGGTTATGATTCATCCGCTGGACCCTTTTATTTCACCTCATTAACACAAAGTCAAACTTAACGTTTTATGTTTCCCACCTGCGACCGTCTTCACTCGCTGGAACCATCAGGAACTAAAAACAAACGTGCTGACGAATGTTTGCGAGCGACGTTTGACATAAGTCTGGCTGGAAATCGATGAGAGCGTCCAGTAAACCATCAGAGGAGCATTAATACAAATAAACTGAGTCTAGACGCTTTGATAAACTCATTATATATATATTTAAAAAACTGGGGAACATGGTCACGTATGAAGACGAACACTTTCCTAAACAGACTTGAGGAGCAGTAATGATTTATTAAAACCAGCTGGATGTTATTTTTGGATGCTTCACCTTCATCCAAGAGGCTTCCTCAGTTCGTACCGATATAAAGTTCCAGGTGTTTGTTCTTAAACCATTAAAGCAACCGACGACTCAAGACTAAAGACCCTCAAGACTGCATTAGAAGTACCTGATAAGTGGTATCAGGCTACGTTCAGACTGCAGGGCTTAAGGCTCAATTCAGATTTTGTTGTGAAATCCTATTTTTTTGAGCGTTAGTTCACATTTCCAATTAAATGTGGCTTGTATCTGATCTCCTGTGTGAACTTCACGCGACCCAAAAGTGTCCCGCACATAGACATATATACGTAGACGCCGCTTTGACTGCTGCTGCCGATTGGAGCCGACGTGCCTATGCGGCGGCCATCTTGGTACAGTGCCACTCGCCCCTACAGTGCATTACGTCTATAGAGGAATGACATGTCTGCTCTATAAAAGTGATCATAAATCGATCAGTTGTCAACATATATTGTTTGTTACAAACGTCAGACATGGAGGACAGACAGGCAGACATAAATAGAACAAAAACATCCAAGCATCCTAAGTCAAAGCTAAATGTGTGACGTTTTTAACAAACCAAACCGTTTCGAAATCGGTCGAAAATTCAGTGAATAATTCTACTTTAAGATTGTGGAGTACCTCTTACCTCCATAGACTTACATTCACTCCCCCCTCTGCTAGTCCTGTACCAAGATGGCGGAGCTTTAGCCACGTCCCTCCACAGTCAATGCGGCGTCTACGTATATATGTCTATGGTCCCACATGCACAGAAGAGGACACAACGACGTCACACGGCAAAGCTGCTATCCAGCAGTTCTATCGGCTGAACGCTGGGCTCGTCTCCCAAAATGCGGTCCAGCTCTTCATAAAGTGGACCGGCAACACGTCCACGGCCGCTTCATTTGTTTGAGTCTTTAGCCTCCTTATATTGGGCTCGGAGGCTCTTTACTTGTCTTTGGCACTGGAGCCAGAACCGTTTATACCAACGCTTGGCCATTTCTTTGGAAATGTTTTCAAAAACCGCCCGTTCTGATAAGACCCCTGGAGTTTGTCCTGAATAGAGCTGTCCCCCCAAATATTAATGAACTCTGAAACCTCCATTGACTGGACTCCACGTTATCGTCCATCATGGTTGTTGTTTTTGTTCCTACTTGAACACAGAATAGAGATGTTTGTCATGTATCAGTGACGTGTAGGTCGGATAAATGCGACCTGGCCGTTCAGACAGAAGTCGCATGGCAACAGATCAGACACCTATTGGATTTAGGACCACATATCTAAGTGGCCTGGGTCGCATTGGAAAAAATCGGATCTGTGTTGTTGAGACTGTCATGAAAGGATCGGCTACAGGTCGCATAGGGGCAAAAAAAAAAATCAGATTTAGGTCACTTTAGCCTGCAGTCTGAACGTAGCCTTAGACTCTGCTTAGATTAGAGATGCTAATTCCAGAACGTGGACGTTTTTTTTCTCACCTTAAGTTGTGTGATTTGTAGGGCTGGTCCCGAATATTTGAATATCCAAATATTCGTTCGTTGTGGGGGTATTCGGATAATAGTTTTGATATTCGAATAGTCGTGCACGCTGCTGCCGAGGCTGTAGGACGCCGCCAAGTGCTGCTGCGTCGCCGAGCATCGCCGAGCGTCGCCAAGCGTCGCCGAGGCTTTAGAACGCCACAGTGGCTCTAGTCCACGGACCTGCCAACTCCGGTGTCACACTTCAATACATCAAACTGACTTTTTGCTTATTTGTTATTAGCAAATGTTAGCATGCTAATGTTAGCATTTAGCTTAAAACCTCAGAGCTAGTTTAGACTTTTAAATAAGAATCTAGGTTCTCTCTTTTCTCTGTCTTTAATTATAAAGAAATTACTCTGTCAGTTTATTTATTTATTTGTTTATTTTTTAGGAATAAGGATAGATTGCCTGCAGAGACATTCATGGAGCCCAGAGGATGAAGCCTACTGACAGTGGTGATCTCCATATTTTCCATCTTATGCCATAATAAGGGCAAAAACTGCCACTTATTATGTCATATATCAGTTCATCTATGAGGTTTACTGACACCAAACATTGGACAGACATTCATGGTCACCAGATGATGCATCTTAATCACTTTGGCGATTTTTCTTTAGCACCACCATGAGGTTAAGTTTTGTAGTTTTTAGCTATTCACATTCATTGTCACATGCTGGAGGGGATAATGGTGAAAATCACAATCATGGTCCCCACAGGATAAACTGCTAAATCTTTCGAGCAACACCATCAGGTCAAAAATGTATTTGTTCAAGTTATTTATGACTAAAATAATCAGTTACATTAAACTATATTCCAGTAAAACTGAGCTGTACTTTGTGCTTATTTCTTATTAGCAAATGTTAGCATGCTAATGTTAGCATTTAGCTCAAGGCCTCAGAGCTGCTGCAGGCATTCAGTTTGCTTTCAAACAAACTCTCGGTTTCCTCTTTTCTCTGTCTTTAATTATGACGAAATAATCTCACTACGTCAGATTATTTGCGTATTTTGGGAGGCATAAGGATAGATTGCCTGCAGAGACATTCATGGTGCCCAGAGGATGAATGCTACCAACAATGGTCATCTCCATATTTTCCATCTTCCACCACAATCAGACCAGAGATTGCCACTTACTTTATATCACTTCATCTATGAGATTCACTGACGCCAAACATTGGACTGACATTCACGGTTACCAGATGGTTGTTAGCAAATGTTAGCTAATTATTGCTAATGTTAGCATCCAGACTTTCAGTTTCCTTCCAGACAGCCTCTCGGTTTCCTCTTTTCTCTGTCTTTAATTGCACTGCAGCTCTCTCTCGGGGTCAACATCACATTTCTGAGCTAATCTCTTCCAGAAGAACTTCAGGCCGCTGAACCTTTGCTGGGTTCAACCTCAGCGGACCCAGAACATCCTCGTAGCTGATGCTTGAACCCACCGACTCTGATGTCAGCCTGACTGGGTGGTCTGCAGCCCACAGCCTCGGCTCACTCAGGATGTCTGACGCTGCTTTTCTTTGGAACAAAAACCTCTATATAAATAAAGTTTAATGCTGGATCTGCCCTGATTTCTGCTCCCAGCAACAACATTATGACACTGAATATATCAAAGCGCTGGCCTGGATCGTGTTAACATGTTAGCTTTGATAATGTGGAAATGGAGACTCTGTTGGTAGCTGACCACACTTTAAGTCTTGGGTTTGATTAAATATTAATATAAGGACAGAATGATCGTATGTTTTTCTTGCTGTCGTCGACCAGCTCTCCTACTGGACCACTCCAGCCCCACTGGTTCTAACGTTAAATATAAATAAGGAGCACTGCTGGGGACTATTTTCAGCGGCGGACTGATCCACCTTCGCTGCTCTCATGAGGATTTGTGGACCTTATTCCTGTTGCAGGAAACATTTTGTTCTTTATCAAAGGTTAAAAGAGCAGTTTGATGAGGAAAAGAGAGGAAGATGAGGATTTTCACCACAGTGATTGATGCAGATTTGATTTAAGGCTACAGTTAGCGGACAGTTAGCTTAGCTTCACACAAACAGTTCTGTCCAAAGGAAGCTAACAGAGCTGCTCTAATACTGTAACTGATTGATGAACGTTTATTTACATGTTTACTGTATAAATGTACATTTTAAGCAGTTCCAAACTAGTCTTTAGAACAAATTACGGTTATTTCAGAGTTTTTTTCATCTGTTTTGTGAAATTATAATATATAGTATTTGATAAAATCACAGAAAAAGCATAAACTGACATCTTAACCATAAGAAAGGTCAAAACTATAAATAATGTCAACATCCAAAAAGTAAATAAAACAATTCTTTAACAACATATGACTGTAAAATTACACTTTTTAAAACTGTATTTAAAACATTTATATATTTATTGATATTTGAAAGAAAAAATCTGAATATTGGGAATGAAAAAGGGTCATTTCTTAAACTTAATGCACAGAAGTTTTTTGTTTTGTTAAATTACGGATAATATCTAGTAAAATTACAGAAAAAAGGATTTATTCACAAGTTAAATGTAAAAAAAAATTAAAAAACAGTATTTTTAGAAAGTGTAATTGTTCTTTTGTTTGTTTTTGTTTACACCGTTTGGGTGTAAAATTACATTTTTTCTTTTTTTCTTACTATAAATGTACTGTATATTATATTTAAATCAATAAAAAATAAATTTATTTTCCAGATATGTGCCATTATTGGAAAGAATAATTACATGTATTAAATTTACATTTATTTTAAAAAAATTAGAGATATTTATGTAATATAATATCTGGTAAAATGAAAGAGAAAAAGATTAATAATCATGTTAAATATTTAAAAAAAAACACTGTACAATACTGTAAATTATGTCTACATAATGTCTAAATCTGTATTTTTATCAGCTAAATTCTATTATTATTTTACAGATTTTTCTTGTTACTTTCAGTTTATTTATTTTCTATTACAATTGTTGAATTTTATAGTTTTCCATCATTGTTAATGTATTTTCTTGCCTCTGTTGCTGCAGATTTCCAGCGTCTTCACAGAACTTGTTGACCAAAGTTTGGTGTCACCAGATGTGACTTAACATTATCCTGCTGGACATTTGTGTTAAATTCAGTCTCCACTGAACTGACAGACAGTTTGTCATCAGTCAGATTAACAGAGGAGGTGAAGACGTCGTTGGTAAACAGACGTCCACACGCTCAGACGTTTCTTCTGTCCAGTTTATCTGCGTCTCTTCGACTCACTCAGGAAACAGCGCAGCAGGAAGGAACAACAACACAAACACTCATCTCAACGAGCAACAATGGAAGCTTTCTGCTGCTGCAGGACGCAAACAGTAAAACACACCGACTTCCACAGCAGAGAAACTACAAGAGGCACTGAAACGTTCCAGCTGCACGAACGACGGCAGACTAGAGCTCAGAAAACAGCAAAAAAAGACAAAAAACATGATTAGACTGAGACACCTGGAGTCATAAACGAGACAATTGGACTAAAATGTGACATTTTACGACTCAAAAACTCAAATTTACTCAAAGACGTTTTCATGGATGATATAAACAGTAGCTGAAATATTTCCAAGGCTTAATCGTTTCTCTATTTTTATCCAGATTATCAAAGGATTGCAAAAAACAACAAACATTTTTGGAATAAAAGATTATTTTTTAGACATTTCCGTCTGACGTTGACATTTTCTAGATTTCAGGTCACTTTGAACATCTTTTTTCGTCATTTAAAGAACAAAGTGACCATTTTTAACAAGCTTCATGTCCTTTTCCACATATTTTCACACAACTTTTGTGCAGTTTTGAGCTTTTTTTGAGATTTTGTTTGTCATTTTAGACATTTTTGAGTCCCTTTGCACATTTTTTCAGTCATGCTGGACTGATCTGAGCTCATTGTGGACTTTTATCTCTCATGTTGGGACTATTTTTGAGTAAATTTAACGACACTTTTGGTCTTTTTCTGAAAATTTTTAAATAATTCTCAAGTTTCAAGACGTTCGGTGAGAATTTTGACAAATTTAAAGTTAATTTGGACATTTTTTTGCCATTTTAAACATATTTTAGGTGATTTTTTAACATCTTTGTCATATTTGGACTATCTTCTGAGTCGTTTTGGACAAATTTAAAGTAATTTTAATAAATACTTGAGTTATCTTCGACAGTTTCTGAGTCTCATAACTTCATTAATATAACAGATCAACTCAAGCTCCAGAATGACTCAAAACTTCACCAAAATGACTGAAAATATACGCAAAATGACTCAAATCTTGCACAACTTTTCAAAAAAATCTGTCCAAAAATATTCAAATCTTGTCCTAAATGAGCATTAATGAAACAAAATGACTTAAAAAGGTCCAGAATCACTTGAACTCACTTGTTCAGCACTATTTTTCTGTAACTCTGGACAATTGTTGAATTATTTTGAACATTTTGAAAACATTTTGGACATTTTGAGTCATTTTGTGCAGGAGTTTTGTCATTCCGAACCACTTTCTTGTCATTCTGAACAAATTTTCAGTAGTTTGCAGTTATTTGGAAGTCATCTGGGGCAATTGTGGAGTCATTTTTGTCATTTTGGAGAAATTTTGAGTCACTTTGATGCTCAGAGATGTTCAAAAAACCACCTTTGAGCATCATTATTATGGGATGTATCGTAGTTTCAGTGTCATAGAGTCCTAAAAACAATCATTGGTACCCTGGATGTGTTTCTGTTTTCTGTTAATTCACCAGAAAAAACTTTTTAAAAAGTGCATTCTGGGTAAACCTTTAAGACTCATAGCAACATGTGTGATAGGTGGTCGGTCAGAACAAGTTAGAGACAATGAAAGGATCATTTTTACACACATTTGACACCAAGATCATCTAACACAGTGGTTCTCAACTGGTGGGTAGGGACCCAAAAGTGGGTCGCGAAATCATTTTTAGAGGGTCGCAGAAGCATGCCCCCCCCCCCAAAAAGCAGTGGTATAAAGTCTTTTTTTGTGAAAGGACGTGTTTCTTCTGACAGTTTGCTTTCAGTAGCAGGATATTTAGTGAGGTTGACACCAGTAGTTGCCCACTATTAACCTCTAGATTTGTCTCTGCCAGCTTATTGGAGAAATTTGTGCTAAAACATCCCAAAAATAAACCAGAATGTGCTCAGAATCTGTCAAATGGGCCAAAATATGCCCCAAACTTGGCAAAAGCGTCTAAATATACCAAAATTAGCAAAGCAATGTTCAAAAATTTTCCTAAGTTGTATCAAAATGCATTGAAACTACACCCAAATAAACCTTAATTCATTAACAGGAACAGCAAACTTCAACTATTTGGGTCACGACTGTTATTAATAGAGACATAGTGGGTCCTGAACCTGGACCAGTTGAGAACCACTGATCTAATAGACACGATTCCTTCTGTGGAAAAACCATAGTCATATTTTAAACGACCACAAAACGATGCAAAATCACCACAAAGACAAACAAACGACCCCAAAAAGCTGCTAAACAACGACAAAAAGACACAAAACAAACAGACAAACACACAAAATGACCAGCATCTGTGGATTTGGACACTTGTGGATGAATCTTTTCTCTGACAGAGTAACTGTGCTTATATTTATGTAGCATACAGAGGTGTCAGCATCATCAGCTCGTACACAAAACCAACAGAACAAGATATAATTAAGGTAAGAAAAGCATCATTTGGGGGAAAAAAATGATCGTTTTAATCGTCACCTTGTTCTTAAGGTTTCTTAAAGTGACGACAGATGGATGAAAATGTGGTTTTGGCATCTGGAATTTACCACAGTGAGTAAATCATCCGTACAAAAAGAGTAAAATAGTTTATTTAAGACCGAAGTCTGGAAACATAGAAACTGTAGAAGCTCCACTAAACCCCAGACGGCCGTTTTATTCTCTGAACTTTGCCTTCAGTAGAACCAGTCCAGCCCTGATCTGATCTGAGTGTTGATTTTACACGAACTAACTGTTGTGTCTTTGTGTCTTCAGGGTGTGTTGTGGGGATTTTCTCAGCTGTGGGCTGCAGGAGGAAGAGGATGTTTTTCTGGGCTCTTCGTCGCTGCAGTTTGTGGTTTCTATAGACTTTTTTTTTTTAAATCGCTGCTCTGGATGTTGTACTTCTGATGCAAACACTGAGGTCCATGATGAAACTCTGAGAAACCGTACAAGCATCCCCGGCCATCGTTCATTCCTCACACTGTGGTTTCCCTCCTTCGTCTTTCTGTGGCGCCACTGAGCAAGGCATTAACGGGAATAAACCCAGCGGAGCTACAAGCAGAAATAACTGCTGGGAAGAGACGAATATCCAGCAGAGAGGTGGAGAAAAAAGGTGAACGTTCATCCTCCAGGGATGAAGAACTCTGTGTTTAGGACTTTTAAAGTACAGTAAAAGATAATTCTGGTGTATTTTAGGGTAAAAGAGAACAACAGTAAGAATGACTGATTCATTTACAGTAAAGACAATCAGTCTGTGAGAAAATCTGACTGAAGTCTGTTCAATTAAATGTTGGTTCTCTACATTTTATAAGGCAATGTACAAAAATGGCTGTTATGGTGAGAAAATGTAGCCCCTGTAAACAAGGTAGCTATCTATCATCCATTCATCAATCTATCAATCTGTCCATCCATCCATCATCCATCCATCCATCCATCCATCTATTTATCCATTCATCATCCATAATCCATCATCCATCCATCCATCCATCCATCATCCATCCATCCATCCATCATCCATCCATCCATTCATCATCCATCCATCCATCCATCCATTCATCATCCATCATCATCCATCCATCCAGCATCCATCCATCCATCCATCCATCCATTCATAATCCATCCATCCATCCATCCATCATCCATCCATCCATCCATCCATCCATCCATTCATCCATCCATCCATCCATCCATCATCCATCCATCCATCCATCATCCATCCATCCATCCATCCATCCATCCATTCATCATCCATCATCATCCATCCATCCATCATCCATCCATCCATCCATCCATCCATCCATCCATCCATCATCCATCCATCATCCATAATCCATCATCCATCCATCCATCCATCCATCATCCATCCATCCATCCATCATCCATCCATCCATTCATCATCCATCATCATCCATCCATCCATCCATCCATCCATTCATCATCCATCATCATCCATCCATCCATCATCCATCCATCCATCCATCCATCCATCATCCATCCATCCATCCATCCATCATCCATCATCATCCATCCATCCATCCATCCATCCATCCATCCATCCATTCATCCATCCATCCATCCATCCATTCATCATCCATCATCATCCATCCATCCATCATCCATCCATCCATCCATCCATCCATCCATCCATCATCCATCCATCCATCCATCCATCCATCCATCCATCCATCCATCCATCCATCATCCATCCATCCATCATCCATCCATCCATCGATCCATTCATCATCCATCATCCATCCATCCATCCATCCATCCATCCATTCATCCATCCATCAAGTCTATAATGTACACCAATCAGGCATAACATTAAGACCACCTGCCTAATATTGTCTTGGTCCCCCTTATGTGGTCCAAAGTGCTCTGAACCATTGGACATGGACAAGAGGACCTCTCAGGGTGTCCTATGGGGTCTGGAACCACTGGATCCTTTGGGTACTCTGGCTTGTGCAGTGGGGCCTTTGTCAATCCAACTTGTTCCACTGCATCCTGTTGATGCTTGATCACAATGGGCTGTAGGAAGTTTGGAGGTCAAATCAACATGTTGGTCCATTGTCATGTTCCTCAACATGTTCCTGATTGTTTGATGTTTTTTCCATGTGGTGGGGTGCATTTTCCTGCAGGGGTAGGCCAGTGACATTTGGGATTTCCATTTGCATGAGGGAGTGTGTTTGTTGTGGGACAATGTTTATTTGGGTGTCTAAGTCTGATCAACATGGATGTTAAAATCCAAGGTTTTCCATCAGAACAGCACATAGTACCAATATGATCGATGTTATTCACTTCACCTGTCAGTGGTCAGAATGTTGTGTCTGATCGGTTTATCTGGAAATGTACATGAACAGTTGAGCAGCTGCAGGGTTTTTTGTTTATTTCCTGGAAATGACCTTCGATTTAACTCCAATCGCGGCACCTTAAGGGACGACTTTGGTTATAATCCAACTGCAGCTCCGTGTCACACAGTCACGGTATTATGGGGTGTTGTGTCGCCGTGGAAACCTCATGAACGTTGTGTGATGAAGCCCAATTTCCTTCATTAGCAGCGACAGTGAGACTTTATGTTACTGCAGCTGGATTCAGGCGTAACGCTGAGGTTTCATGTTGTTTTATCATCAGCCTGCTGCATGAAGAACGTTCCCAAATGGAACATGTAGAACTTATGGATTACATACATGACGCTCAGCTACACGTGTGGGAGTCGGTGTTTGAGCTTCATGCAGATGTTTTAGGCATTAATGTAAAATGACTCATTACTGTATTAACTGAGGACCCAGAGTCATTAAAACCAGACAAAACATCATGAAGGTCAGAACCAACAGTCGGAGGGTAAAATTCAATTAGTGGCTGAACGATGTAAAGAAACAGAACTAGAAGGAAGCAGAGAAGGAAACTGAAGACGGTGTCCAGGTAAATTTAAATCTGAATAAAGTTAATCCGTTTTGCTGCAACTAGAACGTCAACAAACGTGTGTCTCTGCTGCTCACATGCGTCTTTAATCAGCTTTATTTGCCACAAACTCACGACTACTTTTAAAGGACTTCTTCTGAGCCTCATAACTTCATCAGTACAGCAGACAGACTCATGACATGTTCAGGGCTGAAAAACTGCAACCAGATCAGTTTTACATCCACTCCAGGTGTCACAGTCTAAACACTAAATCTGGTTTCTGTTCATTTTCTCTACAACCGACTAGTTTTGTTTCATAAATTGTCCAAAATACCTCAAACTTTTTCAAATTTTCTCTGAAACCTTGAGTAAAATGTCAAAGACTTTAACAAAATTACTCAAAAACTGTCCAAAATGACCCATAATTTAGCAAAATTACTCAAAAATTGTCCAAAATGACCCATAATTTAGCAAAAGTACTCAAAATTACTGTCTGAAGTGCCTCAAAACTTTTCCAGATTGACTCAAAACTCAACCAAAATGACAAACTTGCCCAAAATGAAAGAAAATATATGCAAAATAACTCAAATCTTGCACATATTTTCAAAAAATCTGCCCAAAAATATTCAAAACATGTCCTGAATGAGTCAATAATGAAACAAAACAACTTAAAAAAGATTCAGAATCACTTTAGAGTTGCAAAAAAATACCCAAAAATGAAAAGGTGGGTCCAGATTTATCACTTTAATGGACTTTTTCCATCATTTCTGAGCCTTTTGACTTCATCAGTACAGCAGAGAGACTCATGACATGTTCAAGGCTGAAAAACACATTTGAGTTCTGTTAAAAACTGAAACCAGATCAGTTTTACATCCATCCAGGTGTCACAGTCTAAACACTAAATCTGGTTTTAATTCATTTTCTCTACAACCAGCTAGTTTCATGTCTCATAATTTGTCCAAAATGAGATGAAAATTGTCCAAAATACCTCAAATGTGCCCTGAAACCTGGACGAAAATCACAAAAACTTTCCCAAAATGAATCAAAGCATGTCCAAATTCACTTAACTCTTTCCAAAATTAAACAATTTGACCAAAATTATCCAAAATTTGTCCAAAATGACCCATAGTTTAGCAAAATTACTCAAAACGACTGTCTGAAATGCCTCAAACGTTGTCTAGATTGATTCAAAATGTAGCCAAAATGACAAACTTGTCCAAAATGAAAGAAAATACATGTAAAATGACTCAAATCTTGCATAAATTTTCAAAAAAACCTGTCCACAAATCTTCAAAACCTGTCCTAAATGAGTCAATAATGAAACAAAACAACTTAAAAAAGGTTCAAAATCACTTGAAAGTTGCAAAAATTGAAGAAATTGACGTAACTCTTCACCAAAATTACCCACAAATTGTCCAAAATCACACATAATTTAGCAAAATTACTCAAAATTACTGTCTAGAATGACTCAAAACTAAACCAAATGTGTCCAAAATGACCAAAAATAAATGCAAAATGACTCAAATCTGGCACAAAATAAAAACCTGTTAGGATTCAGCAGCAGCTCTGATGTATTTCTTCTTCTTATGGCAGCGGCTTCCTTCTGTCCACAACCAGCCGCTCATATGGATCATTTAGAGTCACACATGAAGCTGCTGCTGGTAATTTATTGTACAAACTAACAGAAAAACACGTTTATGGCGTCTTTAAATTGAGCAGAACCTCAGAGACTGTGAGGTTTTAACTCCGAGGTAAATCTGCCCTCTGAGGACTGACAGGCTTTATTAGAGACTCGAGAAGCAGGTCGGGTCTCTGAGGTTTTCACTCTCACAGCCGGTATTTTCAAATTAAAGCTTCACTCAGGTTTTCATTTTGTCACCACAAAGTCCGTCTGGACCAATCAGAGCTCGACATTTTCTCCTCCCAGCCGCTCTAAAGTGAAGATTTGAGAGTCAACTGAGTGTTTTTATTAATTCTGACCCAAATCTAAAGATGCCAGAAACTCTCTGGATGAAATAAGCCGTAAATCTAAACACTGCTTCATAAGAATTAGAGTGATTATGAGCTGCTGCGTCTAAAATGTGCAGATTTGCTCATTTTCTCTGTTTTATTTGATTTTCAATTTAACATTTTGTTGTATTTTACTGTTGGTTGGATGAATATTGGAATTTAAAGACGTCACATTGGGCTCTGGGAGATTTTAAAATGAATTTTTTTAACTTTCTTCTGACATTTTACAGATAAAATTGTGAATTATTTGGAAGATAATTGGAAGAAATTCATCAGAAATTTAAACAATAATAAGCTGCAGTCTAAAATCAGCTACTCGATGCTTCTGATTCATTGTTCTGACCAGATTTAAAAGCTGATTTTACTCCTGTTATCGGTTTTATTTCATTCTACACTGAATATTTTAGTGTTGATTAGATAAAAATAGGAATTTAAAGATGTCTCAATGAGCTCTGGGAGACTGAAACAGACAGTTTTACTCATTTTTTACAGATAAAACAGTCAATTAAAGATGATTACGCTGTCCTGGCTTAAACCACCGCCCCCTACACCGACTCAATGGAGAGAGAAGGTTAAAGAGGTTTATTACAGGGGAAATATATCCGCCAGACTGCAACTGGAAACTGACATATTCCTGAACAAATGGTCTCCAGTTGTTTCTTCTTTTTCTCTTCTTTAAGTTAGATTGTCACGGTGAAACTTGACATGTGTTTCAATCCAATCCAATCTAGCTTTATTTTTTAAGCACTTTAAAAACAACTACGGTAGACCAAAGTTCCGTACATAATAGATAAAAGACAGAATAAATAATGTGTTGGGCCATTTTTGTTTGTGTGTATGTGGATATGTAGAATATCGATGCAGGACAAACACACATCTGTACTACATTTACTGAATTTTTCCTGGCTATGTACCGACTCTGATAAAGACTATATTCTGGGACAGCACTGCTTGTGATGCATCTTTAAACACTGGAATCAACTGAATGCTGGATTTGCACTTGAGAAATCTGAATACAGTCAATTAATTTGCAAAACAATGAGCAGGAGAGTGATTTAATTTACTGTTTCGGCCAATATTATGGAAAGAATCCGTCCAGTTTCACTCCTTTTCTCTGTTTTCTAAACTGAACTTTCTTGTGTGTTTTACTGTTGTTTAGACCAGTGGTTCTCAGCTGGTCCAGCCTCAGGACCCACTATGTCTCTATTAATATCGGTCGTGACCCAAATTTTTAAAGTTTGCTGTTCCTGTTAACAAATTAAGGTTTATTTGGGTGTAGTCTCAGCGCATATTGATACAATTTTGGAAAATTTTGGCTTATTTTTTGCTCATTTTGGTTTATTTGGACGCTTTTGCCAAGTTTTGGGCATATTTTGGCCGATTTTGACAGATTCTGATCACATCTTGGTTCATTTTTGACACATTTTAGCATAAATTTCTCCAATAAGATTATAGAGTCAAATCTAGAGGTTAATAGTGGGCAACTACTGGTGTCACCACCACTAAATATCCTGCTACTGACAGCAAACTGTGTCATAAGAAACACATCCTTCAAAATAAAAGACTTTATACCACTACTTTTTTTGGAGGGGGCGCATGCTTCTGCGACCCTCTAAAATGGCTTTGCGACCCGCTTTTGGGTCCCGACCCACCAGTTGAGAACCACTGGTTTAGACAAAAGAAGAAATCTGACATTGACACTGTTCTGACTGCGGTCGTTTGGTGACGTATATATGGATATATTGCCTACTGTGTGTTGTGTGTTTCCTCCTGTGTGCACGGCTGGACATCATCAGGTCACTGAGGATGCGCCGCCGTATATCTGCTGCTGGATTTGCTGCCGAGGGTGACAGGTCGGCGCGTGATTGGCCGCTCCACCGCGGAACCGGCTTATTAGGCGGATGGAAGACGTCGCCGGGGGCAACAGAGGGCTGAGGGGGCGTTCGCCAGCATCAACCAGCACATTTGTGAGCAGGTGTAGCTTGGAGTCGTGGTAAAGTTTTGTTTAGGAGTTGAACCGCCACTTTTTGTTAACCCGCTTTCTCCTGTTTTAAGTTAGCTGGTTTTTTGAGACATCAAAGAAGCCTAATTACTCAGTTTTGATGTTTTATATTGAATTAACTGCTAAAAAAATAAAAGATAAATGCCAACGACGAGTCAGCATTCACAGGAAATTAATGGAAATTTCACCAAAACATCTCCAAGCACTCCTGGAAGCCGTTCAATAACCTCAGAAGTCCTGGATCCTAAAACATCAGCCACCAAAACCTCAGAATACAACCTTTAAACCTCATCAGAGACCAACAAAACTCCTCAAACTAAACTTAAGTGACAAATCCGGTGACTTGCGTTGATTTAAGTGTCATTTCAGGGCAGCAGGTCAACCTAATTATTCCATTTTATCCAGTTTTTGATGGTTTACATTGAATCAAAACACCAACCGCGAGTTTCCACGGCACAAGTTGACACTTTAAAAATAACCGGACCATTTTAACAACATTGAAAAAACCCCAAATGCAGCCAAGGTTACCGAATTTACAGTGACATGAGCGGAAAATCCACACATTGGAGAAGCAACGAACAAAACATTTGGCACTTTAGCTGTAAGAAAAATCCACTAATCAACGAGTCTCCAAATGTTCCAATGAGGTGTCTCTGGTAACATTCGTAAGATGATTTTCGGGGCAACAGGGAAGCTTGAACACTTGCTAAATGCAGCTTTTGATGTTTTACAGTAAATTAAATGTTATAAAACTAAGAAAAATGGCAGCCATGAGTTCACACAGCACAAAGTGACGTCTTAAAATTACTTGTACCGTTGGCCCGTGTACGTCGCGGCCATTCGTTTTCTTATTTTGAGATTTCAAAATAAAAACGAAAAATAAACTGTTTCCCGTTTTTTTCAGTGATAATACAAAATGAAAAAACAGAAAACGGGCCCTAATTCATTATCCATTATCCGTTATCCGATTTAATTAGATGTGTTTGTAAATGGAAATTAAAATTAAAATGCACCTGTGGAAAACTTGTTTCTCTATTTCCTGTTGGTTTTGGCTCCGTGACACGTCTGACTTCTGATGAGGAAGGATCTGGTATCTAAAGCTCCAGTGTTAGCTCACTGTTAGCAGACCTTGCTGTGTGCCGTGGCCTGATGAAGACCCACTGTGGGGTCCAAACGTTGCTTGGCTCACATTGTTCACTATTTCACAGTGGACTTTTCACCAGCGTGGGGTTTATTTGTCCCTTTGGAGGGACCTTGTGGTGCCGCTAGCTCTGCCGCTAGCGCTAAATGGCTAGCGTTCGGCTGCTTTTCGGGACTTTTTGGGGAGGTTTGGAGGTTTTCTGTTACTTTAGTTTTGCCAGAAATCAAAGTAGAGATTTAGCACTAGCGGCGGAGCTAGCGCTAAATCGCTAGCTAAATCGCTAGCTAAATCGCTAGCTAAATCGCTAGCTCCTCTTCAGAATTCAGACGGGTCACGGAGCCAAAACGAACAGGAAGTAGAGAAATAAGTTTTCCACGGGTGTATTTTAATTTTAATTTCCATTTACAAACACATCTAATTAAATTGGATAACAGATAATGGATGATGAATTAGGGCCCGTTCTCCGTTTTTCATTTTGTATTATCACTGAAAAAAACGGGAAACGGTTTATCTTTCGTTTTTATTTTTGAAATCTCAAAATAAGAAAACGAATGGCCGTGACGTACACGGATCACCGTCCTAATAAGAGTCCAAAAACCCAAATTTACCCAAATATATCAAATTTTGAATGAAACAAGCAGAAAAATGAGAAGCCACATCTGACGCTTTTTACTGTAAAAAAAATGCATTAATTACTTTTTTTCTAAGCAACTAATCATTCAGTCTCCAAATAGTTTCTAAATACAGAAAATAAAATGTTCATATGATGAGTTTCTGGTAAATTTCCACGTCCGTTTGTTTGATTTAGCTCCGATGCAAACACATGATTCAGCTCACAGGTGTCCGAGCAGCAGCGACGCTCCGTTTATCACCACAGCAGCGGTTTGGAGGCGACACGGTGACACAAAGCAGCAGGAAAACAACAACCCGACACGCAGCGACGACAGGAAGCTGCAGCGACACACAACGAAGCCCATAACAGGAAGGAGTCCGGACAATGGGGGGAGGCTTACTCAGAGACACCGAGGCCTCTGAGCATCGGCCTCCTTCTGCTGCGTGAACCGCCGTTTACTTTGGCCAAAGCTCGATCGTCTCTCGCATCCAGCTGTTTTGAAAGACGTCACATTTCGCACCAGCAGCCTTCAAATCCAAAGAGCGGCATTGAGTTACGACTGGAAACACAGCACGGGTTCAGGAACCAAATTAGGTTAGAATCTAGAAAACAAACGTCAATCAATTTGCTGAATTCCCATTAAAGAACTCCTGGAGCCTCCAAGAAGAAATTTAAAATCCTCTCAGCCACCACTAAGTCTCCTATAACAGTGGTTCTCAACTGGTGGGTCGGGACCCAAAAGTGGGTCGCGAAGCCGTTTTGAGAGGGTCGCAGAAGCAAAAAGTAGTGGTATAAAGTCTTTTATTTTGAAGGACGTGTTTCTTATGACACTGTTTGCTTTCAATAGCAGGATATTTAGTGGTGGTGACACCAGTAGTTGCCCACTATTAACCTCTAGATTTGGTTCTGCCAGCTTATTGGAGGAATTTATGCTAAAACGTGTCAAAAATGAACCAAAATGTGCTCAGAATCTCTCAAAATGGGCCAAAATATGCCCAAAACTTGGCAAAAGTGTCCAAATAAACCAAAATGAGCATATTATAAGCCATTTTTTTCCCCAGGCTGTATCAAAATGTGTTCCAAATAAACCTTAATTTGTTAACAGGAACAGCGAACTTCAAAAATCTGGGTCGCGACTGTTAATAATAGAGACATAGTGGGTCCTGAGGCTGGACCAGTTGAAAACCACTGCTTTAAAGGACCATGTGTCATTCATTCGCTCTTTCTGTTGAGATATTTAAAGCTTCTTCATCGTCAGCTGCGTATTTTTTCAAATTAATGATTGAAATTTGGCAAAACAAACTCATATTTTGTCCCTAACTTGCCTCATTTGTTTTAAGTTAACGTAGCGTACCTTTCCTTCCAGATCACTTTTCACACTCTGAGACAATTCAAAGTGTTTTGCAACGTAAATATTAATAAACAAAATGATTTACAGTTTAAAATTCACAATTAGAAGTAGAAAAGACGCACATATATCTCCTATACCAGTGGTTCACAACTGGTGGGTCGGGACCCAAAAGTGGGTCGCGAAGCCATTTTTAGAGGGTCGCAGAAGCAAAAAGTAGTGGTATAAAGTCTTTTTTTTAAAGGACGTGTTTCTTATGACACAGTTTGCTTTCAATAGCAGGATATTTAGTGGCGGTGACACCAGTAGTTGCCCACTATTAACCTCTAGATTTGTCTCTGCCAGCTTATTGGGTTAATTTATGCTAAAGCGTCCCAAAAATAAATGGTAAATGGTCTGCACTTATATAGCGCTTTCCTCTACCTTAGTGTTTCCAAAGTGCTTTACAATGTGTTTCTCATTCACCCATTCACACTCCAACGGTGACAGAGCTGCCATGCAAGGCGCTAATCTACCATTGGGAGCAACTTGGGGTTCAGTGTCTTGCCCAAGGACACTTCGGCATGCGGAGGGGCCGGGGATCGAACCACCAACCTTGTGATCAATGGACAACCAGCTCTACCACCTGAGCCACAGCCGCCCAAAAAATAAACCAAAATGTGTTCAGAATCTGTCAAAATGGGCCAAAATATGCCCCAAAATTGGCAGAAACGTCCAAAAATATACCAAAATTAATAAAAAAAATAAGCCAAAATGTTCCTAAATTGTGTCAAAATGTGTTGAGACTACACCCAAATTAACCTTAATTTGTTAACAGGAACAGCAAACTTCAAAAAGTTGGGTCACGACTGTTATTAATGGAGACATAGTGGGTATTGAGGCTGGACCAGTTGAGAACCACTGTCCTAGAAGACCCCCTGGAGCTCCTTCAGTCATAAAGCACAGATAAAGACATCTTGGATTTCCAAGTTTTCCACCAATACCCCCACTAGAACTCCAGGAAGCTTCGCCAAAACCTCGAGATTAACATCCTTAATGACCAACAAAACCTAAACGACTCATTTGAATTTTGGAAAACTCTTGCAAAAACGCCTTGAAAGTCCTTGAAGAATCCCAAACCTTCAGAAAGCTCATCAAAGGTCCTACAGAACTGCCAACAAATGTCCCAGTGACAATCAAAAAACTTCATACAATCCCTTTAAAACCTCCACCAAAGCTCCTGAAAACATCTCATGACCTTCTGAAACACTCATAAAGTTTGTTCAGAAAGGTATAGAATCTTCTCGGTGACCTCGAAATCATCTGTTAGGACTCCTGGAGCTCCATTAGTCATAAAACCCAGATAAGAACATCTGGAATGTAGATATCCGCCATCGATACCTCCATGAGAACTCCAGGAAGCTTCTGATTCTGCAAGAACCTCAACATTAAACCTTGAATCTTCCTCAGTGACCAGCAAAACTCAGAGAAGGATCCCCAGACTTCTTTAAAAACAGCAAAAACCCCTTTCAAAACCACCAGCAACCTCCTCCAAGACCACAAAAACTCCAACAATGATTCACTGGAATTCTGGATAAGCTCCAAAACTCCTCCAAGAAAAGCCTGAGAATTCCAAAATAACCAACAAACCAGCAAAAACACCTGCAGAAACCTTAAAATCATCAACGAAACTCCTCGAAGAATCAGTGCGCATCCTTAAAAAACCCCTAAAACACCTAAAAATGGAGAGAAACTTCTCAAAGACCAACAAAACTCCTTAACGATGACTAAAATCCATACAAGGACCCCTGAAACTTCCTCCAACGCCATCAAATCTCCGTTGTTGAGGACGTCTCCCTGTGACGCCCTCAGAAACCATCAAAGCTCCCTAAAAATCACCTGGAACTGCTTCAGTGACCACAGAAACTACTTAAAAGTTCCCCTGGATTCACCTGAACAGCCACCAAAACCTTAAAAAACATCTCTGGAAGATCATTAGTGACAAATAAAACTACTTAAAAATCCCAGAACCTCCTGAAACGCCTGTAGAAAAGGCAAGAAACTTCTAACTTACCGCCAAAGCTCATTAAAGAACCCTTGGAACTCCTCAAGCGCCATCTAAACTGCCTGCAACCTCCTCAATGACCACCAAAACGTCTCCAAGGACTCCTGGAGCCTCTTCAATGACTACAAAAACTGCTAAGAGGAGTCTCAGACACCTTAACAGCCCCCAAAACCCTTAAAAAAGCATCTCTTGAACCTCCTCAATGACCACCAAAACGTCTCCAAGGACTCCTGGAAGCTCTTCAATAACTACAAAAACTGCTAAGAGGACTCTCAGACAACTTAACAGCCCCCCAAACCCAAAAAAAAACATCTCTTGAACCTCCTCAATGACCACCAAAACGTCTCCAAGGACTCCTGGAAGCTCTTCAATGACTACAAAAACTGCTAAGAAGACTCTTAGACACCTTAACAGCTCCCCAAACCCTAAAAAAAAATCTCTTGAACCTCCTCAATGACCACCAAAACGTCTCCAAGGACTCCTGGAGGTTCTTCAATGACTACAAAAACTGCTAAGAGGAGTCTCAAACACCTTAACAGCCTCCAAAACCCTTAAAAACATCTCTAGAACCTCCTCAGTGACGACCAAAACCACTTAAACACCATTAAAAACATCCTATAACGTTCCCTGCAACCTAAGAAGACCCAACGGAGCTCCTGGAAACACGCCTAGAAGCTTTTAAACCATCAACAAAACTCCTTTAAGAATCACCGGAACAACTGAAAGACCAAGACCAAGAAACCTCTCAGTGACCATCAACACTCCTTAAGGAACCCCAAGAACACGAGGAGCACACATGGACCACAAGAATTTCCTTAAAACCTGCCTGGAACTTCCTAAAAGACAAACAAAACTCCTACGACGGCCACAGAATCTGCTAAAAGACGCCCTGAATTCTCCTTAACAGCCATCAAAACACAAAAAACATCTCTGGGACCCTTTTGGAGACGACTAAGACTCCTTAAAAATCCCAGGACCTCCTGAAAGACCATTAAACACCTGCAGAAAAGGCAAGAAGCTTCTGACAGACAACCAAAATTTCTCAAAGAATCCCTGAAACTCCTCAAACACAATAAAACTCCTCATTAACGACCAAAACGCCACCGAATGACATCCTCAAAACTCCCACAAACCCACCAGCAACCTTCTCAATGCCACCAAAACACCCTAAAAATCCCAGGACCTCCTAAAACACCATTAAAACTCCTGTAAACATGGCAAGAAACTTCTCCATGACCATCAAAACTAAAGAAAAGATACCTGGAACCTCCTAAAAGACAAACAAAACCTCCATGACGGCCACAGAATCTGCTAAAAGAAGCCCTGGATTCTCCTTAACAGCCACCAAAACCTAAAAAGCATCCCTGGAATCTCATTAAGGTACAACTAAATCCCCTTAAAAGTCCCAGGACCTCCTGAAATACCAACAAAACACCTGCAAACATGTGGAGAAACTTGTTAGTGACGACCAAAACTCCTTAAAGAATCCCTCAGACAACATGAGAACTGCCTGCAGCCTCCTCGATGACATCCAAAACCTCTTCAAGGACTCCTGGAACCTCTTCCATGACCACAGAATGCTAAAAGAAGTCCTGGATCCACCTGGAGCAGCCACCAAAACCTTTAAGAATACTCCAGGACCTCCTTAAACATCAGCAAAAGTCCTGCAAACATGACAAGGAACCTCTCCATGACCATCAAGAGTCCTTGAAGAATCTCTGGAAGTCCTCCATGACCACCAAAACTAGAAACATGTGTAGAACCTCATCAATGATAACTAAAAGTTCTTAAAAATTCAAGGACCTCCTTAAATACTAATAAAACACCTGCAGAAGTGTTGAGTAACTTCTCATCGACGACCAAAACCCCTTAAAGAATCCCTCAGAACTGCCTGCATCCTCCTCAATGGTATCCAAAACCTCTTCAAGGACTCCTGGAACCTTTTCAGAATCTGCTAAAAAAAAAAGCCCTGGATCCACCTGAGCAGCCACCAAAACCTTTAAGAATCCTCCAGGACCTCCTTAAACATCAGCAAAGGTCCTGCAAACATGGCAAGGAACTTCTCCATGACCATCAAGAGTCCTTGAGGAATCTCTGGAAGTCCTCCATGACCACCTAAACTAAAAACATGTGTAGAACCTCATCAGTGACAACTAAAAGTTCTTGAAAATCCCAGGACCTCCTGAAATACTAATAAAACACCTGCAGAAGTGTTTAGAAACTTCTCAATGACGACCAAAACCCCTTAAAGAATCCCTCAAACACCATCAGAACCGCCTGCAGCCTCCTCAATGACATCCAAAACCTCTTCAAGGACTCCTGGAACCTCTTCCATGACCACAGAATGCTAAAAGAAGTCCTGGATCCACCTGGAGCAGCCACCAAAACCTTTAAGAATACTCCAGGATCTCCTTAAACATCAGCAAAAGTCCTGCAAACATGGCAAGGAACCTCTCCATGACCATCAAGAGTCCTTGAAGAATCTCTGGAAGTCCTCCATGACCACCTAAACTAAAAACATGTCTGGAACCTCATCAGTGACAACTAGAAGTTCTTGAAAATCCAAGGACCTCCTGAAATACTAATAAAACACCTGCGAAAGTGTTCAGAAACTTGTCAGTGACGATCAAAACTCCTTAAAGAATCCCTCAGAACTGCCTGCAGCCTCCTCAATGACATCCAAATCCTCTTCAAGGACTCCTGGAACCTCTTCAGAATCTGCTAAAAAAAAGCCCTGGATCCACCTGAGCAGCCACCAAAACCTTTAAGAATACTCCAGGACCTCCTAAAAATCAGCAAAGGTCCTGGAAACATGGCAAGGAACCTCTCCATGACCATCAAGAGTCCTTGAAGAATCTCTGGAAGTCCTCCATGACCACCTAAACTAAAGCAAACACTCCTGGAACCTCCTGGAACATCATTCCAGGAGGAGGAATGATGATAAAACTTTCTGATTCACCACCAGAACCCTCATCAGGGTCCTGGAACCTCCTCAGAGGAAACACGAGGATCAGTCTGTCTCTAAAATATCTGTTGGTTCTCTTTGGAGCCAAGAAGAATTTAAATAAAACACGAAGCAGCCAAAAACAAAGAAGGAAAACAAGCGACATGAACCTGATGAGTCGCATCAAACCGCATCTTTCAAAGACACTCAGAGAAAGTTCCTGGACTCACCGAGCAGAAGAGTCTGGATCCGGATCTGGGCTCTGGTTTATTCCAGCCGAGAAGAACCAGGAGGAGAAGCTTCACCTGACGGATCCACGCGTTCTGATCACACTGAGGCTGGAACCTGAACTCCTCCTTCATCATCATCATCATCATCATCATCATCTCAGCCGGATCCGCCGCTGCTGCTGCCGCTGCTGCGTTCAGGGGCAGCTCGGAACATCCAGAGTTCACAGGAGCGCAGGGTGGTTTCAGGCCACACAGATCAGAAAGAGGTTTAATACGACTCAAAAAGATGTTAACAGACCTGAAGAGATAAAATAGACGAAATAAAACGACAGGTATTGCAGATGTATGTAAAAAAAAGACCCGAGAGAGACGCAAAAGGACCACAAACAGACACAAAATGACCAAAATAATGATGCAAAATGATCACAAAAAGGCAGAATTCACTAAAAGAAACAGGAAATGAACCCAGTTTTCTATTAAACCAAAGTAGAGACACATAAATAACACAAAGGGACACATAAAATGGCTCAAAATAACTACACAAAAGTGCAAAAATACATAAATAACACTTCAAGAGACACAAAAATGATCTGAAAGTGATGTAAAATTATGCAAAACCATTACAGAGACAAAAAATGAAAAAAATGAGCAGAAAGAGATGCAAGATGACAGCAAATAGACATAAAAGGACCAAAAAGAGATGCAGAATGAGCACAAAGACACAGAACTGAATGAAAGGCATGCAAAATGACTCAAAACTACTATTAGAGACACAAAATGCACACAAGTAAACACAAAAACCAACGTTGATAAAACAAGTTACATAGTGGACCACCACAACTTAGTAAATCGTGCCAGATGATAAGAAATAGGTGCAAAATGTCCAGAAAATAATGCAAAATTATGGCAAAAGGGCAGAGCTGATTAATAGAGATGCAAAAACACAACCAGCTGCAAAACCAATGCAAAGAGGCTCCAACAACCGACACAAAGAGACGTGGAAAATGACTTAAAATGACCAGAGATGATAAAAAAATACACACAAACAGACACAAACAGACCTGAAAGAGATGGGAAGTGATGCACAGCCAATACAGAGACAAAACAAAATGACAAACACTGCAAAAGCATGAAAAATGATCAAAATAAGATGAAAAACTGAGAAAAAATAACACAAAAAGACAAGTATGAGATGCAAAATAGCGACAAAGATGCACCAAATAATGAAAAGCGGAAGCAAACAGACCAAAAAAAGATGAAAACGATTAAAAGCAACTGCAAATGCAAGCAGAGATTCAAAAAACAACATATAAAACAACTGCTAGAGATACAATTTGACCAAAAAGAGACACAAGAGGACATGAAAGTGACATAAAATGACAAAAAGTCACATAAAGGACCACAACGAGTAACGGAATGAATGCAAAATGACAAAAAAGATGCAAAGTGACACAAAATTATGTGAAAAATCGCCAGAAAATGATGCAAAATGAGCACAAATAGGTGCAAAACCAATGTCGAGACAAACAACTGAGACAAAAAGGCATGAAGAGGCTCAAACCAACACAGAAAAATGTGTTTAATCAACTCTAATAGGTATGAAGCCAACAAACCCCTGCAGATTCCTCTAAATGACACTGTTCAGTCTGAAATCAGCCTCAGAATTCTTTTTTCCCACAGTACACCGTGTCAGTAAACACACCCGAGGAAGTCCTGGATTTAGAAGCCACAGCTCCCTCTAGTGGAAGAAGGTCGTCAGCACAGGAAGGAAGACTTCTTACTTTTACTGTTGTAGTTAAATGTTGTTTTAGTTTTATTGAACGTGTAGATAAAACGTTTATTTAATCTTCCTGTTCATAGGGATCCATGTTTCCTACTGAAATACAGGCTTTGGTCAACATTTCACCAACTGTTGGAAAGTCTGACAAGAAAAGGTTCCAGTTTTTAGATGTTTTTAAATGTCAAAATGCAGATATTTGTACATTTGGGCAGGTTTGAGGACATTTCAGACATGTTTTGAATCATTCTGGACAGATTTTGGGTCGTCTTGGATGAAATCAGCATAAGCTTGGACCCCATTTGAGTCCTTCTGGGACATTCCTGAGTTGTTTTGGACAAATCTTGAATTGTTTTGAGGAATTTTTGTGGCATTGGGAGACAAGCTTTGAATTATTTTGGACAAAGACATAATATTTTCCAGTATATCTAAATAACCGAATGGATCCAACAGAGGACACATGCTTAATTATTGGGCCTTAGAGATGGAAAAAAAGTGCAACATTTTCAAATTATGGTGGTATTTTGTCCCCAGAAAGTTCCTGTAAGTATATATGGATGGATGGATCCATATTTCATACTGAAAATACAGTCTTTGGTCAACATTCCACCAACTTTTGAGGGTCTAGCATCAATAGAATCTGATGTTTGGAAAGTTTGACAAGACAAAGTTCCAGTTTTTAGATGTTTTTACATGTTAGAATGCAAATCTTAGAATTCCAGCCATGTTTTTAATCATTTTGGACAGATTTTGGGTAATTTTGGACAAATTCTGTTTAATTTTGGACCCCATTTGAATCACTGTGGGCCATTTCTGAGTTGTCTTGAACATTTTTATTAAACATTTTGCATTGTGAGACAAGGTTTGAATCATTTCGGACAGACAGAATATTTTCCAGCAGATCCAAATGATTAAATGGATCCAGCAGAGGACACATTTTTAATTATTGGACCTTGAAAATGGAAAAAAGTGCAAAATTTTCCAATGATGGTGGTCTTGTGTCCCCAGAAAGTTCCTGTAAGTGTATTCATATATGGATGGATCCATATTTCCTACTAAAAATACAAACCTTGGTTGACATTTCACCAACTTTTGAGGCTCTAACATCAGTAGGATTTGGTATTTGGAAAGTTTGACAAGACAAGGTTCCAGTTTTTAGATGTTCAGACTAAACGTTGATGTGGACTCATTGGTAGCAAACAAACTGGTGTTCATAGGGCTCTATATGTTGGTGTTGTATGTGCAAAGTCTTTAAGTCGACCGAAGACGGTGTTTTTAGTAGGAAATATGTACACATCCATATATTAAAGTGAAAAGTCTTCAGTCAACATTTCACCAACTCAGGCAATTCAGGCTCCAACATCAGTAGAATCTGATGTGTGGACAGTTTGACAAGACGAGGTTCCAGTTTTTAGATGTTTTATTATGTCAGCATGCAGATTTGAGGACATTTGGAGAGTTTGGGGGTCATTTCGGACATTTTTTGAATCACTTTGGATAGACTTTTAAAACATTTCGTACAGATTTTGGGTCATTTTGGGCAAATTCAGTTTAATTTTGGATCCCATTTGAGTCATTCTGGTCTATTTCTGAGCTGTTTTGGACAAAGTTTTGATCATTCCACATCGTGAGACAAGTTTTGAGTTACTTTAGACACAGACAGAATAGATCCAAATGATTAGGTAGATCCAGCAGAAGACACATTTTTAATTATTGGACCTTGAAAATGCAAAAGAGGTGCATGTTTTCTAAACCATAGTGGTCTTGTGTCTCCAGAAAGTTCCTGTAAGTATATGTGGATGGATGGATCCATATTTCCTACTGAAAATACAAACCTTGGTCGACATTTCACCAAATGTTGAGGCTCTAACATCAGTAGGATTTGATGTGTGGAAAGTTTGACAAGACAAGGTTCCAGTTTTTAGATGTTTTTACATGTTAGAAACCAATATGTGTACATTTGGACCATTTTGGGGGTCATTTTGGACATTTTTTCAGTTATTTTATACGGGTTTTTAAAGTATTTCATACAGTTTTGGGTCATTTTGGACAATTTTAGTTTAATTTTGGACCCCATTTGAGTAATTTTGAGCCATTTCTGAGTTATTTTGGACATTGTTTTTCATCATTTTGGATATTTTTTCACTTTTGAATAACTTGAAACTCACAGATATTGATAAAAGTTTAAACATGTAGAACAGAATATAGGGTAGAAATACTTTATTAATCCCCCGACAGTAAATTTAGTTGTTACAGCAGAAAGAGCGAAGTTACCACCACAATACATACATGCTTATAAATAAGCAAAGATATGCAGGAAGTAAAAATATACAATAAGAAAAATATTAAATGCAAAATGAACAATAAGCGTAAAATACATTCTAAATAAAAAAGTGCAAATAACGTGCAAGAGTGTTTACATTTTACACTCAAGGCTAAACCGCTTTAAACGTGATTTTTAGTTCAAAAGGCCACAACAGACACCAAGCAGTGATAATAGAAAGAAATCTCTTTATTTAGTGACGACATCTGGCAGGTTTTCATTGTATTATACAAAACGACAACAGGCTTTAAACTGTAGGTAGAACAAGGCATCATCTGCATAAAACAACACAAAGTGGTTCTTCCTGTTTTTCTTAATCTTTTGAAGTGTAAAAAAAGCTTGAATGAGAAAAACAACGAGGTGTACACATTCAAACCGTGGTCAACATAAGAAAACTTAAGTGTAACTGTTTATTTTTTCAGTATTTTACATACAATTTAAAAATCTGCGATGCACCGAGGCCGTGAAAAGTGAACCGTGACATGGCGAGGGACGACTGTACAAAACATGCTTAAACAATCGCGGAGAAACTGTCAGCGATACAAAAACTGTGCGTAAATGGAGACATGAGGATGGATTTTTACCAGAGGTTGCTTCAAAAATAATAATAACAAAGGTTTCGAATGATAGAAAATAAATCTGAACTTCTTAAACATTCGTGAACAAACTGTGTCCGACAGAAAACTCGGCAGCAGACTTTCAGGAACTCGGCCTGTAGCTTTAACAGTTAGCCTAGAACAATATTATAAAGACAACTTTAAGGCTAGTAACAGTCAAATATTACTATTAAAGCCATTTGAACATTTTTCTAAAGGCTGAAAACTCCTACTAATAGAAAAAAATTAAACATACTGTAAATTTACAGTCTGTAGAAAATGACATTCAGTATTAAACACTACTGAACAAACTGTGTCAGACAGAAAACTTTCAGTAATTTCAAAAACTTTCCTTTTTTCCAGGTAGATTGTTTTTAAGAACAACGTTAAGGCTTTATTTGGTCTTTTAAAGCTCCTTTTTACTTGCACCAGACAGACGAATTCATGGACGTCGACTTTGGAAATGATGGGCAAAGATACTGCAAATATTTGACAACTAAAATTTAAGTTGTGCGCTAAAATAAAGTGGAGGGTTTTAACCTGATAGTATACTTAAAGACAGATTCTGAACCCGGACAAAGGAGTTGTTAGTACATACATTTGATTATACTGGATTATACGGAGCCCTCAAAGTAGTTCAGACTCTAGAATGAACTGCCTACTTTGTAATCACTGATTAAGTTTAAAATCATAATAAATGTCATTTCTATGGGGTAAGGTTACTGTCAAAAGTTGTGTGCATTTACACATAATAATGGTGCACATATTAAAAATGTATGCGTGTTAGTCTGTAGTTGTGCATAAATAAAAAAATTGTAAACTCTTGTTTAAGTCAAATCACGCATAGATTATGCAGTGTATAAATTATATGGGAGAATGCAACTCAGAAAGTTAAAACTTTACTAAATTACAAATATGGATTGCAGATTGTCAGATTCATATTCATTCTGAAGAAAGCAAATGTTTGTAATTTAGTGTAGTTTTAACTTTATGAGTTGCATTCTCACAGATAATTTATACACTGCATAATCTATGTGTGATTTGACTTAAACAAGAGTTTACAAATGTTTTATTTATGCACAACTACAGACTAACACGCACACATTTTTAATATGTGCATGATTTTTATGTGTACACGCCCAAAACTTTTGACAGTAATCTTACCCCGTACATTTCTTAATAAAATAAAGTATATAAGTCGATACAGTAGATTTTCTGGAGTTGTGTTTCCTCAGTCGGTGCAGCGCTGAGGCTTCAGGTATGATTGTGTGGTTGGAGGTGAGGACCGGCTTTGCTCTGCTCTAGTCGTGTTCATATGTTGGACTGAACATGTTAACAGCATGTGCAGCTCACAGCAGAGTGCAGGCGGACGGATATTTGGCCATAAACACTTTGTTCTCCATCCCATAAACGAAGAAGCTGTAGTCCTTCCCGTTGTAGGAGTAATAGGCGTGAGTCAGAGGCACCAACTCGATGGTCTGACGCTGTGGATGGAAATAAAACACCTTCATGTCACTGAAACTGAACTCTCAGCACTGTTACAAGAGATAGAGCTGAGACAGGTCTGTAAAATCAAGACGAGGGTTTAATGCTGGAAAACAGGATTCCCAGGAAATATACAGTCACGGACAGAAGTTTCCATCCTCTTGTAAAGATCACGTTTATCATGTCAGTGTTTAGTATCGTAGTAGTGCATTTTGGTTTCTTTTATGGATATGGATTCATTTACACTGCAAACACTCAACATCTTACCAAGTTTATTCGTCTTATTTATCGTCAAATTGTCTCAACCTGCTTGATTTAAGATAAATTCACTTTACAGGTAACATTTCAGCAGATGGAGGGACGTGTTTTAAGACAACGCATCTTAAATATCTTAAGTCAAACAATCTTGAAATGATCTTGTTCTGAGTTGTATTTTTACCAGAAACAAGGTTCATTTCATTTCATACATGTTTCAAGCTGAGCTGTTGTTTGTTTGAGATAAATAATCTGGATTTAAGAAATAAAGTAAATGCATTTTATTAAAAAATCACCAATTCATATCAGAAAACAGCTGCATGTGGAAAATGTGTAAAAAAACAAAGCAAATGTCTGCTTTTGAGTTAAAACACCTCCTTTTGGGCGTAGCTGGCTTCACCTAAAACACAACACCTTCAAATGCTGTCAAACACCACTAAATATTAGGATTTCTAGCCAACTGTGAGAAGACATTATATCTCAGAATGCTTCAATTAATCTGTGTGATCTTATTTCAAGTACAAGATGGTCTTAAATCTAGAGAAGAGCCACGATAATACAACTAAAATAAGTTGAATGCATCTCAAATTAAGAAGCTGACATTAAACTTATTAAAGCAAAAATCTATTTAATTCTTTATCATGTCTGGTTTATTCTAAGACACCTCAGCTTGACAATGCTGCTAAAATATAGCTTAAAATAAGTTTTCCCTGCTAATTTTAAGACTTCAATATTCTAAATATCATGTCTTATTTCAAGAAATCTGACCAAGCAGATTTTCACTTGTTCTATTGGCAGATTTTTTCACTTATTTCAAGGTAAAAGTGCCTTGAAGTAAGTTTTTTTTTTCTTGTTTTGGGAGGGCATTTTTTACACTGTACAGCTCATCTTCAGTAAAGTTTTGTGGTCAGATGAGTCAAAACAACTGAGCTATTTGACCACAATGAGCAGAAATATGTTTGGAGGAGACAATGTGAGGCCTTTAACTCCAAGAACACCAAACCTGCCATCAAGCATGGAGGTGGCAGTATCATGCTCTGGGGCTGTTTTGCTGCCAGTGGAGCTGGAGCTTTTCTATCATGGAATCATTGAATCGCACGTCTTTGTCACAAAAACAATCACATATTTAAGTTTTTTCTTTTTGAAAATATGACATAATCTGTTGGGTCAAAAACAAACATACAGAAAAGCTAATATTTGGTTAAATTTGTCCATTTTCACCTCAACTAGGCACTTTTGGTTTCCATCTGCAAGCTCCTGGTTTATCTGTGACTCCTCTGGACAGAACTGGTGCAGTTCAACTAAATTTGTTTGCCTTCTGACTCAGACTTGTTTCTTCATGTTCTTGATGGGTTTAAGTCAAGACTTTGAGGAGACCAGTCTAAAACCTTCATTCCAGCCTGATTTAACCATTTCTTTACCACTTTAGATGCGTTTGGGCTCATTATCATGTTGAAACACCCAACTGTGTCCGAGATTAACCTTCTGCTGATGATTTTAGGTTTTCCAGAAGAATATGGAGGCAATCCTCCTCCTTCATTATGCCGTTTACTTTATGTAAAGCTCCAGTTCCACTAGCAGCAAAACAGCCCCAGAGCATAATACTGCCACATCCATGCTTTAAATCAGCATGGTCAGCAGCTGTTGTCAATCGGAATCACTCACAAGAAGTTAAGAGGCCACTAAGAAAACTTGATAAACACAACTTTCGAAACGCATGTCATACATGATGCATTCCAGCGCTGTTTACAGCTGAAAATCAGGTGCTTTTAGTTTGAAATATGAGCTTTGGTGGTATCTGAAGATAGACAGATACCAACACAACAATGAAATTTTAAGAAAAGCTTTTAGTCCCTAATGTAAACTCTTCGGCTGCTAAGAAAAACTGTATTATTTTAAGGTTTTTGTAGCCATTGTAAACCTGAGAAGGGATAATTGAATTAAATATACTGAATTTAATGCATTTTTTAATCGCAATCCAGAGATACTAACATTTCGTGTGCAAGGATTGAAGTAAATTTGTGTCACGTAATTACAAGGTATCTTTTAGTTTTCTCTAAGTAGAATTGAAGGATTCTGCATGTTTACCTGCTGCAGGATTCGGCTGGTGGAGGTGAAGCGAACAAGGTGGTCGTTAATCTTTTTTGTAGAAACATCGCAGATCTCCTGATCGGGGAAACCCTGGATGGGGTAAACCTGGGAGGACAGAGAGAGTCGAAAACCGATAATCAACCAATAAATCTGATCAAAATCAGTGTTTTTAAGTATTAATTGATATTATTGATAACCAGAAACGTCACAATGACACTCGCTTCAAGTCTCAGATTTAGATCCCGGACGAGCCCCTATTTATGTTCTGACCAGGTTAATGGGCCTCGACATCAAGTGAAGAGAGACGTCGGAGTTCACAAAAATAAGGATGTTATTTAGGGGTGTCCTGTGTCAAGTGGAGCCAAGGTTTGAGATCCCAGAGCAGCCATTTACAGAGGCTAAGTAAAGAAGATGATATGATTGCACTTAGGCTTAATGATGATTTGAAAATATTCTTATGTTAAGTAATGATTTGAAACAGTTTATAATTATTGGGAAGATTAAAAGTGATTCTTTGTAACCAGAATTCTGCAGGCTAAAAAGAGGAACTTAGCTGTGTAGCAGTTTAGAAACAGGACATGGAGTAAAATGTCTGTGCTCAAGTGTGTGTCCTTAAGTTAACTTTTAATGATCAAGTGATTGGAAAGTTGTCTCAGTTGATTCAGATGGTGTGATGATTCTAAATATATAATATCAATGAGATTTGAAGTAATTCTAATATTAATATGTTTCTCTGAGTGGCTGACAGAAAAAGAGGAAGTCCAGTCCTCTCACTGTGTAGCAACCAGAAAGAGGAAGTTAGAAACCCAGACTGGACCAGATTTCTTAAGATGAGACGATGTCTCAAGTTTTGGAAAGTATGAATCCTGAATCATGCTACTGAGCTAACTGAGACAATGAGCTAAAGTTAAGAAAGTGTGTTTTGGGAGGAGAAAAATGTGCACGTGTCTCTGAAGAAAATAGGAAAGTATAAAAATGAGAGATAGACACAAATTAAACGGAGTTGTCCGGGGACATCGCAGAAGATGGTTCGATCTGACTTTAGTCCAGGATAAGTGGAGTTTTACTCTACTAAGAAAAAGAACAGTTTAGATCAGTCTGCAATTTTGTTGAAAATGGAACAGAACAATATATCCTTTCCTCTGCAAGAGAAAGCAGAAGAAGAGGCCTGTTCAGGCCGTTCAGCCTGTGCTAGGAGAGTCCTTGACTCTCCTCAGCTCATTTTGCCGTCGTGTCGGATTTTTGAAACTTTTCCACAACAAACCCAAGAACATGAAAATGATTTTTGCAAGACTAGATTGGGATCTGAACTGTTCACTCCCCCTGATTTTTGGAGAATTTTTACAGGACAGCTGGGACTCTGTACAGGGTTTAGTGTTTCTGTTAAGAGATTCTGCCAGAATCAGGTGAGGACCGGGCGTGGCAGTTAAAGGCCGGCTGTCTGCCCTGTCCATTCTAAAATATACTATTAGGAGATTTAATTAGGAAAGATCAGTTCTGCAATATTAACCAAATTATTTGAACCTGATCAAATTTTTAAATGTATTTTGTGTGTTTGATCAAGAGCTGCTGCTGCCCCTGCTATCATTAATCAATAAACTTTTATTATGCATCTAAAGAGAAGCTTTATGGATTTTTAATTTGTTTACCTGAGTTCATAGACTCCTCATGGTGTGAAAGGTTAAGCAATTGTGTGCATGAGATCTGAAGGTTCTGAAAGTTGTTCTAGTTAATGAGTTAAATAGATTTTTAAACAGATCCCTGGGGTTTTACTTTCCTAACCTCAAAATCTAAACCTAGCAATTCACCAAGAGCCGCTGTCAACAGAGGAGGGAGCTGTCGTTAACAGACGTGACTGACAAGAAAGCTGGACTATTTGGGCTACTTAGTTTAGTTTTCAGTCAGAGTAAGCGGGGTAGGCGTCTGGATGGAGACAGTGAGAGCTAGGCCAGCTTAAGCTGTTCTGCTGAACGTATTAGGTAATACCTATGAGCAGTTTAGAACCTAACCCTAGAAACGGAGAGCTGGTCCAGTTACCCTTGTTTAAAGGGAAATTGCGAGATAACACCTGATACACTGATCAAGTCATTTTTTGATTGATTAGTATCAGCTTTAAAGCCACCCTGATCTTTCGTTTACATCCGTTGCCACACAGTTATTGTAAAGGGAATGCAGAATTTGCGAAAATACGTTAGGGATGCAAACAATGAAAAAGTTGCCTAATTAGTAATCATCAGCATTATCAATAAATAATTGATAAATTGGCAAATGGTAGCTTTGTTATGCCACTGGGATATAGGAATGCTGTCTGAGTTAATCCAAGCTGATTTAAGCACACAGGCTCTGGTTGGAGGTCATGTACTGCCACAGAGGTCTTTGTCATGGTGCCCGTTGCTTGCTAAACTCCCATGATGCTCTCTGGTTGCCAACATGAACTGCTTGTAGTGAGAGGAAACATCCTTCCTCTGGTCTTTAAAGTATTAAACAGTGAGAGGCTCCACCTGGTGGAACAACCAGGAACTACAGCTAATCTACAATACATTTTCTGACATGACTGTAGAGAAAACAGGTTTTGTCCATCTTTTGGAGCTTGTGGAGCCACAGTACATCCAACCCTCTAATGCTACATTTACCCTTTAACCCCACATTTACCCTCTAACACTATATTTACCCTCTAACACTACATTTACCCTCTAATGCTACATTTACCCTTTAACCCCACATTTACCCTCTAACACTACATTTACCCTCTAACACTACATTTACCCTCTAACACTACATTTACCCTCTAATGCTACATTTACCCTTTAACCCCACATTTACCCTCTAACACTATATTTACCCTCTAACACTATATTTACCCTCTAACACTATATTTACCCTCTAACCCCACATTTACCCTCTAACGCTACATTTACCCTCTAACGCTACATTTACCCTCTAACGCTACATTTACCCTCTAACGCTACATTTACCCTCTAACTCTACATTTACCCTCTAACTCTACATTTACCCTCTAACGCTACATTTACCCTCTAACTCTACATTTACCCTCTAACTCTACATTTACCCTCTAATACTACATTTACCCTCTAACTCTACATTTACCCTCTAACACTACATTTACCCTCTAACACTACATTTACCCTCTAACTCTACATTTACCCTCTAACTCTACATTTACCCTCTAACTCTACATTTACCCTCTAATACTACATTTACCCTCTAACTCTACATTTACCCTCTAACCCCACATTTACCCTCTAACACTACATTTACCCTCTAACACTATATTTACCCTCTAACACTATATTTACCCTCTAACCCCACATTTACCCTCTAACGCTACATTTACCCTCTAACGCTACATTTACCCTCTAACGCTACATTTACCCTCTAACTCTACATTTACCCTCTAACTCTACATTTACCCTCTAACTCTACATTTACCCTCTAACGCTACATTTACCCTCTAACTCTACATTTACCCTCTAATACTACATTTACCCTCTAACTCTACATTTACCCTCTAACCCTACATTTACCCTCTAACACTACATTTACCCTCTAACACTACATTTACCCTCTAACTCTACATTTACCCTCTAACACTACATTTACCCTCTAACTCTACATTTACCCTCTAACTCTACATTTACCCTCTATCGCTACATTTACCCTCTAACTCTACATTTAACCTCTAATACTACATTTACCCTCTAACCCCACATTTACCCTCTAACACTACATTTACCCTCTAACACTACATTTACCTTCTAACTCTACATTTACCCTCTAACTCTACATTTACCCTCTAACCCTACATTTACCCTCTAACGCTACATTTGCCCTCTAACGCTACATTTGCCCTCTAACGCTACATTTGCCCTCTAACGCTACATTTACCCTCTAACACTATATTTACCCTCTAACACTACATTTACCCTCTAATGCTACATTTACGCTCTAACACTACATTTACCCTCTAACACTACATTTACCCTCTAATGCTACATTTACCCTCTAACACTATATTTACCCTCTAACACTACATTTACCCTCTAATGCTACATTTACGCTCTAGTACTACATTTACCCTCTAACACTACAGTTTCCCTCTAACACCACATTTACCCTCTAACACTACATTTACCCTCTAACACCACATTTACCCTCTAACACTACATTTACCCTTGAAAACTACACTTACCCTCTAACACTACATTCACCCTGTAACCCAATAATAAATGACTCAGGTCAGATCAAAGGCAAAAAACTCGATGAGGACATCCCTACTGTCAGTTCAAATAGAGTTTCAACAGCAAACGTCTAAAAAGAAAGCCGTCGTCTTTACCAGCACATTCTCATCGATGAAGAAAGGATCTCCTGAAACCTTGTCAAAGTTCTTGTCTGGGAAATCCGGCTGACGGTCTGGAATGAAATTATCGACGTTGTTCTTCCTGCAGACAAACATAAAAAAGACGAAAACAATGACCTGCAGAAGAAGAAGAAGAAGAAGAGGAGATCTGAACAAACTGAAACGTGGAGCTTGAACTCACCACGTAACCGTGAGCAGGATGAAGTGCAGCAGGTTTTGGCTGCCGTGACAAACAGAGCAGGTCTTAAAGCCGCGACCGTGACAAGAAAAACACCTGGAGGAGGACGGACAGGTGAAAACAGCCGTTCATACATCTACAGCAGATTAGAGAACAACATGAAGGTGTAGAATGAATGAAGAATGTAGAATGAACAAAACAAAGTGAAAGAAGTCAGACTGGATTCCAACCTCTTGCGTCCTCGTCCATGACAGGAGGTGCAGCGTTTGTTCCTGGATCGGCCGTGACCGTGACAGAACGTACAGCGCTTCTGCAAAATCAGACGAAAGTTTGAGTTTACTAGGAAACTGTTTAATAACTGAGGTGGGTTCACTTCCACATCATGATGTTAACTGTGGAAACCTCCCTTCAACGGTGTTTCTCCTACTTAGTCCCACGACACCTCCAGAAGGCTAGGAGGTGAACTCTGGCATCCCAGAGTCACAGTCACACTAATGCTAACTGCTAATTCAACCAGCACTGCCACGTTCAACTGACCCAGGCACGTTTAGGAGATGCTCCAGGTAGTGACCAGTGCCGATGCTACCATTTAGCTAGCTGCTAAATCCTACTGCTAACTGCTAATTCAAACAGCACTGTCACGTTCAACTGACCCAGGCCTGTTTAGGAGATGCTCCAGGTAGTGACCAGTGCCGATGCTACCATTTAGCTAGTGGAAATGCTAACTGCTAATTCAACCAGCACCATCACGTTCAACTGACCCAGGCCCATTTAGGAGATGCTCCAGGTAGTGACCAGTGCCGATGCTACCATTTAGCTAGCTGCTAAGTGCTAATGCTAAGTGCTAATCCAACCAGCACTGCCACGTTCAACTGACCCAGGCCTGTTTAGGAGATGCTCCAGGTAGTGACCAGTGCCGATGCTACCATTTAGCTAGCTGCTAAATCCTAATGCTAACTGCTAATTCAACCAGCACTGCCACGTTCAACTGACCGAGGTCTGTTTCGGAGATGCTCCAGGTAGTGACCAGTGCCGATGCTACCATTTAGCTAGCTGCTAAATCCTAATGCTAACTACTAATTCAACCAGCACTGCCACGTTTAACTCACCCAGGCCCATTTAGGAGATGCTCCAGGTAGTGACCAGTGCTGATGCTACCATTTAGCTAACTGCTAAAGCTAACTGCTAATTCAACCAGCACAGCCACGTTCAACTGACCCAGGCCCATTTAGGAGATGCTCCAGGTAGTGAGCAGTGCCGATGCTACCATTTAGCTAGCTGCTAAATGCTAATGCTAACTGCTAATTCAACCAGCACTGTCAAGTTCAACTGACCCAGGCATATTTAGGAGATGCTCCAGGTAGTGACCAGTGCCAATGCTACCATTTAGCTAGCTGCTAAATCCTAATGCTAACTGCTAATTCAACCAGCACTGCCACGTTTAACTGACCAAGGCCCGTTTTCGAGATGCTCCAGGTCGTGACCATGATAATGATGGGATCCTAGTTTTCTGTTATTATTATTAATGATGCATTCGGGGTCTGGTTTTATGATTAATATAACCCCCTTGAGCTCATGATCATGCAGCAGCGTTGATAGTGTGAATAAAAGCACAATAAAAGCCTCTTGCATCCACTTTAACATGTGCAGAACGTGTTTAGAAATGAGCCTCATCACCTCACCTGTCCTCGACCGAAGCAGGAATTGCAGCGCGTGTTCCCGCAGCCATTGCACTTGTGACACAGCTGAAACACAAATACTGTTATCAGACTGCAGCGACGGCAAAACGGGAGAAGTTTATTTACATAGCAACTTATCACACACACTAAAGATAAAGATATAAACATGGAAAGGATAAAGTAAAATATACAGCAGAAAAAAATAAATTAACCAAAAAGAGTACAAGTCAAGTAAAGGATTATTCCATCTTAAGTCAACAAATTTTTAACTATTTTATTTTATTTTTTATTTATCATTATTATTATTATTATTATTATTATTATTATTAATATTATTATTTATTTTTTAAGTATTTATTATTTTTTTATTTATCTTTTAAAGTTTCAAATGAATCAGAGATGGTAGGGCAGAAATAAAATAAAATAATAATAATATAAAATTCTAATTTTAGCTTTATATATGTTGAGAAATGTTTTTTAAATCTGCCCGTCGACCCACTTTTAGCAGGTTTTTTCTCACATTAAAATTTGAGGCTGTTTGAGCAAAAATATACCAGCAAATTTTAAAGATAAAAACCAAAAATTTATATCAATAAAAGATAAATTATAAAATAATGACAAGATAAAAAAGATAAAATTCGTCACTGTTAATTCCCATCATGTCATTAATTCAGAATCTGAAATACTGGACAAGTAGATCAAATAATCTCTGACTACGGCCGAGTTAAAAGATGAGAAAATTAAGCCATCATGAAAAGTCCCAACACAAAAATGAAAAAGAACATTAGTAGATAACTCGAGTTTCTAAATGGTTCCCAAATATATGGTGGCCCAGAAGGGTCAGCGCAGCAGCAAAAGCCACAATGGAACTTAACCGCCAACGGGAGAACAGGCTTTGTTTCTGGGGGACAGTATTTTCTTATCACAATAATCGAGCAGCGTTTTACTCATAGACATATATATGTAGACGCTGCGTTGACTGCCGCTGCCGATTGGAGCCGACGTGCCTACGCGGCGGCCATCTTGGTACAGTGCCACTCGCCCCTACAGTGCATTACGTCTATAGAGGAATGACATGTCTGCACTATAAAAGTGATCATAAATCCATCAGTTGTTACAAACGTCAGACATGGAGGACGGACAGGCAGACATAAATAGAACAAAAGCATCCAAGCATCCTGTGTCAAAGCTACATGTGTGACGTTTTTAACAAACCAAACCGTTTGGAAATCGGTCGAAAATTCAGTGAATAATTCTACTTTAAGATTGTGGAGTACCTCTTACCTCCATAGACTTACATTCACTCCCCCCTCTGCTAGCCCTGTACCAAGATGGCGGAGCTTTAGGCACATCCCTCCACAGTCAATGCGGCGTCTACGTACATATGTCTATGGTTTTACTGATGTCTCAATAAACGTTCCCGTTATCAAAATAGTCCGACAGAAAATACTGTCCCCCAGAAACAAAGCTGGTTCTTCCGAGCGCTGCACACTTCAGTTGTGGCTTTTGCAGTTACGTTGACCCTTCTGGGCCACCGTACAAATATAACGAAGCAAACTCTTTCATACTACAGTAGTTTGCAGCACAAGGCTGTTAAATCGTCCTATCGTCCACAGCTGATGTGTTTTTAAAAAATGAGATGATTTGAGACGGAATGACTCTGAAATGCAGCAGAAACAGCAGTAAAAAGAACGCAACAGAGAAATTAAACAGTGAAACGATGGATGAAATGGTGAGAAACGAAGTGGCACCTTGACGAAGGATGAATGTGGCACTCGGACCTTCTCCACCTGGTCGGCGTATCTCTGAGGCAGCATCACCTGAACGTCCCACGGAGGAGGACTGACGCCGTACTGAGGTCCGTCCACAGGCTGACCTGGAAAACAGCAGAAACAATGAACTGTCAGCGAGGTCGGTTCATCTCTTCACAGCAGGTTTTAACCCTGATGCAGGAACTCAGAATTTATATCCAAAACCTAACTTCATTTGTAGTCAGAGATCCTGGATTTCACTGATCCAAAGTTCAGTTTAAAACCCAAAACCCTGCCAGACTAACAGCTTTCCCATGAGCCCCAGCCGTTATTCGGTCAGTCTTGTGATTTTAAGCATGTAAAATCCAGCAGAAAGCAGCACTGAAAGAATGAATAAAACCCTCAGAGCAGCTACATGGCCCTCAGCTGTCCCTCTGCTGACCATTTATCAGCTAGTTTATCATCTGACAGCAGCTTCTCATATTAAAGAAGCACATGAGCTGAATGATCGTAAATCATGTTCCACCACTTGCTTTGTAGGCCGAAGGGGATCCAACCGGTTTATATTCACATTAATCTCATGAAAACAAAACATCTCCATCAATCCACTTCCTGTCTGTTCCCCAGGAAATATTCAAATGTAAACAAACGTTTCCATCCACTTGTAAAGACCATGTTCATCATGTCAGTGTTGAGTTTCCAGTGACTCCTATCACTCGGAATTTTCTACGATGGAAACACATGAATGTTTGTCACAAAATAACAATTCATGCATTTTAATACATTTATAAAAGGTTTTCTGGAGGAAATTCTTCTGGTCAGACAGCCACAATGAGCAGAAATATGTTTGGAGAGACGGTGAGGCCAAGGACACCAAGCCTACCATCGAGCATGGAGGTGGCAGTATCATGCTCTGGGGCTGTTTTGCTGCCCATGGAACTGGAGCTTTACACAAAGTAAATGGAATAATGAAGAGGGAGGATTACCTTGACACTCTTCAAGGGATCCTAAAATCATCACCAGAAGGTTGATCTTGGACACAGTTCGATGTTTCAACAAGACAATGACTCCAAACACATCAGAAGTGGTAAAGAAATGGTTCAATCAGGCTAGAATGAAGGTTTTAGACTGGTCTCCCCAAAGTCCTGACTTAAACCCATTAAGAACCTGTGGACTGATGAAGAAACAAGTCTGAGTCAGAAAGACAACAACTAGACATTTGTTGAATTGAGTCAAAGATACAACCAGAAGCTTGTGGACGGAAACCAAAAGGAACATTTGACCAAAAATTAGCATTTCTGTATGTTTATTTTTGACCCAGCAGCAGATTTTGTCAGATTATAAAAGTATGAAAGAAACAAAATGCATGGTTGTGTTTTTGTGACAAAGATTGAAGTGTTTTAATGGTTCCATCATAAAAAATCTGAATCAAAAGAATCATTGGAAACTTCAGACTGTCATGATACACATGGTCGTTCCAATGGATGGAAAGTTGTGACATTTCCTTTCTGTAGGAACAAATGTTATGTTTTACGTCTTGTATGATGGAATCACTGAAACACATGTCTTTGTCACAAAAACAATCATCGAAGGAAGGTTCTTCCTTCCTGAAAATACGACATAATCTGCTGGGTCAAACATAAACATACAGAAATGCTAATATTTGGTTGAATTTGTCCATTTTTCATCTCAGTTGGGTTCTTTTGGTTTCCGTCTACAAGCCTCTGGTTTATCTTTGACCCTTCAAGTTCAATTAAATTTCTTGTCTTTCTGACTCAGACTTGTTTCTTCATCACAGTCCACAGGTTCTTGAAGGGTTTAAGTCAGGACTTTGGTCTAAAACCTTCATTCCAGCTGTATTTAACCATGTCTTTACCACTTTTAATGTGTGTTTGTTCTATCAGTGATTTGTAAGTGTTACCGTTGTAGGGCTCAAACTGCCAGGTGCTGGTTCTGGTCTCGGTGTAGGTCTCCAGCCGGTACTGAAGGAAGAAGACAGTTAGAAAACAGGACATGGATGGAGGCAGCACAGTTAGACCCATGAAGTACCGGTAAACTAGTTCACACAGTAACTTAACACCGTTTGAAATCCTTCTGAGATACTTTCAATATATAAAGACATCGACCAGCCACAACATCATGACCACTGACAGGTGAAGTGAATAACATTGATCTTATTGGTACTATGTGCTGTTCTGATGGAAAACCTTGGATTTTAACATCTGTGTTGATCAGACTTAGACACCCAAATAAACATTGTCCCACAACAAACACACTCCCTCATGCTAATGGAAATCCCAAATGTCACTGGAGGAAAATGCACCCCACCACATGGAAAAAACATCAAACAATCAGGAACATGTTGAGGAACATGACAATGGTCCAACATGCTGATTTGACCTCCAAACTTCCTACACCCCATTGTGATCAAGCATCAACAGGATGCAGTGGAACAAGTTGGACTGACAGAGGCCCCACTGCACAAGCCAGAGTACCCAAAGGATCCAGTGCCAACATCCTGGTTCCAGACCCCATAGGACACCCTGAGAGGTCCTCTTGTCCATGCCCAATGGTTCAGACCAACACAATATTAGGCAGGTGGTCATGATGTTATGCCTAATCGGTGTATCCAGTGGTTTGTGTCAAGGCGGCCCTCCTACCCGGTAGACTGTGATGGCTTTGAGCTCTTTGAACGTCAGGTTCCTGGCAGGTTTGGAGCTGTATCTCCATTTAGATTCCACAAACTTGATCAGGGCATCTCTGGCAACATCCTCCGACACTGTGGGAACCCTGGAGGAACAAATCTGTTAGAAAATCACACCTTCTTCTCTCAAAAGAGACTATTTTAATTAGGATACAGCACACGGCACTGATGGTTACCTGACATTGGGCACCAGAGTGTTTCTGTTCAGTTCAGGCTGAGGGTTGTAGGCAGGTGGAGGTGGGTACAACGGATTATCATCCTCTGGACAAAACACAAAAACAGACTAGATGAAGGGAGAGAAATGTAAAAAGAAGAAACTCAGAACAGAAAAGTAGACTCACCTCCTCCCTTATGACCCTGGTATCCATGAATGTCGTCCAGCCAGCCAGGAGGAGGCGCTGAAGGTCCCTCTTCTGGGATGTTTGGATCGAACACACCTGAGAACATGAGCAGATTTGGTTTTTCATGAGTGTTTTTTTTGTCTTTTTACTCGGCGAACGCGTCTCCAAATGCCTGTTTTGAAGTCAGCATATTATAAACAGCTTTTTAGGCTAATCTGGGGAGGAATAAAATCAAAATGTCCCCAAGCACAAGCAGCCACATGCGATTTAACTGCAGAGATGAAACATTTGTTTGAAGTTCGACCAGCGTTAATTTAATTACATGTTATTCTTGTTCAACATATCCAGACTGTGAGTTTTGCTGCAATCTGAAGCTGAACAAACCTTTTATCTTATATCTGAAGAATATAATTTAGGTTGGAGCCCCTCTGTAGAGTATAATGTTCATTAATGACGGTATTCTGTGACACATCTCACCTTTTATCAAATAGCTGCAGCTCTTTGATTAGATGTTGTACTTGGTTATTGCCCTACTACACATCAGTAATCATCTCACTATAGAACCACAGAAACAGCTCCTAAAGTCTGTTTCATTCAGTTGCTGCATAACTTCTTTTCTTCTCTGCACTGATGTTTACTTGGCTACTAGAAACGCACATGGACATTTCTAATCTCTAGGAGGTTTTCCTGGTGACATAAAATGATAAATTCAAAACTAACTTAATGAAAATGAACAATAGAAATCGTGTTGTCTGGTTATGTAACCTGCTGAGGAATGTTTCTGTGAGTGTTTCAGGAAGGGAGGATTCATTCTTCAGCAGAGGAAACTGATGTAGGCTGAAGTAACAAAAGAGCCGTCCACGACACTCATCAGTAATACACTAATGCACACAATACTTACCAACCAACCAAACAACCAACTGACCGACCAGCCAGCCAGCCAACCAACCAACCAACCAACTAACCAACCAACCAACTGACCGACCAGCCAGCCAACCAACCGACCAACTAACCAACCAACCAACTGACCAACCAACCAACTGACCAACCAGCCAGCCAACCAACCAAACAACTAACCAACCAACCAACTGACCGACCAGCCAGCCAACCAACCAAACAACCAACCAACCAACCAACTGACTGACCAGCCAACCAACCAAACAACCAACCAACCAACCAACCAACTGACTGACCAGCCAACCAACCAAACAACCAACCAACCAACCAACCGACCGACCGACCGACCGACCAGCCAGCCAACCAACCAAACAACCAACTGACCGACCAGCCAGCCAACCAACCAACCAAACAACCAACTGACCAACTAACCAACCAACCAACTGACCGACCAGCCAGCCAACCAACTGACTGACCAGTCAACTAACCAACCAACCAACCAACCAACCAACCAAACTAAACCAATACTGCAAATGCCTAAATCTAAATCTGATAGTAATACATATAAAGACTGAGACCCTACGGTGTCATTACTTATGGAGAACAACCTGACATGTAAGACCCTACAGTATTTTAAATTAACCAAACCAATATTAATATCAAGGCTAGACTTTACGTTATTATTAATTATGTAGATTAAACTGATGAATTTAGAGTTTAAGTTTTTACTTGAATAAGATACACATAAAAAACAAACAAATCTAAGGATTTCCTGGATCGCCTATGAACAAGAATTTTCTTTTTTTTTATACTGGTGTTGCTGGCCCTTTTAGACATTAGTTTGTAGAAAAAGCTGAATTCAATGCCCAGGATTCAAAGATGAAAAGCAATAAAATGGGAAATCTTCCAAAGAGCGGTGAACACTTTTTAAATGTCACTGTATCCTCATCACATTAAGCTCTTTTATGCTTTCCACAACTCCTCACGCCTGGGCATGAAATAATATTCAGAAAGTTCAGTTTACATGGGAATCACATGACATTAAACTGGCCCTGTTGATAAAATACCTTTGTCACCGTGTTGTGTCGACATTTAGAATAAATCCAGAGTCTCAACAGCTCAGAGTTTGTTTGAACAGTTCATTCTTTCGCCTTCAGTTCATGCAGGTTAGAACAAACTGGGAT